>CM056050.1:151978704-152433704 GCA_029574335.1 Rana kukunoris | reverse complement strand
AAAAGAATTAAAACATGAATTAAAAAACACCCACCACCAGGGTCTGGGGCTGGTGCCTGACCAACTAGTGTGTAATAGCGTCTGATTACTTGGCTCCCCCGACGCTGCCTTTCGCCGTAATTAGGCATCTGCTGGGAAAGGAGAGTCTTTACAGCAGGGGTCTCAAACTGGTGGCCCTCCAGCTGTGGCAAAGCTACAAGTCCCATGAGGCAGTGCAAAACTGTCAGTTACAAGCATGACTCTCACAGGCAGCGCCTTGAGGCGATTTAGTTCGCATTTGTAGCGCTATACAAGTTACTCACTCACTCAGAGACATGATGGGACTTATAATTTTGTAACAGTGTCAATTTGAGACCCCTGCTTTACAGGGATAGAGAAATCTATTCAGGGGAAAACAAATAACATAAGGGTCCCAACAAGGTGCTCGCTGAGCTCCAGCGAAGCATGAAATGGCACACAGTTGTAGGAGGGTTTACCTCCAAGTATCTGGATCTTCCAACTCCAGGAGAGGCTGAACCTTGGATAGTATGTCTGACAGTATTCCTGAGTAACATTAGTACTTACAGCATGCAAGTTAATGGTGCTGGCATACATGTGATTTTCTAAACAGAAGTGTGATTTTTAAACACAAGTGGGAAGAGTTAAAAAACAGGAGTTTAACACAGGAGTTAAGACAGGAGTCTACTAAACTGTAAGTAACATCTTAAACTTCCTACAAGTAATTATATTGTAACTGGGAAATGTGTGCTAGCAGGGTTGAAGGTTTTGCTCAGTGCACAGTGTGTCACATGTATACAAAATTGGTGCAACAGCTCCAGGATGGATACCGCTGTGACAGATGTGAGCAGGTTGCCCTTCTGGAAGCTCGCATTAGAGATCTGGAGGAACAAGTTGCAACACTGGGCAGAAAGGACAACCATGAAAGGGGTCCTCTGCTCGCTGAGCAGGTGGTCAGTAGGGTTAATGTGGAGGGTGGAGATTAAAAGGGTGGGGTTGGGACTTTGAATGAGGCATGCGATACAAACTACCACAGGCCTCCATCCCTGTAAATGTCTAAAAATGTAAAATTGGGACTTTGAATGAGATGCACTTTATCGCATTATGCGATTAAATATATAAATATGGAATATAAAAAAAGAAAAATTCCATAATGGCCAGGCTCTAGGTTGCTAAACAAAAAAGCTTTTTTGTTTAGCAACCTAGAGCCTGGCCATTATGGAATTTTTCTTTTTTTATATTCCATATTTATATATTTAATCGCATAATGCGATAAAGTGCATCTCATTCAAAGTCCCAATTTTACATTTTTAGACATTTACAGGGATGGAGGCCTGTGGTAGTTTGTATCGCATGCCTCATTCAAAGTCCCAACCCCACCCTTTTAATCACTACTCAGGGATGGAGATGCGCTTTCAGGAGTGAAATATATTGCCTCCACAAATCTACCACCAACAGTCAATCTATGTATTGTCATCCTTTGACTAGCAGACCCAAGGTTGATGTGGTCCGCACTTAGTCTGGTGGTATTTTTGGTTTGGTAGACATGTTTTGGTTCCACTCTTGTTTTTTGTTTTGGTTTTTCCAGTGCTCTTCCTTGCTAGACAAACTGTAGGTAGGGGCGGGTTTAGGTTACCACCTGCCCCTGCCTATTGATTAGCACACCTGTGCTCCTTACTAGGAGGCTTTAAAATCACAGCTAGGACTGCAATACACGGAGTGCCTTGACGATGGCATTGCAGCTTAAACAGGTATTTGCAAATGCATGTAACTAAACCTCTGTTTTTAATTGCATATAGTTAGACAGATCAATTTGGTTTAGTGCTTTTTTGTTTAGCAACCTAGAGCCTGGCCATTATGGAATTTTTCTTTTTTTATATTCCATATTTATATATTTAATCGCATAATGCGATAAAGTGCATCTCATTCAAAGTCCCAATTTTACATTTTTAGACATTTACAGGGATGGAGGCCTGTGGTAGTTTGTATCGCATGCCTCATTCAAAGTCCCAACCCCACCCTTTTAATCACTACTCAGGGATGGAGATGCGCTTTCAGGAGTGAAATATATTGCCTCCACAAATCTACCACCAACAGTCAATCTATGTATTGTCATCCTTTGACTAGCAGACCCAAGGTTGATGTGGTCCGCACTTAGTCTGGTGGTATTTTTGGTTTGGTAGACATGTTTTGGTTCCACTCTTGTTTTTTGTTTTGGTTTTTCCAGTGCTCTTCCTTGCTAGACAAACTGTAGGTAGGGGCGGGTTTAGGTTACCACCTGCCCCCTGCCTATTGATTAGCACACCTGTGCTCCTTACTAGGAGGCTTTAAAATCACAGCTAGGACTGCAATACACGGAGTGCCTTGACGATGGCATTGCAGCTTAAACAGGTATTTGCAAATGCATGTAACTAAACCTCTGTTTTTAATTGCATATAGTTAGACAGATCAATTTGGTTTAGTGCTTTTTTGTTTAGCAACCTAGAGCCTGGCCATTATGGAATTTTTCTTTTTTTATATTCCATATTTATATATTTAATCGCATAATGCGATAAAGTGCATCTCATTCAAAGTCCCAATTTTACATTTTTAGGAATGTGGAGGGTGGAGGGGCAAGTCAGGATTATCAGATAGGAAGATGGGTTAATGTAGTTAGAGGGAGTGGAAGGGGCTTGCAGACAAGGAAGGCCAATCCTGTGTTTGTGCATCAAAACAAATTTGCCAAGTTGGGTGAAGATGTGGAGGTGGCTAACACAGAGGTGGCAGCCCTAGATGTTACTGCTACCCCTAACAGCCGGGAGAGCAACCCATCTAGTAGAAGTGGTGAGGGGAGTGCAGGTAGGCCTAGACAGTTGGTGGTAATAGGGGATTCTATAATCAGAAGGACTGATAGAATAATTTGTCGCCAGGATCGCCTCAACCGAATGGTTTGCTGTCTCCCTGGTGCCAGGGTTCGGCATGTGGTGGACCGGGTGGATAAATTACTGGGAGGGGCTGGGCATGACCCAGCTGTCTTGGTCCATGTTGGAACCAATGACAGTATACATGGAAGGTGGAGGCTCCTTAAGAATCAATTTAAAGAACTAGGCTGCAAGATGAAGGGAAGGACCTCCAAGGTGATATTCTCTGAAATATTGCCTGTGCCATGCGCAACACAGGAAAGGCAGGGGGAGATTAGAGAGCTGAATGCATGGCTAAAGACCTGGTGTAGGAAGGAGGGATTTGGGTTTCTAGAGCACTGGGATGACTTTTCATTGGGGTGCAACCTATATGCTAAAGATGGTTTGCACTTGAATGGAAGGGGGTCTGCTGTGCTGGGGGAGAGGTTTAGGGGAATGCTGGAGGAGTATTTAAACTAGACTTGAGGGGGGAGGGTGAACGTGAATTACATCGGGCACACAGGTCAGTTAGGGGTCAGACATTAATGGAGAGTGGAATGGGGATAGATGGAGGTGGGGTTATGGCAGGTGACAAGAAAGTTCCCATGTTGCAAACAGCCATTGGAAATTATAGTGCCATTTGCATTACTAAAAATTATATGAATCATATGAAAAACGCCAGCGAAAAATGTAACAATACATTTAAGTGTTTGTTCACCAATGCCAGAAGCCTTCCAAGCAAAACAGGTGAGTTGGAAGCTCTGGTGCATGAGGAGAGCTATGATGTAATCGGTATTGCTGAAACTTGGCTTCAATCCTCACATGACTGGGCTATTAATATTCCTGGCTATGCTCTCTTTCGGAAAGACAGGGTAAAAAGGAAAGGTGGAGGGGTCTGTCTCTATGTGAGAAGTGACCTCAAAGCAAGCGTGAAAGAGGACCTGGTTGATGGAGAGTGTGATGAAGTTGAAGCATTATGGGTGGAACTGCATACAGATGTGCGTAGTTCAAAGCTAATCATTGGAGTTTGTTATAGACCACCCAATGTTAATGAGGAGGTGGAGACTCAGCTCCTTGCACAGATGGAAAGGGCTGCAAGGGCAGGGACGGTGATAATAATGGGGGATTTTAACTACCCAGAAATTGACTGGAATAATGGAATTTCTGGGACAGTTAAAGGACAAAAATTTAAAAACCTATTGCAGGACAATTTTATGGTCCAGTTTATTGAGGCCCCAACTAGGAATGATGCTCTGTTGGACCTGGTAATCTCAAACCATGCAGAGCTCATTACTAATGTTCAGATAAAGGAACACCTGGGTAGCAGTGATCATAACATGATTTTGTTTAATGTAAACTATAAGCAAGAAATACATACAGGAAAGATAAAAACACTTAATTTCAAGAGAGCAAATTTTCAAAGCATGAGGACTGCTCTCCAGGGCTTGGACTGGGAGGGAATATTGGCACCGATGAACACAGAACAGAAATGGGAATTCTTCAAAAAGACTCTTTGGAACCTCACTGCAAAGTATATTCCCATGGGCAATAAGTTTAAAAGGCTACAGATAAAACCTATGTGGCTCACGGTTAAAGTTAAAAAAGCTATAAACAATAAGAAAATAGCTTTTAAAAAATATAAAAATGAAGGAACACTAGTGTCGTTTAAATGTTACAAAGAATATAATAGAATATGTAAAAAGGAAATCAAGGATGCAAAAATTCAAAATGAACGACAGATTGCAAAAGATAGTAGGACAAACCCCAAAAAATTCTTTAAATATATTAATAGTAAAAAGGTCAAGTCTGAGCATGTAGGCCCTTTACAAAATAATCTAGAGTGGGTGACTGAGGACATAGAGAAGGCAAATTTATTAAATGCTTTCTTCAGCTCTGTGTATACAATGGAGAATGGGGGAGCTCATGTCGATATAGGGGGTGGGAGTGACACAGCCCCAAATCCACAATGGCTCAAAAGTGATATGGTCCAGAAATATTTAGACAGAATAAAGGTGGATAAAGCACCTGGACCAGATGGCATCCACCCACGGATCCTAAAAGAATTGAGCTCTGAAATTTCAAAGCCACTGTATCTAATATTTAGGGACTCATTAAAGTGGAGCTCCACCCTCTTTTACTACTTTCTTGCATCCTCTTTGGTTCTGCCCCCTTAAATATATTTGGCATATATTTTTATCTTATTTTAAAAACTCACTGTTGTATTCTTATCTTTGTATTCCTCCGGCCGCGGCGGCAGCAGCCTTGTCTCCTCATCTATGTACCGCTATGCCTCCTGGGAGATGTCTGTCATCAATCCCAGGAGGCCCTGGGCCGTAGCATCGCACTCGTGGTTCACTGACAGTCTGAGAAGGGAAATCAGTGTGAGAGTGTGTCTCCTCCTGGCCCCGCCCATATCATAGTCGGAAAGAACTTTCTCTCAGTTAGATCCCGAGCAGGTCAGAGCAGAGTGCAGACTGAGGGGGGGGGGAACTGTACTACACCAGCCTGTCTCCTCTCTGTATACTATTACCCAGCCTCTCCCCCCTCTCTCTGTATACCCAGCCTCTCTCCCCTCTCTCTGTATACCCAGCCTCTCCCCCTCTCTGTATACCCAGCCTCACCCCCCTCTCTCTGTATACCCAGCCTCTCTCCCCTCTCTCTGTATACCCAGCCTCTCCCCCTCTCTGTATACCCAGCCTCTCCCCCCTCTCTCTGTATACCCAGCCTCTCCCCCCTCTCTCTGTATACCCAGCCTCTCCCCCCCTCTCTGTATACCCAGCCTCTCCCCCCTCTCTCTGTATACCCAGCCTCTCTCCCCTCTCTCTGTATACCCAGCCTCTCCCCCCCTCTCTGTATACCCAGCCTCTCCCCCCTCTCTCTGTATACCCAGCCTCTCTCCCCCCTCTCTGTATACCCAGCCTCTCCCCCCTCTCTCTGTATACCCAGCCTCTCCCCCTCTCTCTGTATACCCAGCCTCTCCCCCTCTCTGTATACCCAGCCTCTCCCCCCTCTCTCTGTATACCCAGCCTCTCCCCCCTCTCTCTGTATACCCAGCCTCTCCCCCCTCTCTCTGTATACCCAGCCTCTCCCCCCTCTCTCTGTATACCCAGCCTCTCCCCCCTCTCTCTGTATACCCAGCCTCTCCCCCCTCTCTCTGTATACCCAGCCTCTCCCCCCTCTCTCTGTATACCCAGCCTCTCTCCCCTCTCTCTGTATACCCAGCCTCTCTCCCCTCTCTCTGTATACCCAGCCTCTCTCCCCTCTCTGTATACCCAGCCTCTCTCCCCTCTCTCTGTATACCCAGCCTCTCTCCCCTCTCTCTGTATACCCAGCCTCTCTCCCCTCTCTCTGTATACCCAGCCTCTCTCCCCTCTCTCTGTATACCCAGCCTCTCCCCCCTCTCTCTGTATACCCAGCCTCTCCCCCCTCTCTCTGTATACCCAGCCTCTCTCCCCCTCTCTGTATACCCAGCCTCTCCCCTCTCTCTGTATACCCAGCCTCTCCCCCTCTCTGTATACCCAGCCTCTCTCCCCTCTCTCTGTATACCCAGCCTCTCCCCTCTCTCTGTATACCCAGCCTCTCCCCCCTCTCTCTGTATACCCAGCCTCTCCCCCCTCTCTCTGTATACCCAGCCTCTCCCCCCTCTCTCCCCCCCTCTCTCTGTATACCCAGCCTCTCCCCCCTCTCTCTGTATACCCAGCCTCTCTCCCCTCTCTCTGTATACCCAGCCTCTCCCCCCTCTCCTCTCTCCCCCCTCTCTCTGTATAGCCTCTCCCCCCTCTCTCTGTATACCCAGCCTCTCCCCCTCTCTCTGTATACCCAGCCTCTCTCCCCTCTCTCTGTATACCCAGCCTCTCTCCCCCTCCTGTATACCCAGCCTCTCCCCTCTCTCTGTATACCCAGCCTCTCTCCCCTCTCTCTGTATACCCAGCCCTCTCTCCCCTCTCTCTGTATACCCAGCCTCTCTCCCCCTCTCTGTATACCCAGCCTCTCTCCCCCTCTCTCCCCTCTCTCTGTATACCCAGCCTCTCTCCCCTCTCTCTGTATACCCAGCCTCTCCCCCTCTCTGTATACCCAGCCTCACCCCCCTCTCTCTGTATACCCAGCCTCTCTCCCCTCTCTCTGTATACCCAGCCTCTCCCCATCTCTGTATACCCAGCCTCTCCCCCCTCTCTCTGTATACCCAGCCTCTCCCCCCTCTCTCTGTATACCCAGCCTCTCCCCCCTCTCTCTGTATACCCAGCCTCTCCCCCCTCTCTCTGTATACCCAGCCTCTCCCCCCTCTCTCTGTATACCCAGCCTCTCCCCCCTCTCTCTGTATACCCAGCCTCTCCCCCCTCTCTCTGTATACCCAGCCTTTCCCCCCCTCTCTCTGTATACCCAGCCTCTCCCCCCTCTCTCTGTATACCCAGCCTCTCCCCCCTCTCTCTGTATACCCAGCCTCTCCCCCCTCTCTCCTCTTTATACCCAGCTGGTCTCTGCATTCATTTACATATAGTGTAACTGAAGCAGACAAATTGGCTCAGTGTGAAACTTCCAGTGCCACCTACCAGTGTCACCAGTGGGGACATGCAATGTGCTGATGCGATTCAATGCAATGTGCTGGGGCGATGCAATTTGATGAGACGTGCTTGGGGGCAATGCGATGCTCTGGGGGGGATGCAATTCGATGTAATGTGTTGAGGCGATGCGATTTGGTGGCGGGGTGACAATGCACTGTGCTTGGGTGATGTGATTTGGTGGGGGCAATGCAATGTGCTGGTGCGATGCAATTTGTCTGGGGGGGCAATGTGATTTTTTTTTGGTGGGGGCGATGCTATGTGCTGATGTGATGCGATTTGGTGGGGGTGATGCAATGTGCTGATGTGATGCGATTTGGTGGGGGTGATGCAATGTGCTGATGTGATGCGATTTGGTGGGGGTGATGCAATGTGCTGATGTGATGCGATTTGGTGGGGGTGATGCAATGTGCTGATGTGATGCGATTTGGTGGGGGTGATGCAATGTGCTGATGTGATGCGATTTGGTGGGGGTGATGCAATGTGCTGATGTGATGCGATTTGGTGGGGGTGATGCAATGTGCTGATGTGATGCGATTTGGCCGGGGGGGCAATGCAATGTGCTGATGTTATACGATTTGGCGTGGGGGCAATGCAATGTGCTTGGGCGATGCGATTTGGTGGAGGGCGATGCAATGTGCAATGCAAATTGGCAATGCGATTTGGTGGAGGGCGATGCAATGTGCAATGCAAATTGGCAATGCGATGTGCTGGGGTGATTCGATTTGGTGGTGGGGCGATGTGATGCGATTTGGCGGGCTGCAATGCAATGTGCTTGGGCGATGCGATTTGGTGGGGGTAATGTAATGTGCTGATGTGATGGAATTTGGCGGGGCAATGCGATGCGCTGGGGGGGATGTAATGTGTTGAGGCGATGCGATTTGGTGGCGGGGTGATGCGATGTGGCGGGGGACAATGCACTGTGCTTGGGTGATGTGATTTGGTGGGGGCAATGCAATGTGCTGGTGCGATGCAATTTGTCTGGGGGGGGCAATGTGATTTTTTTTTTTTTGGGGGGGGGGGGGGGGGGCGATGCTATGTGCTGATGTGATGCGATTTGGTGGGGGCAATGCAGTGTGCTGGGGTGATGCAATTTGGTGGTGGGGTGATGCAATGTGATCATTTTTGTCAGGGCCAATGCAATGTGCTTGGGCGATGTGATTTGGTGGGGGTGATGCAATGTGCTGATGTGATGCGATTTGGCGGGGGGGCAATGCAATGTGCTGATGTTATACGATTTGGCGTGGGGCAATGCAATGTGCTTGGGCGATGCAATTTGGTGGAGGGCGATGCAATGTGCAATGCAAATTGGCAATGCGATGTGCTGGGGTGATTCGATTTGGTGGTGGGGCGATGTGATGCGATTTGGCGGGCTGCAATGCAATGTGCTTGGGCGATGCGATTTGGTGGGGGTAATGTAATGTGCTGATGTGATGGAATTTGCACAGGGATGGTGGGAACCCCTCATAATGAGCACAGCAGAAGTACAGCCCCAGGAAGTCGGCACAGCGCAGGGATGGTGGGAACCCTTCATGAGCGGTTCCCACCATCCCTGTGCTGTGCTGACTTCCTGGGTTTGTACTCCTGCTGTTCTCATTATGAGGGGCTCCCACCATCTCTGTGCTGTGCTCATTTTGAGGGGTTCCCACCATCCCTGTGCTGTGCTCATTTTGAGGGGTTCCCACCATCCCTGTGCTGTGCTCATTTTGAGGGGTTCCCACCATCCCTGTGCTGTGCTCATTTTGAGGGGTTCCCACCATCCCTGTGCTGTGCTCATTTTGAGGGGTTCCCACCATCCCTGTGCTGTGCTCATTTTGAGGGGTTCCCACCATCCCTGTGCTGTGCTCATTATGAGCGGTTCCCACCATCCCTGTGCTGTGCTGACTTCCTGGGTTTGTACTCCTGCTGTGCTCATTATGAGGGGTTTCCAGGAAGTCAGCACAGAGATGGGATGAGTTTCGGGCACAAAATACCGGCTAAATAACGGCTAATGCGAAACGGAACTAAACAAAATGAATTTATTGACAGTGCACATGTCTAGTATATGTATACACACTACATATATAACATGATTATATATATATCTATATATATATAGATATATATATATATAAATAAATATAATTTCGTGTTATGTAGATATATCTGCACAGGAACAAATTATTTAGTATATTTACTGGTTCCTGGAAGGACAGGTTTGCATAGATAAGGGGCGGCAACTTCCTCTGACACTCCCGTTGCTATTGAAACCTGATCTGAAACCTATTACATTGCTTGTGCAGCACTGAGCATGTGCGAGATCTGCAAGGCTGAAATCCAGGAAGTCATACAGTCTGGCTTCATGGATTCCCACACTTAAGATGGCCCCGATCAATTCCTGTTTTATAAAGTATCTAAATGCTGTAACAACCTAACAAAACAGACCTTAGTTTACAGACTAACATTACTAGAATACATTAAGCTTGTGTATTACAGGGGTATTTATATTTAAAAAGTGAAATTGTGGCCGGAACTCCGCTTTAAGGACAGGAATAGTACCACTGGATTGGCATAAAGCCAATGTGGTGCCCATATTTAAAAAGGGAACAAAGTCTTTACCTAGTAACTATAGACCTGTTAGTTTAACTTCTATAGTTGGAAAGATACTGGAACGTTTAATAAAAGACCACATGGATGAGTTCTTGCTGGAAACAAACTATTTAAGCAGCAGACAGCATGGATTCATGAAGGACAGAAGTTGTCAGACAAACCTGATTTCCTTTTATGAAGAGGTAAGTAAAACCCTGGACAGAGGCGTGGCAGTGGACGTGGTATACTTGGATTTTGCAAAAGCGTTCGATACAGTTCCCCACACACGGCTCATGTGTAAGGTAAGGTCTACAGGATTAGATATATCAGTTTGTAAATGGATAGAAAACTGGCTGAAAGACAGAATTCAGAGAGTTGTGGTTAATGATTCTTACTCTGAATGGTCCAAGGTTATCAGCGGTGTACCCCAAGGTTCAGTGTTGGGTCCCTTACTTTTCAATATATTTATAAATGATATTGGGTCTGAGATCAAAAGTAACATTTCTGTTTTTGCAGATGACACCAAGCTATGCAGTGGAATAATGTCCTTACAGGATGTCTCCAATTTACAAGCCGACCTCAATGCTCTGTCTAATTGGGCGACTAAGTGGCAGATGAGGTTTAATGTTGATAAATGTAAAGTTATGCACTTGGGGGCTAAGAATATTCATGCATCATACATGCTAGGGGGAGTACAACTGGGGGGATCTGTAGTGGAGAAGGATCTGGGGGTTTTAGTTGATCATAAGCTCAATAATGGCATGCAATGCCAAGCTGCGGTTTCCAAAGCGAGCAAAGTCCTTTCTTGTATTAAGAGAGGTATGGACTCCAGAGATAGAGATATCATTTTGCCCCTGTACAAATCATTAGTAAGACCTCATCTGGAATATGCAGTCCAGTTTGGGCACCAGTTCTCAAAAAGGATATCGGAGAACTGGAGAAAGTGCAGAGAAGGGCAACCAAACTGATAAGAGGCATGGAGGAGCTCAGCTATGAGGAAAGATTAGAAGAACTGAATTTATTCACTCTTGAGAAGAGGAGAATAAGGGGGGATATGATCAACATGTACAAATACATAAGAGGTCCATATAGTGAACTTGGTGTTGAGTTATTCACTTTAAGGTCAACACTGAGGACAAGGGGGCACTCTTTACGTCTGGAGGAAAAGAGATTTCACCTCCAAATACGGAAAGGTTTCTTCACAGTAAGAGCTGTGAAAATGTGGAACAGACTCCCTCCAGAGGTGGTTCTGGCCAGCTCAGTAGATTGCTTTAAGAGAGGCCTGGATTCTTTCCTAAATGCACATAATATAACTGAGTACTAAGTTTTGTAGGTAAAGTTGATCCGGGGTAAATCCGATTGCCTTTCGGGGGATCAGGAAGGAATTTTTTCCCCTCCGGTAGCAAATTGGATCATCGCTCTGCTGGGGTTTTTTGCCTTCCTCTGGATCAACTGTGGGTATGGAGTTGGGTGTATGGGAGGATGTACTGTGTTTTACTTTGTTTTATTTTTTTTTTATTTTTATTTTTTTATGGTTGAACTGGATGGACTTGTGTCTTTTTTCAACCTGACTAACTATGTAACTATGTAATCCACAGGTGGCCTGGGGCATGACCAAAAAATGAGAACACTGAATGAAGGGGAGGGCTTCTATTTATTGCTCTAGGTCTAGGAAAAGGTAGTCCTGAGGTTCCAGAGGAGGAGTTAACCTGTTGTGTGCTGACATGAGGTAGGTCAGGAAAAAAGGGTTAGTACACCTTAAAAAATGTTATGCAGTCACAATACACCTTAGCAGCACCCTATGCTAATCAGATTTTACAAGCATGCCTCTTTCTCTCCTTTAGTAAAATACCTGTGGACCATATTCATGATAACAGAATCTGCCACTGTATTACATGGCTCAACTCTGCCTTCTTAGCGGGACAGAGCAGCCATCAGGATGAGTGTCTCCTAGCACTACAGGAGGGAGCACTGTCATCCAAAGGGCAATGCCTCCACAGTGTGCTTTCTCTCCTGTTGTCACAGATGAGCTTATTGGCTTCGGGAGAAAGAAAGAGAACACATGTATGACCCTTAGGAAATGGGCAGCAGTCCACCTGTGGCATTAGGGAGTGTTCATCCTAATGGCTGTAATGCCGTGTACACACAATCGTTTTTTCCGATGAAAAAAGTCAGACAGGCTTTTTTCATATGAGAAACTGATCGGTGTGGGCCCCATCAGACTTTTTTCCATTGGTGTAAAAAAAAAAACATGTTTTAAAAATTTCAGATGAAAAAAAAAAAACGATCGTCTGTGTGGAAATCCATCAGAGAAAAATCCACGCAGGCTCAGTATCAAGTCGACGCATGCTCGGAAGCATCGAACTTCATATTTTTCAGCTCGTCAAAGTGTTTTACGTCACCGCGTTTTGGCACGGTCGGAATTTAGAATGATAGTGTGTATGCAAGACTGTTGAAAGTCAGCTTCATTGGTATTCCAATGAAAAATTCCATTGGATTTTATTCCATCAGAAATCCGATCGTGTGTACACAGCATTAGAAGACAGGACAGAGTCATCCAAACCAGTGGCAGTTTTTCTGTCAGGCATCTGTTATCACGATTATGGTCAACAGGTATGTTACCAAAGGGGAGTCATTAATGATATTAGCATAGGGTGCTGCTATTGTGTCGTGTGACTGCATAGTCGTTTTTTTTTATTATTATTAAGGTGAACTAACCCTTTGAAGTGGTTCTAAAAGTTTCTTTACATTAATGAATTTTCTGTGCGCCGCTCCTCCCCCCAGCCTGTGCCCATCCTTGATCTAGCAATGTGCACGACTTTAAAGACAACAGCGGGAGCTATTGGCTCCTGCTGCTGTCAATCAAATCCTGTGACGGGGAGCAGGGGGCGGGACAGAGACACACTTTCTGTGTCTATGGCAGCGTGGCTCAGGATCAAGCCTGCAGGTGTGCCACCCTAGGAAGAGACTTCCTAGAGTGGCACACTGAGAAGAGAAGAAGCTAGGAGCGCTGATGGGGGACCCCATTGCACAGAGCAGGTGAGAAGAAACAGGTCTTTTTTTTTTTATTATCCTTTACAATCACTATACCGTCTAACACAAAATTGTCAATTAACTACAGGTGCTACTGTAGAAAATAACATAAGGTAGTCTTGGTACCCTAAGACTTTGTTTACACATTTATACATATCCTGTGCTGGCTAACAGTTTTTTGTTGTCAGTGTCCATTTCTCCTGTAGGCAGCAGTATAACCTGATAGTCTAAATGCCCGTACACGATCGGATATTCTGAAAACATTGGTCCAACGGATGTGTTTTATCAGACAATGCGACAGTCTATTTGTTGTCAGAATTTTTTGACAATAATTGTTGGCTGTGCATGCTCTCAAATTGTCTGACAACAAATGTGTTCCGTCGGATTTTAGTCCAACAAATCCGTCGGACTAAAATCCAAAGTACAAACACGCATGCACCGAACTAATGCTAAACATCACATAACAATAGCAGAAGTTTCCCAAAGGGTGGCGGTAAAGAGCTGAAAAACCACAAGATTTGGTGCATGTTGGCTGAAAATTTTCTGCCGTCTGCATGCAGAACAAGTTCATGGACAACGCCCTTTTGGACAAAAATTCACGGATTTCTCAGATGGAAGTCCGATCGCATGTACTAGGCTTAAGAATTCCTATGTCCTTCAAAAGACAATAAAAAAAATATATATACAAATAGCTGGATCTGTTTTTTAGAAATAGTAAAAAATAGTAAAAAAAATCATATGTCTGCTCTCAGGCATAACACCTGGAAAAACAATAAAGCCCTGTACACACAATCGAATATCTGATGGAATCTAATGCGATGGATTTTTTTGTCGGATATCCGATGAAGCCGACTTTCATCAGTCTTACCTACACACCATCGGTCAAAAATCAGATCGTGTCCAATAGGGATGAGCCGAACACCTCCACGTTCGGTTCACACCAGAACTGTCGAACAGTCCGATCGTTTAGAACCCCATTGAAGTCTATGGGACTCGAACGTTCGAATTCAAAAACGGTCGTTTTAAAGACCAATTTTCAAGTTTTTGTTGTAAAACGTCTTTCAGAACCCGGGTCTTGCCCCAGGGAACATGTATCAATGGAAAAAAGTTTTAAGAACGCGAAGCTCATCCCTAGTGTCCAAACACGGTGATGTACAACACTACAACGTGCTGGGAAATGAAGTTCAATGCTTCCAAGCATGCGTCGACTTGATTCTGAGCATGCGTGGATTTTTGACCAATGGAGTTCCATACAGACAATCAGATTTTTCTATTGTTTTTTTATTCAGGAAAAATGTAAAACATGTTCTATTTTTTTACACCAATGGAAATAAAACCGATGGGGCCCACACACCATCGGTTTGTCCAATGAAAACCGTCCATGGTTTTCAGCGGACAAACCAATCGTGTGTACAGGGCTTTACAGTAGTCATTGAATCCATTTTATGTTTTTTGTTTTTTCCAGGAAGGAACTTTTTTATGAGACAGCATGGGAATTGTGTTATGTGGTAATTCTACAGGAGAACAGTGCTAATCATGTATGTTACAAAATACTAAATCATTACCTGATCATTTTCTGCATCTGTAGAAAGTATTTCCGGATCATGCCTAGCAATAAATATTGATTGTTCTTTCCTACTTTGCAAGAAAAAAACTGGCAAGAGGCTGCGTGTGATAAACCTCCTGGCAGCATATTCTTGGAACAAAGTGGTCAGATTAGTGTAATAGACATCTGGTGGCATTCCAGACAGAAAATTAGCTTGATCAGGGTCCCAGTTATAAGTCTTTATATAGTAAATTATGCAAGAGTACTGGCATAATCGAAGAGCATGCAGTACACTCTATACATTCTTATGGTACATTTTGTTTTAACTTTACAAGGTGCAACACTATTAGTTTGGAAAGTGACAGTTGTTTTTAGGAAAACCTGTATTGAAAGATATAGAAGGTTGTCATTTTCAAACCCTCCTTTTGAATATGATAGCTACTGTACAATGGCTATGGTGCTGATTTAGCACATCAGCAGATCGGACTTTAGTTGATGCATGCTTATGTAGCATTAAAAACCCAAGGTATTGCAATCCTCTGATCACTTTCAGAAGGGCCAGTCTTCTTTATCTCTGAGCACATATTTGCTTTAAAAGGCAAGACAATTTGTTATATACATTCACAAGGAAATAAGAAGAGGATACAAATGACTTATTAAATAAGAATAATGAGATATCATCACTACTAGCTACAACTGACACTTATCATCTTAGAATATATTGTGAACAATAAAATAACTCCTAATTGGTTATGGGTATTTGCATTTTTCGCATCTTATAGGAAACCATTACCACTGGAAACGTCCGTTTAAAGTTAGGCATAATATTTATTCTCAGCATTGGCAGTTTCCAGTGGTAATGGTTTCCTATAAGATGCGATTGATCACAGCAGATCACATGGTATGGGCAGCGGACCAGTACACTGATGAGTCATCGGCTGTGTCCGACGGACTTAGCCGGTGACAGATCCTGCCGTAGCGTCGCCAGTTCCAATGACATCCATTCAGAATGACAAAGGTCCTGCCCATTTTACAATAGGCTGGGCAGGAAGTAGTTAAGGTGTTTCCTAAGTAATTTTTTGCCAATTCCTGGGTCCATAAAATTCCAAGGTCTGATATTTTTGGAATCTATTTACTTGACAATTATTCATATTTTGCATTTTACAAAACAAATTGGGATTATATTGTGTATATTGTTTATGGACTTTTTTTCTTTTTATATAGAGTAAAACTTGTTCAATGGGACAAGTGTTTCTGTAAAACCCAATACCACTGTCACTGTCTCCAATACTGGCCCGCATACTGACTGACGCTCCAGGATGGTGTATAAAACCTCACATCTAATGTTCCTTATTGACTCCTATTAGCATCACCAGGAGGTTGTGTTCAGGTTTTACAGTTTAAGCTCCTATGGAGGCCACTGCAATCTCATCAGTGGGGAGGACAAATACTAGCACCCCACCAGAAAGTAGTCCCCTCACAACTTCACAATTCCTAGTTTTGTAGGACCATTTCTACAAACAGAATTCCAACCTAATGGCTAATAATCCACCTGGAAGCTGCAATTTTACCCCTCTACCTTTGTTGATCCCAGTGAGTGGCCTTGTTCCCTGGGCACACCATTAGTCCCTGAAAGCATCACTCACAAGTTTGAGTGGAAATGTTACCCCTACATTCATGTGACCTCGGGGTGGGCTCCCTTGGGAAAGGTTAGACAGACTAAGTAAGGTGCAACTGCATCACCTAGTCTGTATAGACTTTTGAGGGCAACGCTAACCCCTTATGTTGTCTCTTATTTTCATTCTTATTTAATTTTAGACCGTTACTGTAACAAAACGTCCCACACTCCGCTTGAGTGTTTTACCGCTTCATTCCAGTCTGAATATAGATATCAGATACTCCAACAACTGAGAACCATCAACAAGACAATACTTGTTTGGTTGCTCACCATGAACTGCTTATTAGAACAAGAATAGTCTTTACATATATCCTGGGTTCCACTCCTGCATGGTCAGAAACTCTATATCATCCAGTGTCCACTCCCCTTTCCGAGACGTTCAGTATCTTTTCTCTGAAATCCATGATTTCGTCCAACCGCCACTCCAAATCATTACCAAAGTTATGGTCCCCTGTCAGCTTCACGTACAACAGTCCCAGGACGCCATAGCCAAAGCCTTCTGTTGGTCATCCGCTATCCAGGGACATGCTTGGGATACATACCACCGGATGGATCTGTATCTCTCATCCTGCCCAGACCAGCCTGCTTAACTCAGCTGTCTGCTCCTTGTGTGGTTTTTCTCCCAAAAACAGCACCCGCAATCCATACTGCAACCAGTACCTTTCTTGGATTCCAGGGAGAATTTTTCCCTGGTGTTGCTGCTCATCGGCTAGCGTTTCCTTCCAGAGGTCACAGTGGATAAAATCATACCGTCCCAGCAGGACCTGCTCTGACACTGGTCCTCTGTGCTGTATCTGCATCTCTCACCATCTCCTTCCAAATTCCATGGCAGCTTGTACCTGTACCTCTCCTCGCTTTTGGTCCACTCCACGCTGTAGAAACAGCAGGACCCTGAAAAGGAATATGCACGCGGACACCACTTCATCTCCTCACACATAGAGATGTAAGCCTTCCACTTCTGATGATACATTTTCTGAAAGCATGACTTCCGTGCCCTCAGCATGGTAGAAATGGCCGAATCCGAATCTGGCTTTCAATAGCCACGCTGCTAAAGCCAGCGACTGTAAAACAAGATGAAGTATGGGACCTTGCGACAGAAGGCCCTCCCGCATTGGTAGTTGCCAAGGAACATCCGCCACCAGACGCACTAGGTCGGCGTACTAGGGATGCCAAGGCCAATCTGGGGCAATTAGGATCATCGGAATACCCTCTGTCTGCACCCTGCGAAGTAGACGAGGGAGAAGCTTTAGCGGGGAAAGGCATAGAGTAGTCGATACTGCCCCCACGGGGCCACCAACACATCTGTCGCATCCACCCAGGGGTCTTTGGATCTGGCCACAAACCTCAACACCTTCCGATTGAGTCGAGAAGCCAGGAGATCAACGCTTGGTGTGCCCCGTCTTTGGCAAAGGAGCTTAAACACATCCAGGTGTAGTGACCATTCTTCTTGGTCCAGCATCTGACGACTTAGGTTGTCTGCCCGGAATGTATACGGCCAATAGAGCCGGCACGCTCCTCAAGATGTGAGCGACATTCGATGCTGCAGCCAAGCTTCTTGTTTCTCCTTGATGGTTACCATACGCCACCAATGGATCCTGACCGGACACCCCTGTAGCCTCTGTGACCATGTGGAGATGCACTGTCTGATCGCCCGAAGTTCCAGCACATTGATCGGCAGGCGGGATTCCTCCTGGGTCCAGCGACCTTATGTCGCCTGAATACCCCAAACTCCCCCCCCCCAACCTGCCAGACTGGCGTCTGTTGTGATCACTGTCCAGTGAAAGGGAGGAACAACTTCCCGGCCTGAAGGGCTGGAGATCTCAGCCACCAGACCAGGGAAGCCCTGACTACTTGGCTCACCCGGAGCTGACAATCCAGGGACAACAGAGATTTGTCCCATTTTGACAGGAGCTCCTTCTGCAAGACACGAGTGTGGCATTTAGCATACGGTACCGCTTCGAAAGAGGCTACCACAAGTCCCAGGACTTGCATGCAAAACCACAGTGACCACCACCTGCGGGATGCCAGCAGTCTCACCGCCGCCTGAAAAGTCTGCAACTTTTTCAAGGGGAGGAAAAACTCTCGCCTCCAAGGAGTCTAGAATCAAGCCCAGATATTCCAGGCGCTGAGTCGGCACCAACACCGACTTCTGGAGGTTCAGGACCCAACCAAATTCTTGAAGAGTCTGACAGGCAAATCGCCACATCCTCCTCTAAGTCTGAAGCAGCTCTCAGAAGGAGGTCATCCAGGTAAGGCACAATAGTGATTCCTGTCTCAGCAAGGCCAGAATCGGGGCGAGTACCTTGGTGAAAACCCTTGGCGCTGAGGCCAGGCCAAAAGGGAGAGCCACAAATTGGTAGTGATCGTTCCCTACCGCAAAGTGCAGAAACCTCTAATGCTTGACAAATATGTGGACATGCAGGGTATGCATCCTTGATGTCCAAGGATGCCAGAAAATGCCCCGGATGAAGTGCCGCGACTACAGATCGCATGGATTCCATCCTGAACCTTTACAAAGCAGATGAGGGCCTTGAGATCCAGGATTGGTCAGACCCCATTCTTCTTTGGGACTACAAACAGATTTGAATAAAAGCCCTGAAAACTTTCCTGCAGTGGCACGGGTATGAACACCCTTTGCACCAGCAGGTTCTGTACTGCCCCAAACAGGGCCTGCCGATAAATCGGAGGAAGCTGAAGGTTGAAGGGAAAAATATCTGTTCAGGGTACAAGATAGAGTTTCTCTCTTGCCCACCAAGGAAACTACTTCGCAAACCCACCGGTCAGAGAGCAGTGAAGTCCACCGAGCCGCGAATTTGCCAAGACGACCCCCCACCCAAGCGTCGGCTGGGGGCAGACCTCCATGTGGTCGCAGATTTGTTCAGGTTGCAAACCCAGGGACGCTTTCTCTTTGAAGTTTGGTCCGTGGACCAACATTTTAGCCAGATCGGGCAGCGCAGCACCACCGCAAAGACCGAGGCCCTGGACAGCAAGGGAATCATATTCAAGGCCAACTCGCAGACAAACGTAAGTCCCTGCACCAACTAGTCGGCCAGTTCCACACAGGCCGGGGGAGCCTGTTGCTCCTTCAACTTGTGGTACAATATTTTTGCCCATTCAGTAAGCTTCTGTGACACAAAGGCCCCAGCCACAGCAGGACACCTTTTTTAACCTGGACACAGGAGGTGTCCACTATCGGGGGAGAAGTCCATTTCTTCAGGAAACTCGCCTCAAAAGGGTAACGGACCACTATACATTTGGGGACTGAAAAGACCCTTTGTGGTCGTTCCCACTCCTTGTATAAAAGTTTATCAAGAAAAGGTACACAAGTAAACACCTTAGTAGTGCGGTGTGGCTTACGGAATCCGAAAGGGACCACCATCTCTGTAGATGTCTCCGTCTTATCCTCCAATTTAAGAGTATCCCACACCGTGGTGATAAGTGCTCCAATCAGTGCCCTATCATGTGCTGACCCGGACACCGAGTCATCCTCACTGTCCGAGCGGTTGTGGTCCACATCCTCTGACATGACAGAACCAGGACGGGAGCCACAGCTGGGCCCAAATCCGAGTCAGAGTTATCCCCTGAAGACCGTGGGGGAGGGGCGTTTTTTACCCCCCTTTCGTCCAAACACCTCCTGCACCCTGGCAACAAAATCCTCCAGGACTGCCAACATAGCATTTCCGATACAGCAGGTGCAGGAGCACCAGTTGCCAATACAGGTATGTCTGGGGAAGAAGTGTCAGCCTCTGACGCCATGCTGACCCACTTGCCTGACACCCCTGGGACATAAGGCAAGTTACACAGTCCACCCTCCTAGCTGCTACAGAAGCTGAGGGGGCTCCCCCAGAGGAGTCACCACTTGAGCCAGGCACTGCACAGCTGCTCTCTCGCACTATCCCGTCTGATCATGCTCTCTCGCACAGCCGCCTGTGTCACTCTGACAAAAAAATACAAAATAAAAAAGAGACAGGCTACTGCACACCATAAAGAGTTAACTACAAATTTATTGCAAAAAAGTATCAAAAAGAACACACACACACACACACACACACACACACACATATATATATATATATATATATATATATATATATATATATATATATAAGGCATAAAAAATGGGTCCCCTAAAGATAGGTGGACCTACCCAGATAATTCCCTATGGATACCCCCCCACACAACGGTATATGCTGGTAACTAATATAAGAAAAGTACTCGATCCTCCCAAAGGAGGATCAAAAGTAATAAATAGCGCACCCACCCTTCACACAATACACAAATACATCCCCCTCCCCCCAACATAAGAAAGACCAATTGCTGCTGAAATTAATCCCTAATGGTTCCAACACAAGACAGTGGTCACCTGTATTGACAGGTAATTGATCACCACTATCTATGTGAGGGGACACAGCACCGAGGGAAAGTAGAACATGGGACATGTAATATTCCTAAATAATGGTAGTGGTAAACACCCCTCCACTGGAATTAGTGACAGACAAAATAATCAATAAGCACAAAACCAGAGGGACCGTGAGCCTAATAAATAGCTAAAAAGTCTCTCGTGGATATCACTGTTTTACAACATGTGTCGTTTCCATGTGGGTCTGGTTTCATAGATTGAAAGTTATTTTGGGAGACATTTGAAAAAAAGGCAGAGACACTGTAGTTGTAGTTATTCTTCACAATCTGATTCATCTGACATGCACTTAAAAGAAATGCAACAATGTTGCCAATGGTAGATATATAAACTTATTCCCATACAGTGTGGGTATAGTCCATTGAGTTGTTTAGATAGATATATCCATGATGTGGTTCCTTATGTTGCTTTGGCAGATTGCAGGTTTGGATAGGCAATAGGTGATTAGACAAGTTATGTGATGGTTGTGAGTAACAGTGTTAGCAACAATGTTTCACAACAGTGTAACACAAAGATTCACTCACTGTTTGTTGTCAAACAATAGCTCAAGGTTGTAGCTATTCCATCCAGTCTATGATCACACATATGCTCAAGGGGTTTGCAGCCAAACCATCCATCCGTGTGTCTCCACAGTACCTGAAGCGCTGCTCAATATGAAAAGTGCTTTGTCCGGTGAGATGATAGTGGGATCTTATATCCAATAGAGGACAATGATTGATGTCCAGTGTCTCTAATGATGATAATTATTAGTGCCAATGTCCCAAAAGGAAATAGAAAATCTTCAGTCTCCAGTCCACAAAGTTGCTCAATGTAGAGCGTAGTACTTGTCGTCACTATATATTATTCATGTCTCCATGCGATATCCCTCAGGTAGCTTGAATGAAGGCTCCAGGTGCTAGTATCACCGAGCTGGCAAAGGGAAAGATAGAAAGGCTAGGATATGTATGGGGGGGGTCTCTGTACCCCACGAGTTTACATGTTTCGTTCCGCAACTCTCGGAACTTCGCCTGTGTCACTCTCCGTCTTCGGAGGTGTCTCTACATTGTTCGCACTATTCAGAGAACAGATACTGCCACTAGAGATCAAAACCCACAAGAAAATGGCTGCCATTCGGCCACCCTGTGGAAAAGGCGTGTGGCTACAAGAAAATGACCACCACTAGTAAACAGGAAAAATAGTGCCGGATGCCGCCAAAATGGCCACCAGTCGCATGAGGGAAAGGGGAAAAGCACACAATTAAGGTGACGAACACCCAGGGTCCCCGAACTGAGGCCCCCCACACATGGCAGCTGGACAGCAGCCCCAGGAGGCGGACCTAAAGCGTAGCCCCCCCTAGCAGAGAATGGCACCCCCCCAGGTGGATCCCCGGTCATACACAGCCAGCATAGCTGCAAAGAGCATAGGGAGGAGGGGAGAGAGGGAAGGAAGGTTGGAAAACCCCTAAATCGACCTCCCCGGAAATGCCCAGTTCCATCCTGCCGAAGCAGGGGAAACTGCTACTTTCTCATCCTATCCCTTGTAAGTGCAGGAAAGCAACTGCCTCCGCCAGTACCTTTGTAAAGACCCTTGGACTGGAGGCCAGTCTGAAAGGGAGGGCAGCAAACTGCCAATGCTGAATTCCCTGGGCGGAGGCAATCGCAAACCTGAGGAACAACTGTAAAGAAAAAGTAATTGCGCAAAGTGCATAAGACCAACATATGTTGGTTATAGGTTTGCAGAGTGATGCAAGTGACATATAAATCAATAGTGCACAATACTATAAGTGCAAACAGAGTCCATGATGTTAAGAGGTTTTCCAGCATACCCGCTAGTTCCGTGAAAGATGTGCACTTCACCACACACACACTCTGGTCTCACCTCTAAACGGCTAAAAAGAGACCTCAATGTGCAGATCCACTGCTGGTTATCTCCCTGGTGTTCCTGGTGTCCACAACATGGATAGTAGGATCTGGGTCTCAGAGGTGGGATAAAAACAGGAAAGAGGACCTCCAATAGTGCATTATCATTGATACAGAGGAGTTTAATAAATAAAATTTGCACTTACAAACATAAAAGTAAAACAAGCATATAACACAGCGGCACCGCGCTGGTATCACAGCAATCCCGGCGTACGTCTCCCTTCACCCTACGCGTTACGACATACGTGTCTTCAACTGGGGTTTGTGTGTGGACAGCTCGGGATTCCCTTTCTAGCTACGCAGACCGGAAGTTCGGCTCCGCCATTTTCTCGTAGTCCGCCAGGTTAGCCTGTTACCTATGCAGACCGGAAGTTACGGCTCCGCCATTTTCTCGTAGTCCGCCAGGTTAACCTGTTGCCTATGCAAACCGGACGTTGCGGCTCCGCCATTTTCTCGTAGTCCGTCAACAGACGGCAGATCTGCAATGACTAGCTTCATAATGTGAGCTCATAATAAATTTATACAAAACATTAAAAGAAATTGAATTCAATATCCAGGTATGCTGCTATTATGGATGTTTTCACTTTTGTTGAGAGCAGACAGGTCAATCTAGATGAGGTGTTTAACCCGCAGAATAAGACACACCATTTGGATATACAGAGCCTGATCCGCAAGCTAGGTCACCTTATGGAGAAAAAAGTATGCCTATGGTGGGACATCAATACATTCGATAGGTACATTAGGGAAAATATAGTACCTAGGATACTACGATGGGACGTGCCCCCCAATGATGGTCTCACTGACAAAGAATCTATTGATGAATGGTATGAATTCTATAACAATAGGAGTGTAGAAGGATTAAAGTTTTTACTAAAACGTAAACAGCGAAAAGTTAGGACTATAGAAAACCAGATAGATAATCTTAAGAAAAAAATTGAACCGCACAAGGAAACTGGAGATTTTATTAAATATAGCACTCAACTGAACAAAGAGCTGATTGCCAAAGATCTAGAAGTTCAGTTGCGAAAAAATGAAGAAGTATCAGCGAGACACGGCTGATTACAAAACACTCCAGGTTTTTAAATGGCAACAAAAAACCGAACAGGTCTGCCCTATCTCTACTTATTCATCCCCTGAAAGGGAAGTAAGAATACAGGAACCTATAAGACAGGAACCCAGATTTGAGGGAAGGGACCTTCGTCCAGAAATGTCTAGGCAAGAACCAAGGTATGATGGGCGAGACCAATACCCTGGGCCTACTAGACCTTACTATGAGCCACCGCCTACTAGCCATTATGGGCCACGCACTCCCAAAAATACTGGGAAGAAACCTTTTAAAAAACTTTTTAAAAAACCTCAAAATAGTGGACATAATAACGATCGAAACCAGAGAGAATATAAAGGGTCTCCTCATTATGACCAGTATGGAAGACAGATGAGATCACCAATTCCTACTTATAACAGGTTTGATCCAATTAGATACCAGTCGGAACCCTATCCTTCCGAATACCGCCAATATCAACAACACTATGACTATAACTCCCAACGCCCTTTTTTAGACAGGGAACGAAGGGACCATTCCCCTCAAAAGGTACAGGAACTCTACCGGTCCCCAAGAGCTCGACCACAAGAGAACAAACCCAGCACAGAACTAAGAGAGGCATTAGAGCTGGAAAGAGATGTCAAAAGAAAAAGAGAGGAGTTGGAGAGAATGTAGTCAATATCAGCGGACTACCAATTTCTGCTGAAGAACTAGCAGTGTTGGATAAAGGACTCAAATATGCACCCATGAAAAACCTCAATAAATTTGAAACCTATATCGGTATACAAAAATATGTAAGGAAGTTAAACATTAAGAAGTACTTCCTGAATAATCCCTTGAAAGTAAGATACCCTATAACCAATAAGGATGCAATGCCCATACACAGTAATTTGAGAAATCATTCTGTGTTCAATCCTCGGGTCACGAGCAATCAGCACATTGATGTTTTCAAAAAACTAGTCTTAAAAGATCTGGAATCTTTGGAAATAAAACCAAAATTTGATCCGGGACACATCAAGAAGGGTATCAAACTCCTTACTCAACGGAAAGATATAGTTATCCGCCCTGCGGACAAAGGGGGGGGCGGTAGTGGTCCAATCGAAACAGCAATACAAAGATGAACTAAACAGGCAATTGCAAGATGGAGCCACCTATTCCAAGCTCTTGGGTAATCCAATAGTGAAGTACAAGAAAGAACTTAAATTGCTTATCAATTTGGGTGTGAAAAAAGATATTTTAAATAAGAGGGAAGCTAAGTATCTGATCCCTGAATCGTATAGAGTACCGGTGATATATACCATTCCGAAGATCCATAAGTCAAAAGAGAATCCCCCGGGTAGACCGATTGTCAATGGGATTGACTCTCTAACTTCAAGACTTGGACAATATATAGACCATTTTATGCAACCAGCTGTCCAGAAAACAAAAGCCTTTCTTAAAGATACAAAACACGTTCTACAATTGCTAGACTCTATTCCTGTACTAGAGGGCAGAACGTTGCTTGCTACTGCAGATGTTTCATCGTTGTATACGATAGTGAAACACCATGATGCATGCCATGCGACCAAATGGCTACTGAGAAATTATAGCAAGTTAATATGTGCCCAAAGGAAGTATCTCATAAAAAGTCTTGACACATGCCTCAAGTAAAATAATTTTTGGTATGACCAGTCATACTATAAGCAAACCATTGAGATAGCAATGGGAGCCAAATTTGCCCCAAGCGTGGCTAACGCATTTATGGCCCAATGGGAGGAATCAGCTGTATACGAAGATATGCCAGCAGAACTTTCCTTATATAAGAGGTACATTGATGACCTGATTATAATTTGAAATGGAAGCAGGGAAACTTTAGAGAACTTCCTAAAGAAACTAAATGATAATGATAGAAACATCAATCTAGTATGGAAGATTGACCATCAATCTATTGACTTCTTATGCCGCGTACACACGGACGTTTTTTGCGATGAAAAAAAATGTTTTTTTTTAAAAAGTCATTTAAATAGATCGTGTGTGGGCAAAACGTCTTTTTTTGTCTTCCATAAAACGACCAAAAAAAATTCCAACATGCTTGAATTTTTTTGTGTCGTTTTTCAAAACGTTGTTTTTTGTTTCACAAAAAGTCATCGTGTGTAGCAAAAACGTAGTTTAAAACAACGTTTTTCAACCCGCGCATGCCCAGAAGCTAGTTATGAAGCGAGCTTCAATGGAAAAGAGTGGTGAACGTAACCTCGCTTTCAAAAACGTCGTTTTTTACTTCACAGAAAACGTTGTTTTTTTTCATCACAAAAAATGATCGTGTGTACGCGGCATTAGACCTGAACGTGAGGTTAGAAGGTAACAAGATAATCACAAAGACTTTCTTTAAGAACATAGACACTAACAGCTATATTTCTAGGGACAGCTGTCACTTTGCACCTTGGCTGTACAACATTCCTAGGGGCCAATTGGTCAGAATGAAACGGAATTGCACGAAGGATGAGGATTATAATAGACAGACCCAATTGATTGGATCACGATTCATTAGCAAGGGATATGAAGAAAGCTACATCCATAAGCAAATTAGAGAGGTTGCACTATTGGAAAGATCCAGTATGTTACAGACAAAGAGCAATGTACAGAGAGAACAACAGGCTCCCTCTCTTATCCTGAACTATAATACACAACATAAAGATGTTGCCAAGATTCTAAATAAACATTGGCATATCTTGCAAAACGATAAAGATCTGTGTACTATATTGCCGGACAAACCACGAACTATATACAAAAGAGCGCCTACATTCAAGGATCTTATCGTTAAATCCGTGGTAGAACCCCCACCCAAAACCCCTTTTTCCTTCTTTACGGGTAAAGGCTTTTTTCCATGTAAAAGTTGTTTTTCTTGTATGAAGTCCTAAAAAACACTTAAGAAAATAACCCAATTTATGGCAACCAATACAGGAGAATCATTTGAAATTAAGGAGTTCATAGGATGTCATACCGAAGGAGTGATTTATGTCATCCAGTGTAGCTGTAATTTACAGTACGTTGGTAGGACAAAAAGAGCCTTGAAAGTTCGCATCAAGGAACATGTAAAAAATATTATCAAGGGATCCACGAAGCATAATGTTTCCAGACATTTTGATCTGGTGCACAACAAAGATCCCTCTCATATGCAATTTGGGGAATAGATAAGTATGTAAAAAGCTGGAGAGGCAGTCATAAAATAAGAACTATAAGCCAAAAAGAATCTCAATGGATTCACAAAATGAGGACTCTAACACCTGGAGGTATGAATATTGAGTTCGATCTAAATTGCTTTTTAAGCAATTTCTAAAATATTCTAATATATAGGGTGATAGATGTGGGCTGGTCCCACGGATTTTCTTCCCCTCCCTCCTTTTATTTTATTTTATATTTTTTTCTTTTTATTTTCATCTTAGTAATGTACCATGAATTTATTACATTTGCAATGTGGTATGTGACACGACAAGACCGATGTACGATTATCTCGCTAATCATGTACATGGAGGTTAGGGAATTATGTCAGTACCTTATATTCGATGAAATTTTGAGGTATAACAAGCTAGTGTGTCTATTGGCTCTATATAGACAACAGCTTTTTTTTATTCTAATTTTAAAACTATTAATACCTATTTTTAACCACTAGATGGCGATGAAAAGACTTGACTTGTTGTTCTCACCGTCGCACTATATATAGAGGTGTAGGAAGTAAGCTATACCTTAGGATAGATTTTTGGCCTTAGTAATACATAGATTACCTGGATATTGAATTCAATTTCTTTTAATGTTTTGTATAAATTTATTTCTGTTTTGTATAAATTTATTATGAGCTCACATTATGAAGCTAGTCATCGCAGATCTGCTGTCTGTTGACGGACTACGAGAAAATGGCGGAGCCGCAACTTCCGGTCTGCATAGGTAACAGGCTAACCTGGCGGACTACGAGAAAATGGCGGAGCCGCAACTTCCGGTCTGCATAGGTAACAGACTAACCTGGCGGACTACGAGAAAATGGCGGAGCCGTAACTTCCGGTCTGCGTAGCTAGAAAGGGAATCCCGAGCGGTCCACACACAAACCCCAGTTGAAGACACGTATGTCGTAATGCATAGGGTGAAGGGAGACATACACCGGGATTGCTGCGATACCAGCGCAGTGCCGCTGTGTTATATGCTCGTTTTACTTCTATGTTTGTAAGTGCAAATTTGATTTATTAAACTCCTCTGTATCAATGATAATGCACTATTGGAGGTCCTCTTTCCTGTTTTTATCCCACCTCTTAAACTCGGATCCTACTATCCATGTTGTGGACACCAAGAACACCAGGGAGATAACCAGCAGTGGATCTGCACATTGAGGTCTCTTTTTAGCCGTTTAGAGGTGAGAGTTCTGGGAGACCAGAGTGTGAGTGTGTGCGTGTGCGTGTGGTGAAGTGCACATCTTTCACGGAACTAGCGGGTATCCTGGAACACCTCTTAACATCATGGACTCTGTTTGCACTTATAGTATTGTGCACTATTGATTTATATGTCACTTGCATCACTCTGCAAACCTATATCCAACATATGTTAGTCTTATGCACTTTGCGCAATTACTTTTTCTTTACAATTGTTCTTTTTCAGGTGTTGTGTTTACACTTTTGTTTTTTCTGGATGTTTAGGGCGACCTTGTAATTTTAGCGCAGAAGTCCCCCCTTTTTTATGCAAACCTGAGGAACCTCTGATGACCTGGAAAAATGGGGACGTGGAGGTAAGAGTCTCTTAGATCGATGGTCACCATGAATACCTCCTTCAGTAGAAGCTTCCTGAGGCTGTAAACACGCTCCATACGAAACCTCTTGTGAAGGAGAGAGGCATTCAGGGGTCTGAGATTGATTATCAGTCAGAACTTCCCTGACGGCTTGGGGACCACAAAGATATGGGAGTAAACCCCAAACCTCTCTGGTCCACAGGGACTGGGACTATGACTCCCTGCTGTGCAAGCTCTGCGACATTCTGCAGAAGGCCTGCTGACTTGAGGGGGTCCTTGGGCAAATGAGTCAGAACAAATTTCGGAAGGGGAAACTGCTGGAACTCTAGCTTGTACCCCTCTTATAATCTGGAGAATATGGGGGCTCTGTGTAATACTCTCCCATCTGGGAAGGAAATGGGAGAGTCTTCCCCCGACCCTCCCGTCATTTGGAGTCGTTTTGGGTGGGGAAAAAAAAGGGCCCCCTTTTTGCTTGTCCGATCCAACCCCCCAGCGCCTACTGTTAGGGGGCCTTCTCTCTGAGGGACGGTTCCTACCCCCAAGTCCACCCTGGGAGCCTTGAAAATGTATTTTCCTGTTCTGTCTAGGCTTGGTGGGAAAACGCAAACCCTTTTCCGAAGATCTAGTCAGAGCCCGGTCCAGGCCTGTACCGAAAAGGAGGGAGCCCTCGAAGGGAAGACTACAAAGACGGATGTTAGAAGCGAGATCACCGTTCCACGTCTTGACCCACACTGCTCTCCTAGCAGAGTTAATGAGGGCTCCCGTCTTTGCGGTAGAATGCACTGACTATCGCAGGGACGGCTAAATAAGCCACTGTACTGCCTATAACTTGAAGGGAGTCCAGAATCTCCTTAGATTTCGGAACATGGGACATATGTTCCATCAACTTTGAGATCCAAGAATCCATGTTCCTTGCTATGCAGGCTGAAGCCAATGTGGGGCTCAAAGCTGCCGCATTGGCCTCCCAGGCCCTAAGCAAGGAAGTCTCAGCCCGCCGATCCAAAGAATCTTAAGCTACCCGCATCCTCAAAGGAGAGGTCAGACTGTTTGGAGACCTGTGCTAGGGGGGGGCGTCTAATCTAGGGACTTTAAAGAACTTATTCTCCTCATCTTCCTTAAAGGGACACGACACTTCCAAGTTTTGTATCTTAGAAGTTTTTTCTCTGGCTCGGCCCACTCCCTAAGGATGATGTCCTTAGGGGACTGGAAAAGCCCTTGGCTGAGACTTCACTAAGCCCTGGTATATCTTATCCTGTGAGGATACCTGTTCCGCTGGCTGCAGAATCTCTTTGGAGGCATAAATAGCACCAAGGAGGCCCTCCATCTCATCGGCTGAAAAGATATCTGCCTGACCTGGCATCCTCCTGCTGACTATCTGTTAAGCCCTCCTCCTGAAGGGGGCTATAAGAATCTTCTGAGTCCGATATCAGGGACCCCAGAGATTCATGGTAGACTCTATCAAACCGGGCAGAAGAGGAGCTTTCCTGAGAGGAGGGCCCCGCAGAGTGGGATTCAGGTTCTTTGCTCTTAAGGGATGTTTGAAAATTTCTAAGCGTGGAAAGCATCTGAGTTTGGACTGCGAGAAAATCCTTCATAACCTGGGAGGTTTCTTTCCCAGCCAACTTTTGAATGCACTTAGGGCAGAAGGGCTTAGAATGATCTGAGGGTAGTTTCCCATTGCAGTAGCCACATCTTTTATAACGGCTAGGGTCCTTGGAGGAACGACTAGCTCCCCCCTGGGCAATGAAGTCCTCTCCTAGAAGAAAGGCATATACAAAAAACACATGCATAAACACTGACGGCAGGGGGAAGTATCAGGGTCTCACCCCATCGTACCCCCTGCCAAAGAGGGAGACTCACCCCCCCCCCGTGGCCTCCTCTGCAGCCGTGGCCATGAGCGGCTGGTCCTCGTGCTCCGTGCCGAGGGAGGACGAGTTGGGAGCCTCTCTCTCTAGGCTGTAGTGGCCCTCTGATGCCGGTCCTGGAGACCTCCTTAGTGAGGCCTATCCGCAAGGCTGAACGCCACTCACGATGGCAGTCGCCATTTTGCCGGAGCCGAAAGTATAAGTGACGCGCGTACGCGACGTCACCGCCCTGCACCGCCGTGTATGGACGCCGGGAAGATGCCCGCCACGGAGAGGAGCCGAGCAGCCACTTCCCCGATCGCCAGAGCTCCAAAGGGGAGTCCCGCACAGAAACCAGAGATCGGCCCCAATGCGGGGAAGCACCGGAGAGCGGCCCATTCCCAAACCTCCAAGGTAAGGGGGAAGGGCAGGGAGAGAGAGGGATCCAGCCCCTGGAGTCCTAGGGTAGCCACTATCCTAGGGGCGGGCCCATCCCACTCCAAGGTAAGGGGGAAGGGCAGGGAGAGAGAGGGATCCAGCCCCTGGAGTCCTAGGGTAGCCACTATCCTAGGGGCCTCCAGCACTCAGGGGGGGTTCTTCCATCTCACACAGTGAGGCCCCCCTGAGTAAGTATGGACCCCCCCAGGAAGGAGATAATCCTGCTGGACCCAAAGGCTACCCAGTGCCTGCGGTCCAGCTCTCAGGGGAGGACCGCCAGCCCCAGGCCTTAGGTCAGGAAAAACAAAAAATCGTTTCGCTATGGGGGAAACACAATCAAGAACTGAGGAGCACGGGGAGGGGCGGGGGTTTTAACCTCTTTTTTGATTGCATTTCCTGTCAGGTGGAGCCAGTCATCTCTCAGGGTGCCGTCCTGGAAGACGACTTGAGAAAGACTCAATCCAATAAGCTTCATTACATAACTTAATTGTTGATTTGCTCTAAAATCGTACACCCAAAGTAACTGTTCCACACAAGATAAGAAAATGACAAAGTAGTGCGATTGCAAAAAGTGGAAGTAAAAAAAAAAAAAGGCAGGGAGGATACAGTTGGAACCTACAAATTGTTTTATTGGCCAAGTTTTATTTAAAAGGAACGTTCATTTATAAAAAGGACACCTTTGGTTTGCCCCTCCTTGGCACACCAGCCTGGGGAGATATATTATCTTATCAGCCCTTCCTTAAGTGAGAAGACTTGGATAAAGGGCCTTTTAGGATCTACTGATAAGTAAACAAGTCACTGTCATTAGTCTCTTATGTTCAGGGTACATTTTAACCATAAAAAAACTCAGTACACAAAAGCACTGATAAGTGCTGAGAAACAAGATACTGTCTTCAGATACACTTCAAGCAAAAATGGTCTCTTCTCTTCTCTTCTTGGTAAGGATGGTGCCAGGCTTGTGCTGTGCATCAGGATGATTAGCCAGCTCAGGTGGGCACGAGGACACTGGACTCTCAAGGATAGCTTGTTTGAGGTCATAGAAGACAGAAGAATCTTCTCTTGTGAGGAAAGTGATGGCAACACCACTCTTGCCAGCTCTTCCAGTTCTACCAATACGATGGATATAGTCTGTGTAGACAGAAAACAGTAAGCATAAATAACTGCACAATGCCATTTTGGAGCACAGTATTACTTATATTACAGAATTAAACTGATAATAAAATATTTTTAAATGAGAGAAGCAAAACTTGTGTATGAAAAATTGTCAAAGAAAAGATAAAGCATTACAGAGTACAAATTGAACCAATGAGAGAAGTAGTGACACCTAGCAAACTTAAGAGGAACATCCAAATAGACAAAGTAAAAAAAAAAAAATTGGTGGAACGCAAATGCTATATTACACATTCAGGGAGTAGGCGAAAAAAAACCACAACAGTATAATCCACATGTAGCAGAGGAGGAAGGACTTTTCACCCCGACTATGCACCTCAGGTAGTAAAGTCATGACAGAGAAGCCTATTCTCAATAGTCCATTACAAAAAGACAGTATGTGTGTGTGTTTAAGAGGTAGGGTATTATTGACTATCAACTTTCTAGCTGTGAATAAGGTTTCGGGCAAAAACGTGGTCATAAAATGTATCCGAGTCAGGGTTAGGGTAGGCACTGTTTGGACTGTAAGGACAGCGGTGACCCGATTTTGTCATATTGGAATCACTTGGGACCAGAATCTCTGAATCTTCGAGGGACTAAAAAAATTAAAATAGAAGTGTCAGGCTCAAATCGACCACTTCGACCATAGCGGGAAATGCATAGGATGGAATTTTGCTATGCGTATCAAGGTTAAAGTGAAACTTCACCCAAAATGGGAAATTCCACTAGTTTGCATGCCCCCTTTCATTGTCACTTTTTGGAGGAGGTCGTACCTGGTTTTGACATGTACCCAATATTCCTGTCAGTAGTGCAGCAGCGATCTGAGCTGGAAGTTCACCCCCTTCTTCCCCCCTTAGTCTTCTGGGACATGTCACAGGTACCAGAAGACCAAGGACCAATCACAAGACGCAGCTCACATCATGCAAAAGCAGTAGGAAACCAGCCGTGAAGCCACAAGACTGCACTGCCAGTTTCCCTTATTCGGGATACCGGCACCTGCACCCAAAGCAGATTTGAACAATTGGCTCAGATGAGGACATTGCTGGATCTCTGGACATGGAAGTGTCCATATATTAAAAGTCACCAGCTACAGTATTTGCAGCTGCTGACAATTTTTTTGAGGGAGCCTGGAGCTCCTCTTTAAAGTAGGTCCTGTGTAAAATACAGGTGTTGAGTGAGGTGGTCAGACAGCTCCGCCCACACAGCTGCATCATTCATTCATTCACAGTTTCCTGTGAATGAACTACAAGTACGGTCATCCACCACAACAGACAAAACTTGTCATTTAAACAAACTGATCAGAGCTGATCAGAGCACCCGTAGTTCATTTACACTGCTTACAGCTCTACAATCTCAGCCTGTATAGCGGTACAAGCAACAGAGCTGTTGGCAGTGTGTGCAGGAGCCTGAGATTGCACCCGCAATCTGCTGATCGTGGGTGCAATGCTTTCCAGGATCCAGTTAAAAAAAAATAAAGCATGTGTTTTTACCAGCAAAAAGATGTCCATCTATCATTTTTTTAAGTAAAGGCGAACTTGGCCTTTAACTAATAAAGTTTATGTCCCATCTTGCCAACACCAATTATGTTAAGCCATCAGTAAGAATATATATGTTTGTAACATGACAGGATAAAGATAAAAGCACATACCTTCAATGTTTTTAGCCATATCGTAGTTCACCACCGTGGACACATCATGGATATCAATACCTCTTCCAGCCACATCAGTGGCAACCAGAATATCTTTAGCTCCAGCCTTCAGGTTAGACAATGCAAACTCTCTCTGCTCCTGGCCTTTACCACCATGAAGAGTACAAGCATTGTACTGGAAAAGAAAGCACACACAGTCAAGAGATTTCCAATTGCTTTATACTTTAAAAAAAAAATCCCACCCCTTACTGTCTGACTCTTACTGAAGGCACCACGTGTGCTCAAATAAGGTAACTTGATTTTATATTGAGAAAACAAATGCAATGATCAGACCTAACATTTATGTTAATTAAAATGCAGAAAGTGATGCAAGCAATAAGTTAGTACATATACAGATGGCATTTGAATAACTATTGCTAGGTGTAATATACATACCCCCATCTTCTCAAGGGACTTGGCCAAAACATCACAACCTTTCTTTTGGTTAACAAAAATAATGATTGGTGGGTCAAATCCTTTCTCCAGGATTTGAAGAAGCTTCTTCCTAAAATAAAGAACAAACACGCAAACGTAAGCTAAAACATAACATAACAATGGCAAACTAAACATTTTTCACTTTGACTCAAATCAGATGGATATCCCCAAAACCATCACAGTCCTATATGAAATCCGTGTTTCGCTATTAAAAGTACTGTTCATGGAGCACATGTTAAGGAGCTGTAATCTGCAACTTCCGTTTCAACAGGAGCCTATAGAGCAGGATAAGACAGAGTTGCCACAGTGAGGGGGTCTCAACTAGGAAATCGACATTTAAAAGAAAGTCCAACAAGAGGTTTTATTCTAAATAATGCTTTATAACCAGGTGTTTCAAATTCATTATTAATAAACAAAATCCTTACCTCTTTTCACCTTCAGACATAAGGAACACTTTTTGTTCAACTCTTTCGTGTGGTTTACCAGCAGAGCCAATGTACACCACTGCAGGCCGCCGCAAATAGCTTCTGGCTAGCCGCTCTACAGCTGCAGGCATAGTAGCTGTGAACATGACGGTCTAAATAAGGGGAACAAAAAAAAAAAAAAAAAGTTATTCTAAGGCAGTAAACAAATATTCAAAAACCTGAAATTCTACAGATCTTCCACGTGAACTTACTTGTCTGTACTTGTGCTTTCCAGACTCAAAGTTGGCAGTCATTTTTTCTGGGTCTTCTGCTTCATCCGTGTCTGGCTTCTGGTTCGTAACTGGCATGTGTTCCAAGATCTTCTGGACATCTGGTTCGAAACCCATGTCAATCATACGGTCAGCTTCATCCAGTACTACATATGTACAGCGACTCAGGACTAAGTAGCGATTTTCTAATACGTCTATCAGACGTCCAGGAGTAGCAATCACAATCTTTAATTTGAGAAAAAGAAAGTCACTTGTGAATGAAGTTAAAAAATGAAATTACTTACAGTAGTTAATACCTATGTTTGGATATGTCTTCAGTTATGTATTATGGAGAAAGAGAAAACATTCTATGCAAACATTTTGTATTTAAACACTTTTCCCCAAGGTACGTCTATGGACATCCTTGACTTAGTGCGGGGATATCTGAATGATGCCTGCAGCTACAGGCATCATTCAGATATCGTTTTTAGAGCTGGCAATTCTGTGCACCGTAAGAACTATCAAAGCGGTCCTTCGGCCTCTTGATTATTCTTACAGGCGGCAAGAGGCGATGCCCGCCGCCCTCCAGTGCTTCTACCGTCTCCCCGCTGTAATTGGAAAACAGATCCGCCGGCCCCGAGTTCCTACCATAGAGAGTTCCAGCGGACCAGATGGCCGCCAGTCTCTACGATCATCCGGAGGTCGGGCGCGATGTTATGCCCGGTGTCTGCTGCCTCGGCTGGGAAGCAGTGATCGTTTTTTTTTTTTTATTTCTGGCTTCCCAGCCTAGAGGTGAGATATTGACCCCACATCTCACTGTAAAGGAACTGTCATGCTTATTCCTATTACAGGGGATGATTACATTCATTGTAATAGGAATAAAATTGATTGTTTTTAAAGTGTTAAAAGTTTAAAACAAAATAAAAAAAAAAGCAAACGTTAGTCCTGCCCACATATGAAAACTGTGTTCAGACCACACATGTGAGGTCTCGAAGCGAATGTTAGAGCGAGAGCAATAATTCTAGCTCTAGACCTTCTTTGTAACTCAAAACATGTAACCAGTAAAAAAAAAAAAAAAATGAAAGCGTCGCCCATGAGGATTTTTAAGTACTGAAGTTTGGCACCATTCCATGAGTGTGTGCAATTTTGAAGGGAGACAAGTTAGGTATCTATTTACTCAGCATAACATCTTTCAACATTATGTTCGAAAAATTGCTGCGTAAATACAGTACGAGACAAAAAGTTGCAATGACCAAAATTGTATTCTCTAGAGTCTCTACTAAAAAAAAACATACATAATGTTTGGGGGTTTTATGTAATTTTCTAGCAAAAAAAAAAAAAAAAAAAGATGATATTTACATGTAGGAGTGAAGTGCCAGAATTGGCCCGGATTGGAAGTGGTTAAAAACGACAACTGCCCTTTCTGTACAGATCATCTGGTCCTTGTAGTTTGTACAATAAATTAAACGCAATACCTGTTATACTAGGATCAGTGTGTTCAACATATTGCAGTCAGCAGCATCTCTCCCTCTTTAGTCTACCAAGTGCACACTCTAGTGCAGGTGGGAGAAACTGCAGGCAGTACACACGCCAGGAGACCACAGTATAATATCAATCCTGGTAAGACAGGAAAGGCATTCTGCAGATTCTTTTTACAGCCTACTAGGTCCAGGCCAGGAGAATAATATGTACTGTAAAATGCAGATGCCCTTGAGCCCACATGTACTTAGTGTATAGCACTATTTCCCATCATAGCATTCTTCCTGTGTATTTATTCACAGGGCTTTGACCCAGACTGAGCAAAGAATAAAGGCTAGGTTGTGCTATAGATCAGTCCTTTTTCTGAATTACCCCCCCACTATTTTTTTTTGTAGATGGAAACAGTTTTATAAATGGACCTATGGAATGGAAAGGTGCTATTTTGGCAGACCATTAAAATCTCTATGCAACCATTGAAAGTTGCTGCTATATACACACATCACAGCTGGGGAACCGAAAGCCTGTAAAAAGCACTGCCCAGGTCTATATATGCAAGAGTAGGGGAAAAAATAATAGGGGATATACACTGTATATACTCATTTAATAAGAAAATGATATTGTAGTTTATTTTAAGTATACCGCAATTATCATGTGAAATAAAAAATAAAAAAAGGCACTATGTGGATCTTTTGCCTTTGGAAAAATCACAAGGATGCAACATTTCGAGAGTTCCACATCTTGCAATGCATTCCTGTATACGCTCTCACAGGAAACAAATGAAGGAAACGGGTCGACTGATTATTCTTAGTAATTGCAACAGATTTTTTTTTTTTTAAATGACGATTTTGAAGTTAGCAAAGTTCTTCTGACAAAAGGATGAAAGCCCGGATCTAATATGTAGCCACAAATTGATTCATTCTACACAAATGCATTTCTATGTAGATACTGAAACATGATGCCCTAGTGAGTGAGTGTGTAAAGAACTTGTATAGCGCTACAAATGCGAACTGAATCGCCTCAAGGCGATTACTTCATGAAAGAGAAAATTTGAATTATTATACTGATTAAACACTTACCTCACACCCCATTCGCAGACGGAATCCTTGGTCCTCACGAGAAATACCACCAATAACAGCCACAGTTCGAATACCAAGTGGCTTTCCAAATTTGATGGTTTCCTCCTCAATCTGTTGGGCCAACTCTCTTGTTGGTGCCAAAATAATAGCATAGGGGCCCTGGTCCGATTCCTCAATCCTAAAATCAGAAAAAAAAAAAAAAGAAGAAATATTGTCATATAAAGTTGCATATCACTGCTACCTCTGTTTGAAAATTAAAGTGGTCCTAAAGTTACCTGAATATATTCCCTGTATTAAACTGAATCCTCCCTCCTCTGATGTCACATTTGGCACCTTTCAGGGAGGAGGGGGGGCAGATACCTGTCTAATCCGGGTATTTGCTCCCACTTCCGTGCATAGATAGCCGCATATATCTACGCCATGTCCGGCACATCTTCCCCGCCTCCCACCCCCGTCTTCTTGTTTGATACATAGAGCCCAGAAGACAGCAGGGACCAGTGGGATCACCCAGCGCCACTCGCAGTAGGGAACCAGCCTGTGAAGCCGCAAGGCTTCACTTCCCGTCTCCCTTACCGAAGATGGTGACGCCAGATCGGCTTTGGGTGCCGACACTGGATAGGTAAGTATCAATATTTTAAAAGTCAGCAGCTGCAGACTTTATAACAAATATCATCTATCTATATCTATCAATCTTCTATCTATCATCCTATCTATCTATCTCTATACCTATCTATCTATTTGTAGACTATATATCTGATCTCTATTATATTTTGACTATATATTATATATTTATAACAAATATATATCTATCTATATCTATCTATCTCTATCTATCTATCTATCTCTATCTATCTATCTCTATATCTATCTATCTATCTATCTATATCTATATATCTATCTATCTATCTATATCTATATATTATATATATCTATATCTATATTATATATATCTATATATCTAATATATATCTATATATTATATATATCTATATCTATATATTATATATATCTATATCTCTATATCTATCTATCATCTATCTATCTATCTCTATCTATCTATCTCTATATCTATCTATCTATCTATCTAAATCTATATATCTATCTATCTATCTATATCTATATATTATGATCTATATATTATACTATATATCTATATATATATCTATATATTATATATATCTATCTATATACTATATATATTTGACGGAACTCCGCTTTAAGGTAAAAAAAAATGTCCCACCACATGTGACCCCCTCACCCCCAACTCCTTCACCGATCCAGTGCAGTCCCGTTTCTCCCTCTTCCTGGTCTCACAGGAAACTCAAGAGCAGTGGGAGTCACGGACCCCTGCTACTGTCAGTCAAATCCTGTGAGGAAAGAGGAGGGAGCAGGGAGGCGTGCCCGAGCCACGCTGTGTCAGTCTACGGACACACACAGCTCAGTCTAGGTGCATGCCCGCACAGGTGCCACCTCAGCTAGCTCTAGTTTAGGTGGCATCCACAGAAAAAAGAGCCTTGACAACGCCAGCTAAGAACCGAAAAAGATGAGGTAAGGCAGCATTTTGTGCAATATCCTAGGAACAGCGTGGGCAAGTACAACATTTTTTATTTTAATAAAAAAAAAAAAAAATAATCACTTTAGCAGTCGCCTAACCTGTCAATCTTGGGCAAAGTTGTGATCCAGACCAGTAAAGGAATAAGGAAGGCAGCAGTTTTACCACTACCAGTCTCGGCTACACCGATGATATCACGATTCTGCAAACCAATAGGAATGGCTTGTCTTTGAATAGGCGTTGGTTCCTGTAAAATAAAAATAAATCAGTTTTGATCATGGTCTAAAATCTCAGTAATATGATTATACACATTGCCTTGTGGTTTGCAATTTTGGGAGAAATTAAGTGCTTAATAAAAAATTTGGCAGGGTAATTGGGACTATAAATCTATAAAATAAACTACCACTAATAAGCTGGTATGAAATGTAAACAGTGGCTGTCTATAATTAACAGAAGAAGTATGACCCAGCCAGGTAAGCTAATTAAAAAATAAAGTAGTAAAAGTTTTTTTTTTTTTTTCCAGATTCATACTTACCTAGGTGGGTGCAGCATCAGTCCGATGCTGCATCTGTCCCCCTGCCCCGTGAGCAGAGCTGTAGACTGTTTGTCACAGCTCTCTGCTCTTCTCCGACCTCGCTCATTGGAGCGCCGGGCTGTGGAGGGGGCAGGGGCCACCAGATCAGGCTCTCAGCAGCTCACCGAGAGGCTGAGCCGGGTGTCAGTCCAGGCAACTGGCGGGTACAGACGGTCACGATGACATCCGTGACGTCAGCAGAGAGTGGACTTCAGCCTGGTCACATTACAAGGGTTATCAAACCACACATGAAGCACTTCATATATCTGGCCAGATATCCCCATTGCACACTTAAGCCTGTACAAGTATTCTTCCTACTGATGACAACACACCTTGTATCCGCACTTGTCAATAACTTCCAGAATATGTGGCGGCAGGATGGAGTCAATCCAGGAGCGGATTGGATTGGGAATTTTGCCGCCTTTGGTTGTAATGCTGTAGTCCTCCCTAAAGATACGCCAATCTCTGTCTGTCATCTCATCAAGCTTTTTCTGAGACCAATGTCTGTCATCCCAGCGCTGCTTGGCTTCTTTCTTCCGCAGCTTGCGTAGACGAACTCTATAAATGTACGAGTCACAATGATACCTCTAGAAATTCAGCATGGTGCCCCTACATCTAAAACAATAACTACTGTAAATGCTGTATAGACAGATTGTATTAATAAACCAAAGGTCAGTGTTCAGTGAGAACAGGTAGTTTGCATACAGAGGTCAACATACAGAAGCCTCCTCGACAAATATAAAATGAATGCAGAGCCACATATTGCAATTGCAAACTTAAACAACCACCAATAAATACAGACCATAAATATTAATACATACTGTGTAGTGCGCAATATATATCATGTAATCAAAATTCAAAAGTGCCAGAAAACCGGCTGTTACTTAAAAGGGACCAGAGCTGTCAAGAGAAGGAAAATCTGTTCATGTTTAGAGAGCACTGTTGCCATCTTATATTGTGCATCCATTATTCCTGGTGAGTGCAGTGTGTTTGTTGGTGGTGGTCAGGTGACACCCACAGCAGGAAATAATCACTTTTGGGACGCAATACAGATAATTGGTGGAAGTTAGAACTGTTTGCAGAGGCATATTAATAAAAAAAAAAAAGTTTTAAAGTTAACATAACTGAAAGCATTTGATTTATTCACCTATGAATTTTGATTACATTGTATATATTTATCACTGCACAGTAATTCTTTTTTACAGTCCAATATTTATTGGTTGTTTAAAGTACAACTAAAAGGCAACAAAAACATTTGAGTAAATTCTCATAAAATACTTGAAAGTTCACATGGTAATAAACAAATAACTAAAATGATTATTTTCTTACTATATAGCTGCAATTGGGGTCTCTAACCCCTTCCACCAATCCTCCTCTGCTAGAAATGGTGGGAGGAGTTCTGCAGAGTTAATATGTTGTTTCCTTCCACTGTGCTAGTCTCCACAGGGAACAGTTACTCATTAATCCCTGAGCCTTCAATACTTAGTGTATTTTACGGAACACACGCCCATCTGCCAGTCAAAAGCTGGGTTTGTGCAATGTAAAACAAAGTCAGCACAAAATGTACCTTTGCTAGTGCAGCAATGTTGTCATTGAAATATGGAATGGTTGTCACTGATCTTTATGATTATAATTTTTAGCTACTATTTTTTTTTTAAGATTCACATGTTAAGTTTTAAAGGGAGGGAGAAAAAAAAAGGGGGGGGGGGTCCCCTGAACATCCTGTGGACCCACAATTCCTGAATCATCCAGTGTCCACTGTGACTCTCAAATCTTAATTATCTTGTGTCCCATGTGACCCCGAGCCCCTAATCATGCGGCGTCCCCTGTAAAATAGTCTACTGATCATCCCATGTCCACTGTGAGCCCTGAATCGCAATCTTCCTGTGTCCCCTAATCATCCTGTTGTCCCCTGTGATCTTTAAAGTCCCTGCTTATCCTTTGTCCCCTGCGATTCCCGGATCATCAGGTGTCCCCTGTAACCTTAATCATCCTGTGTCCCCTGTGACCTGCAGGGGAGGACAGAGCCAGGTGCACAGAGGAGAGGGGAGTTGCAGCCAGGTGGAGGGTAGGACAGAGCCAGGTACACAGAGGTGAAGGGAGTTGCAGCCAAGTAGAGGGAAGAAAGGATCCAGGCGCAGAGAAGGGAGTTGCAGCCAGGTGGAGGGTATGATGGAGCCAGGTATACAGAAGAGAGGGTAGGATGGAGCCAGGTGCACAGAGAAGGAAGTTGCAGTCAGGTGGTAAGTGATGCAAGCACGACAAGCTGTAGTTTCTTCAGAGCAGAATCACCCAAAAGGGGACAACAGGCATTTACAGACAGAGGAAACAGCATGAGCTCGTCCTTAGTGGACATGAGAGTTTTGAGCTGCAAGGAGCAAGGTAGATATCCGAATATCCTTACTGCGGTTTGCAAAACAACTAGTGAGATTTTTAACACATTATGGAGTTACATGACAGCTGCTGACTTAATATATAGACATTTACCTTCCCAGAGAACCCGCAATGTCGGCACCTGAAGCCGATCTGTCCCTTCGGCTCTCGGGTGAAGGAGCCGCCATCTTCGGTAGGGGAATCAGTAAGTGATGCCTTACAGCGTAGGTCGCCGCGGATATTGCGGCGATCTATGCCCAGATTACAGTTAAGTATCTGCTTTCCCCTCTCCCCTGAAAAGGTGCCAAATGTGACACCGAGGGGGGGGGGGGGGGGTTTAGTATGCCAAAAATGTAAAAGTTCTATTTTTGGGTGGATCTCCCAAGTTTGCAACTTCATTTATTGTATCCAAACAGATAACAGCTTTTATAAGTTTTATCTGGACATCAAACGCTTTTCCAAAGTTAATTACATCTAGCGTTGAAGTCTGCTGTCCACACATAAGAACCTGTCATTCCTATTATCTCGCTACGGTTTACACTAATGTCAAGAAAAAATTTCAACCACTAACCAAAGTATATACAAAGTGTGTGTCTGTTGAGCATATGTGGACAATCATTCACTGGCTACATAAACTCTAATACTAATTCAAGAGGCAGCATGCATGGAACTAGTTGTCAATACATGTCAGCACATCTGATTGCAGTTAAGCAGTTTGCTGATTAACCACTTAAGGACCCCTTCACGCCGATATATGTACGGCTGGGCACAAGCACGCAGGCGCTTTAAATACTTAAGTGGAACTGGGTGTGCTTGTACTGATTTACCATTGGTAGCGATGATGTACGAGTATCTTAGGCTACATGTACACAGGATGTTGTTCAACCTCTCCTGAACGACTTAACTAGACACCAGTATCTAAAAACGGACATTTAGCCGCGTTTACATGCCGAGTTTGCTTCTAGAAGCATTTGAACTAATTTTTTTGCCTTAAAAAGGCCTATGAAACGCAACTGCCTAAAAATGACAGTGAATGAGCCTGTGTACATGTACACATAAGATAACATTGAATGAGTTCAGGGGCAGTTAAAAATAAAAAAAAAAAGTGTCCAACTGCCTCTGAAAGTCCGTTTAGCAGCAACAGTGTACATGGGGTCCTACGATCAATATAATGAATACTGTAAATCAACCAGTTTCAGCTGGCACAGAAATACACAAATGTCATAGGTGTGAGCAAAAACAAGTCTCATTGTTGTGTTGTGTGACCTTCAAAAACTGGACAGCATAGAACAGTTCATAATACTTTCTTTTGTAGTCCACTTACTCCTCCTGTTCTTTCTCCTCCAATGTCCGCCTTCTCTCCATAAGGTCTCCGTAGAACTGAGACTGTTCGCGCTTCTGCTGTTTAAGGTCTATACCTGCAATGAACCCTCGACCAAGGAGCTGGACATGGTGTCGTTCTTTGTATCTGGAAAAGTAGACATGTAGTTGAGAATAAATTTTGAGGTATTTATGATTTGCTGAGAAACAATTAAAGGACACCCAGTATAATGTGTTTGAGCAGAAAAGCACCTGCAGTTGAATTGCAATAGAAAAAAAATAAGTAGCCAAGCCTGCAAACCTATTCTAGGATTTGGGATGAGGCACCACAGCGTCCAAATGACAACACGTGATTTAAAACTACTGTCTAAAAGAGAAAATAATGGGGGTCAGAACAGCCTGCCCGGTGCACCCATAAAGTTCCAGGGGGAAAAAAGACATAACTACAAAAAATTGTGAGAATAGCTTATTCAGAATTTACTAAATATTTTGTCCTCTAGTTCGAAAGCAGCAGTGAGCTTGTTTTATCCCCCAGTCCACTGCTGCCTTGCCTGCTCTGCTGGTACTATAAATGTTGACACCTACCCCCTATCCTTTTATATTCAGGATGTCCGTTGGGAAGACAGAATGAGAATGCGAGCGTCATCGTCACTGATCTCTTTGGCTGCAAACCAACATAAAATGTTCAGTCTTGAACACTAGTTAGTTCAGCGTCACAATCATGCTGGAGGGCAGGGAACTAGGAGATCAAGGTCTGTGCCCACAACATCCTTCACCCAGCCCAATTGGAGAGGCATCAGGAATCTGATCATTTGCCAATCTGGACACACCAATATAAAGTTCCCCTCCCCTTACTGGTTATATCACCACAGCAAAACATGCACCAATGTTCACTTACAGAGGGTTGTAATCGATGGATGTGTCTTCTGATGCATCCCATTCAAACACAAACTTCCGGTCATTCAAATGGCGCGTCCGCCTCCTTTTCTTTATTCCTCCGAGGTAACGCTCCTAAATAAGTGTTAAAGGATCACTTTAAAAACAGACAATTCTCCCCATAAAGAAATGTGTTATTTCTCCAATTATCGTAGCTTGGTTTTTGGCTTAGTAAAATTCTTCTTAAAATCTGTAACAGTATTCCACTAAGAAGAAGATCAGTATGACACACAAGTCTGGATATTGGCTTTTAAACTTCAACTGGTTGTAAAGGCCGGTGTTTTTTTTTTTTTTTTTTTACCTTCATGCATTCTCTGCACGACGGCAAAAAAAACTCCCCACCAATACTCACCTGAGCCCTCTCTTGATCCAATGGCAGTTTGTGGGGGGAGCCAGGAGCACCGGCAGGGGACCCATGAGGTGGTTCAGAGCTGCCCTGAGCAAAACCATTGCACAGAGCAGGTAAGAAAGACATGTTATTTAAAAAAAAAAAAAGCCATGCCTTTAATACATGACATGGACTTAGAAGCGTATACGATCGGATGAGCGAAATGCAACCATGCCATGTGATCCGCCCCACGTGATCACTCCATGCGGCCTTACTATCTATGAGCTGCTGTCCCACACTGAACAAGACACACTGGCAGAATGAATTCTATCCATTAGATCACCGAGTCAGCCAGCATCACTGCAGCAGCAAACAAGGGGGATTTAACAGACACCGAAGAGACACACATTGGAGCAACTTGTGGACCCCGTTATGGTTGTGGGCGAGATTGCTAAAGGCATAAGCTATACACAATAGTAATTCTGGTCCACCGAAGTTATACATTCTGTAAGGACTTCCTGTGTACCTTGTTACACTTGCATTGGGATTTACTAGAGCCCCCAGCCCAGTACTTCCTTTCAGTCCTTCCTGTGGAGTATTAGCCCTTACCAAGGGGTATATCATCTATCTCCCTTAAAGCTCCCACCTTCTCCTGCCGATTTCAGGGTGCGTTGAGTATGCATGTCATACTGGTATTTTTTTCTTAGTATGGTGAAGGTATGGTGACTGTTTTCATAATCTGATTAATAAACTTGAATTTTTCTTAAGGAGATACTACAGTTTGTTCCTTTTGGAGCCCCTTTGATGGGCTTTCATCCCCTTTCTTTCCATGTCAGGGACAGGTAAATACTTCCAGTTAAATACTCCCAATCAACAATGCCAAGCACACAAGATCTGGAAGTACCCGAGAGTCAAATAAAATAAAAAATAAAAAAAATGAACAGTAGCATTTATTCATGGTGCAGAAGAACAAATTTGACATGGTGCTGTGGACCCTGCATTTGCCACCTAAAGCAGGTTCAGTGAGTTATCACCAGCTATAAAAGAGCTTAGACCCTGGCGGTCAGAGCAGTAGCTTCAAGACTCTCTCCTATGGCTCATTTCGGACATTTAAGGAGAGCCTATTGTCCTTTACCTTACTGTAAGAAATTTAAATGTTCTACATTAAAACTAGTTTAAAGCCGCCTGTGCTTTCCTGTATTTCTTCTGCACCAGTTTGGATCACTCCAAGACCCTGGAATAGCAACAGCATTAATGTGCGTTTCCTACTACTGGGTCATACACTCATGTGTGCCATTATATGCTATTGACCACAGCATTTATTTACCTTTATAGCCTGTAGCTCTTTGGTTTTATCCTTCTCTTCTCTGACTTTAATCCTTCCTTCATCACCCTCATTACCATTGTTTTCACGATCCATGCGCTCTCTCCGCTCTCGTCTCTCTCTTTCCTGAGGATCCTCTGCAAATTAAATCCAAGGTATTTTAACACGTGTGCGAGATGTGAAGGGGGCTAGGGGGTCACCCCCATAGCAGTGTTTTCTACCACCTTTCACATTTACACCCAATCCCCCCCACCACCACAATAACACAACCTGAATATATATATATATATATATTTTAGGGCTGTGCAAATTAACTTTTAATTGATCGATTAATCTTCAATTTTTTTGATCGATTAAAATTCTTTTGACTGGTACTCACCTCTCCGTCGGCTTTTGGGCCTTCAGGGGGCTTGCCGTGTTCATCTGAAGGGCTTCTTTGCTGTGCCTTCATATCTGCATGCCGGCGGGACCTTACTATCTGCCACACGCAAGGGCTGTTTCACTTCCCTCTATCACTTCCCTCTATCACTTCCCTCTATCACTTCCCTCTATCACTTCCCTCTATCACTTCCCTCTATCACCCTGGGATTCTACAGCCATCCACTGGGAGTTGTGATAGTCCCCTTCACGAGACATCTACATGCCGACAGACTGATGTTAACCCCTCCTCATCTGGATTCAGCAGTGGTATCGTTGTACACATTTTTATAGTATCATACTTAGCTACATGTTTTTATGACTGCTTTTGCTATCGTTTGGTATTACTCACGCCATGTTTACAGTTTATGTAGCTACATCGATTTTATCTCCACTGCAATCATTTATTTGGTTACCTACTAGAAGACTATAAAAGTTTTAATGCTATTCCCATCGATCGCTGCCTTTGTGTGTTTTTTGTATCCTGCTATCCATTTTTCCAGTGGTTGGTAGCTGCACTGGGAATCACCCTGCAAGGAGATCAGCTAAAGGTAGTTGGATCTGTATGTGCGTTATAATTAATCGAAATTAGTCGATTAATCGATTAAAAAAACAAACGATTAATCGAACACAAAAATTTTGATCAGTAACAGCCCTAATATATTTATATTAAAAGGGAACAGTAAATTTCCATCGCTCGAAGATGGCCTACCTTCAATAACCTTCTCTGCATTAAGGTAAATTAAATTAAAAAAAACACACACACACACACACACACCTTTCAAATATTGCTTAACCCCCAGACACGCAGCCCCGACCCAGCCCACACCCTCTATCTCCTGATTGGCTAGCTGACTGACAGCAGCCAATGACACCACTGCTGTGTTTCAGCCAATCAGGAGGGAAAATCTCGGACGGCTGCTGCACATAGAAGGCTTATCTTAATGCACAGAATATATAAAAAAACCTTCTGACCTTACAATCCCTTTAACCATGTAGAAACAACAGGAAGCAAGAACAAACATCTTGGACTGGACACAAATGGCAAAAAAAAAACACCACACACGGAGATGTTACCCAGTTTCCACCCAGGCCAATACTGACATTTCTCTCCTGCATGGAAAAATTACCCAGAACTGGTTAACTAGGATTGCACCGCTATAGAGTATTTGCATGAGTAATCCTACAAATGCTTCGATACCCGAAACTGATACCAGGTCATTGATCATAGAGACTTCGGCCTGGGTTCATACAGGAGCTGTGCGGGGAAACCGCATGCGATTTGTACAGGAATTAATTTTCCATGGGCTTAATTCACACCACAACGATATCGGTACTGGCTAGAAAGTGTCAGTACTCGCTGTTGAAAAAAAAAAAAAAGTGCAACTGCAACCCTAATTTTACCATTTCCTACTCTAGCCAATTAAAAAAAAAAATACAAGTTTTAGATATTGTTTAAAAACATGATACTGAAATTACAGGTGAAGCACAACATTACCAAGCATCCGCCTGCCCTGCTCCTGGAACTGTTTTCGCTTTTTGCGCTCTTCTTCTATTGATTTCTGTCTATCCTCTACCTCCAACCGTCTGCGTTTTATGGCTTCAGCCTCCCGGTCTGCTTTGGATAGAAATTTCGGCTATGCAACAATGATTAAGACAAGCTTTAATGCAATGCTTATGTTCAAAAGAGAGTAACGATTGGTGCTGTTTTGAATATAAATATACACTTCTAATATACATATTAGCAAAAATAAATAAAAAAATGCTTAGAGTAAAACAATTTCATTATGAATATATTATGTTTTAGTACGGCAATAGTGAAAACAGCTTGTGTGGTTTCATTCGTGAATTTTTAGTTGACCATCACCATCCTCTTATGTACAAAGGAAGATTGCCACAACAGTCTTCTATTCTGTGACACCAAGATGATAATACCAGTAACATTCACGTTCTAGCAAACATCATATGCATTTGTCTACCTTAGATTCAGCTTCCTCCTCTTTCTTCTTCTTTGCCAACAACTCTTCCAGCGAAAGTGGTTGTACCTTGGATGCACAAAAACAAAAAATGCTCAAATTGCAATAAAGAATGCAAAATCTTAAAGGTCACAGTTTTTGAACAGTGATTTATGGCAGTATATTTTCTTTATTAAGCAAGTTAATCTCGGCTCGGCTATAGTAGTGGACATACTTGCACCCAAGGGCCTCGTTCACACAGGGCGATTACATTCGTACCCTGTGCAGGGCATAATTCATCAGCACGGAAAGGCATATCATTGTTGCTTAGATAATGCCTTATGAGGCGAAACGGCGTTGGAGTGCTATGCTGATTCCACTGTCTTTTTTATAAGCACTTTTACCCATAGAAAATGTGAGAGTGTATCACCTATGTTTATCCAATAAATGTTTAGTCTTTTTTACGGAATTGCACTATATGCATTTTTTTCTTGCTTTATTGAATGGTCTGACTGTGAGCTGGTTGTGACTACCATTGGATATCCATCATCTCAATATTACCCCCCGAACGCCGTGTTCGTATACTTGACCTAATCCGTCTCGGGGTACATCACATTACAAAGCTAGATTGACTCACTGGGTGTACATCCACTTGAGTGTTATTGGTGGTGGATCTCCTATCAAAGTGTATCAATTCACTTCGATGCACATTTTTGTATTTCACCAAGTCTTTGGACTTTTAGACACAAAGTTCTTTTTATATATTCATTTCACATATGGACTTGTTTTGAACAATACACTGAATATATGTCACTATATTTACCTTTTACACAATTTGAATATTATTGTTTTATTACCGCTGCACTTTTATACATAAATATATTATAAAATATTATACACGCCTCCTTTCCCAGCCGAAGCCCGTTAGGACGAAACGCAGCGTCGGGTGGAGCGAGTATCTTCGGACATCACCACGCTCTCAGCTGATCGGCTCAGCAGTCGTAAGATTCGATCCGACAGCGGAACACCGAGCACCTGTTTTTGATTCGATATACAATCCGAGTTTGTTTTAATACCATACTAGCGCCCTGCTGTGGCCAGTATACCGTTTCCCCAAAAATAAGAACTTATATTTTTTTTTACCGAAATCACACTAGCATTTTCGGGGGGTGTCTTATTTTTATTACAGAAAATAAAGGTTGTTTGCAAAGCGGATTGAAAGCTGGGGTGATCTCTTTCTTTGTCCCACTACTGGTGTTTGTGTGGGGTGAGAAAATGTTGCGATGGGGAGAATACAGTCCTTCTCCTCACTTCTGCTCCGCACCAGAGTACGCCTAACACCTGTTACCGCTCCGCGCCGCTAATACCATACACTTATTTTCGGAGAGCGCCCTGCTTATTTTCGGAGGGGTGTCTTATATTTCGCTTGTGTCATCCCGCTAGCTTATTTTATATATTTTTGGGGAAACACGGTATATCTGATGTCAGTAAGATTGGAATAAAAATCCCTTTGTTTTAACAAACTACTGCATGATGGAGTCCTTCTCTTCTTGAATCCACATACCGTTGGTCTCCCTGCCTTAGACATACCATCCCACCTTGGAGTATTCGGTTGCCATTTGTCTTCCTTGATGAGAGATCCTACCTGAAGGGCTGGAAATCCCACACCCAAGTACAGAGGATCACTTTCGACCATCCATCCAGGAGAGACACCAGTGTGTGTGTGCAGTGCCCTAAAGACCCTTTGGGGTCCAACTATCTGGTAAGCGGCCACCTGTCTGTTTAATCATTTGATCAGCTTTACCATCAGACAAAAATAAAATACCGAAGTGACATGGATGTTTGAATTTAGAATTGAACCATCATCTGGATATCTTCCACTTTAATTGGGACTTCAATTGATTCCATCCCATCCAATGTTTATTTTTGTTTGAACTTTATTGCAATTTTTTGCACTTATTATGTAGCGCACCTTTTTTCTGTTACCCATTTGTCACAGGAACCCATATATTGGTTCCTTTTTTTGGTGCAGCACTATTATTTATCTAAACTCATTGTTAGTTTCACCTTTATTCACACTTAATCATTCACCTGGGACAGGTGTGGGAATAGAGCGGATTGTCTTGCTCTACACTTTAATACATAGCCTTATTACTAAGCAACAATGATGTTGTGAAACGCGTCAGTGGTTAGTCCTGCTTCTGTTGTCACATGAATGTCAACTATTCATTACAATAAAGGCTTTTTATCAGAGTGCGGCTGTCCAGAATACATTTCTTCAATATTGCTCGTGCTAAGCCTGCACCTGGTTTCCACTTTGAGGAGGGCAGTTCGCCCTTTTGTTCTCTTATCCCTGCAGGTGCCATATCAGGACACAGTGGCTGTGTTCATGCAGCCATTGTGTCTGAATAGACATGAATGGGATGTGCAATCACTGGGATGCATACAACACCTGTACATCCCTGTGCAAGTAAACTGCTGCCCTGCATGCAGCACAGATGTAATCAACCAGTGTGAACGAGGCCATAATCTCTACAGAGAACATTCCTTACAGTATTATATAAGACACAAATTCTACATTGTCTAAACCTAAATGACAGCACAGGGAAAGACATAAAAATTGAAGTCCACCTTTGTCTTCTTCTCAGATTGAGATTCCTCCTCAGATTCCTTCTTTATATCTTTTTCTTTTTTAACATCTTTATTGCGGCTGGGAGATGGGGACCTAAACAAATAAGAACAGACATTGTACTATGCAAAAATCAGTGTCCAATATCAGAGTTTGACTGCAGTCTATACTATTAAAGCCGAGTTCCACCCAAAAAGTGGAAATTCCACTCATTTGTCTTCCTCTCCCCCTCCAGTACCAAAATTGGAACCTTTCAGGGGGGGGCGACAGGATACTCGTCTTTGACAAGTATCCTGTTACCACTTTCGGGAGTCCGTGCCGATGCCCAATGACGTCACCGTGGGGCTCCCCCTGTCGCCAGGCCAGTAAGAGAGTGGAGCGGGGCCTCATGCATGCACAGTAGGTTTCCAGGCGTGAAGTCATAAGGCGACAGTGCCGGGTCCTCTTACCCACAATGGCGGTGGCAGGACCGACAGCCGAACTGATGGAAACATCAGCTGCGGTGCCGACATAGCTGGACTCCAGGACAGGCAAGTGTCCCATTACTGCAGCTGCTGGCTTTTAAGATTTTTTTGGACCAGTTCACACCACATGTAATCTAGTGTGGGTTTTTTCTGCATCAAAAATGCATGGAAAGTAGGGTATATGGTTTCCAATGGCATAGTTCACACCAGTGTGGTCAGTTCTAGGGCTCTCCAGTTACATAAAAAATAATTAGAACTTGCTACATTTTTGGACTGTACTGGGATGCAGTAAAAATCATCAGAAACGCACCGAAATGCACTGGAGTGCGCTTTTGTGGTGTGAACCAGACCTTAAAAGTTATATTCTGCTTGTAATAACTATGTTTATTTTACAGAACCCAAAACTTTTTTGTCTTTGTTTTGGATGCAGCAGAAAAGGCTTGGAAGCTTTGTTAGATTTTTATTTATTTTTTGTTCCTTTCACTTCTGCAAGGGAATGAAGGGAAACTGGAGTCAGACTTTCAAAATATTATAAAACAGCACACTTACAAGACTTCAAAGGGCATGGAAATTCTCAAATTTATATTTTTAGCTGCCAGCGATGCTTAACCACTTTAATACTGGGCTATAAAACCCACCTCCTTCCCGGGCCTATTCTGGCACTTCTCTCTTACATGTACAAATCATCATTCTTTTGCTAGACAATTACTCAGAACCCCCAAACATTATATATGTTTTTTAGCAAACACCCTAGGGAATAAAATGGCGGTCATTGCAACTTTTTATCTTGCACAGTATTTGCGCAATAGTTTTTCAAACGCTTTTATTTTTGTAAAAAAAAAAAAAAAATGGTTTCATGAATTAAAAAATAAAAAACAGTAAAGTTAGCACAATTTTTTGGTAAAATATGAAAGATGATGTTATGACGAGTAAATAGATACCCAACATGTCATGCTTTAAAATTGCGCACACTCATGGAATGGCGCCAAACTTTGTTACTTAAAAATCTCCATAGACGACGCTTTAAATTTTTTACAGGTCACCAGTTTAGAGTTACAGAGGAGGTCTAGTGCTAGAATTGTTGCACACGCACGCGGCTACACCTTACATGTGTGGTTTAAACGACGTTTACATACGTGGGCAGGACTTACGCGTGCGTACGCTTCTGAGCGCGAGCTACCGGGGACAGTTCATTTTACTATTTATTTTTTACACTTTTTTTTTTTGATCGCTTTTATTCCTATTACAAGGAATGTAAACATCCCTTGTAATAGGAATAGTGTGCGACAGGTCCTCTTTAACCACTTCCCTACGGCCGTACGACTATATGCGGCCGCAGGGTGGTTCTAAATCTCTGGGCTGCCGTGTTTTCACGGCAGCCTCTTTCTGTGTTCCCAGCGCGCACAGCAGGGAACTTGTGTACTGGCCGTGTCCCTTGGACACAGCCAATCACAGATCGCCGCGAACGGCCAATCAGAGTGGCCGTTTGCGATGCGATCTGTGCAGCGAATGAGAGATGATCTCATATGTAAACATATAAGATCATCTCTCATTGCCGGCTCTCACAATGACAGCGTCCTGTCATAAAGAGAGCAGACCGATCTGTGTTCCTAGTACATAGGGACACAGATCGGTCACCCCCCCTCCCCCCACAGTTAGAACACTATACAGGATACACATTAACCCCTTCCTCACCCCCTAGTGTTAACCCCTTCCCTGCCAGTCACATTTATACAGTAATTAGTGCATATTTATAGCACTGATTGCAGTATAAATGTGAATGGTGCCAAATGTGTCAAAAGTGTCCGATGTGTCCGCCATGATGTCGCAGTCGCAATAAAAATCGCAAATCGCCGCCATTACTAGTAAAAAAATAAATAAATAAATAATAATTCTGTCCCTTATTTTGTAGGCGCTATAACTTTAGCGCAAACCAGTCGCTTATTGCGATTTTTTTTTTTTTTTTTACCAAAAATATGTAGAAGAATAAGTTTCGGCCTAAACTGATTTTTTTTTTTTTAAATTGGGCTATTTTTTATAGCAACAAGTAAAAAATATTGTATTTTTTTTTCAAAATTGTCGTCCTTTTTTGTTTATAGCGCAAAAAATAAAAAATCGCAGAGGTGACCAAATCAAAAGAAAGCTCTACTTCTGGGGAAAAAGGACGCACAAGAGCCATATCGCACGACCGCGCAATTGTCAGTTAAAGCGATCGCAGTGCCGCAAGCTGAAATTTCACCTGGTCAGGAAGGGGGTTTACATGCCCAGTAAGGAAGTGGTTAAGGAGAGATGCGGGGTCAATGAAAGAAAATTCACAGATCTCATTCAAACTAGCAGCAAATGCGGTTTGTTTACTTACGGGTACCCGGGCATGACATCATCACATCGCGCCCGGGCCTCCGACGGTCATAGAGATGACTGGTGACCATCTGGTCACCAGTCATCTCTATGCTGCACATCCGGCGGACATCTCTCCGAGCCCCTGATGGGACGGGAGAGCCCGGAGAAGCACCGAATGGCGGGGGGAGGGGGGCTGTTCCCTCCCGCCACCTGTAAGAACGATCAAGCGGCGTAATCGCTGCTATGATCATTCTTACGATGCGCAGGATCACCACTGGAAAAAAAATATCTGAATGATGCCACTAGTTGCAAGTTGCAGGACATCATATGACGTCCACCTGGGATAACAGATCCCCTTTTTGGACGTCATATGACGGCGTGCATGTATTAAGTGGTTAAAGCCAACAAAGGGACAATATTAGGAAATTATACTGGTCGTGGTGCAGGACAGTCTTTTCAATATTTGTGGTAAATAAAAACAGTCAATGGCATCTATCCACTTGCTCTGATCAGTGTTGACAAGGTCATAAGGATAAGGGTACTTTTCCACATTTATTGGAGCTGCCCACTGATTATTCCCTTTTGGCATTCCAAGCAACAGCTGTTATGCTGCCTTTTTGAGATATCCATCCCACTTAGAAATAGGTTGGCAGATGATGGACTTTAGAGGCGTATTACAGATTAAAAATTATGTAAATTTATTAGAGGAGAAACATGCAAAATAATTAAAGACATACGTAACAAAATGGCTGTTCCTAGAAGAAATTATTGACACCACCTATAAACCAGAAAGGTACAGTATATTGGAGAGGACGACACCAGGGTAATTTCCTACTGGTATGTATAGTTAATGGAAGGCAATGTATCATGTGAAGCTCAGCTGGATATGTTGTACATATTAAAAGGACGCTTCTTCAGGAGATTATAGCGTGTTATTTTAAAAGTAGAAGGTGGGAAAACAGGCGGAGACTATAATCATAATCAGGGGCACAAGCAAATTCACAAGAATGTATCCTCTAGCTGATTCGGAAAGAACATTTCCAGCAAAGGTATCATTCAGATAAAAAATGCCCTGAGTTCTCCGCCTGTGGCGACAGTCTCGGTAGTTAGAAAATTACTGATTTAACTGCTCAACGCCCGCCGCACGCCTATGAACGTCCACAGAATGGCACGTACAGGCAGATGGGCGTACATGTACGTCCCTGCCTTCTAGCAGGTCGGGGGTCCGATCGGGACCCCCTACGCTGTGTGCGGCGGGCGTCTTACCTTTGGGAGCGATGCGGGACGAGGGGGCAGCTGTTCGATTCTGTCCGCCCCCTCGTGATCGCTCCCAGCCAATCCCCTAAGCCTCCGCGTGTCACTTCCTCTGCCTGTGTAATGTAAACACTGGCAGAGGAAGTGATGTCAGCTCTCCTCTCGGCGGTATTTTCAATCCGCCGAGAGGAGAGAAGACATCACAGTAAGTCGCACCAACACTACACTGACACCACACACAGGCACATTTAACCCCTTCCGATCCCCCCCCCCAGCCCCCTGTCAAAATGTCACTGATTGCAGTGATCATATATTTACTGATCACTGCATTTAGTGTCAGTGTGACAGGCAGTTAGTGTTAGGTCCAGGGTAGCCCCGTACCCCCCCAATAAAGGTTTAACCCCTTGTTCACCGCCCTAGTTAACCCTTTCACCCCCTATTGCCAGCATCACTAAGCGATCGTTTTTCTGATCGCTGTATTAGTGTCGCTGTTGCCGCTAGGTAGCTAATTTTTTTTATTGCGTTTTTTTTTTTTTTTTACTAAAGACATGTGGCTGAATACATTTTGGCCTAAATGTTTGACTAAAATTTAGTTTATTCGATTTTTCTTATAACAAAAATTTAAAAATATTGATTTTTTTCAAAAATGTCGCTCTATTTTTGTTTATAGCGCAAAAAATTAAAATCGCAGAGGCGATCAAATACCATCAAAAGAAAGCTCTATTTGTGGGAAGAAAAGGACGCAAATTTTGTTTGGGAGCCACGTCGCACGACCACGCAATTGTCAGTTAAAGCGACGCAGTGCCGAATTGTAAAAACGCCTCTGGGCATTTAGCAGCATATTGGTCTGGAGCTTAAGTGGGTAATCTGTAATACGCCTCTGAAGTCCATCATCTACCAAACTATTTCTAAGTAATCTAATTTTTTTTTTATCGGGATGTGGAATTTTTGTATTTTGTTTTCGTATCCACAGTTCCACTCTGTGATGATATGTTTTTTTTAATTTCATATCCATCCCACTGACTGCGGAACTTTGGTTGGGCCTGTCCCCCCCCTGAAACTAGCTAAACCTTATAAGAAGTTGTTACGCTATGTTCTTACAGCTGCGTGCTGCTTAATAGCTTTTAAATTGAAGAAACGCTCCCCTTCCTGCCTCTACATTATACGCTAGGATTAAAGATGTGGTACTAATGAAGAAATTGACTGCTAGAATCCAGGATAGACTGGAGGTCCATAGCCATGTCTCGGAACCATGGCATCTCCAGGAGGATCCACCCTGAGACGCCCCTGGTCTCTTCCCCCCCCCCTTTTTTTGAATGAGTGCATTGTCGCGGTCATCCTTGCTCTCTTTCTCTTTTTTTCTAGCCCTCCTTGAGCTTTTCCTTTACCTGCGATCAGTTTTCTTTTAATGATGGTATTTTGCACTATGGCATGTCAGCAGTCTCGCAACCAAACCCAAGAACCAGTTGTTCAAGTTGTCTTTGCGATTTCTGATACATCCGTGTTGTGGATCTTACTGTCACTGTCTTCCCCCCCTTTACTCAAAAGATCTCTGCTACTTTATGAATATTACTTGTTTTCTATATCCATAGTGCCTGCATCTTTTTTTTTTTCATAAACAAAAAGACAAACTGTCAATGGAACACACTATAAGTGTGTGCGTGTGTGTGTGTCATCACACTGTTGGAACAAACCTGTAAGTAGGTGTCTGATAAAGTGCACTGCCACACCAACTACTTTTGGTGCTTCTAAAACTAAGGCAAAATGAACCTTAAAAAAAAAAAAAATACTTGAAGGTAGGGGTTCTTGTAGAATGCGGTGCATACTAGTACTTTATGGCAAATATTCACCTTGATGATGGAGGTTTAGTTCCGATAACGGCCACCAATGGTAGTTTAGTTAAGTGATCATTCATGTATAAAAAACAAAACCCAAAATATTTTGCGTTTACCTGGATTTTTTCTTGTCTTTGTCCCGACGATGAATATCCTTATCTCTCTCCCGATCTTTCTTTCTATCTTTCTGTCTTCTGTCCCTAAAAACCAAAATCATAAAACAATATGAGTGAACACAAATCCAAAAGAGGTTTGTGAGCATGTAAAGAGTCCTGTGTCTCTACAACACTAAGGCGGCGTACACACGTACGAGAACCTCGACGGGCGGAACGATGTGTTCCGCCCACCGAGGTTCTCGCCCGGCCGTCGAAATCGGCGACCCGCCCGTCGGGAATGGCAACCAGCCATTCATCCAGGCGGGCCGTCGAGCAAATAGAGAGCGTGCTCTCTATTCGCTCGACGGGATTCCGGATGGGCGGGGCGAGCCAGGAGCGTACACGCAGCCGAGGTTCTCGCTGGAATGCAGCTCCCAGCGAGGTTCTCGCTGGTTTCTAGCGAGAACCTCGGTCGTGTGTACGCCGCCTAAGGATAATTGTAAAATAAAAAAGGGATTTTTAAATACAGCTTACCTGTAAAATCCTTTTCTTGGAGTACATCACGGGACACAGAGCGGCATATTCATTACTATGTGGGTTATATGGAGTACCTTCAGGTGTGGACACTGGCAATCTCAAACAGGAAGTCCCTCCCTATATAACCCTCCCCTAGAGGGAGTCCCTCAGTTTTGTAGCAAGCAGTATGCCTCCCAAAATGGTCACCCAAAAGAGGGGTGGGAGCTCTGTGTCCCGTGATGTACTGTACAGGTAAGCTGTGTCACGGGACACAGAGCGGCATATTCATTACTATGTGGGATGTCCGAAAGCATGCTTTAATGAGGGGAGGGAGACATCTTCCAAAGAAGGATTCAATTTAGAGATAAACTCAAATCATAATAATAATTCCAACTTAGTCAAGAAAAAAACTCTTTCTCTCTTTTTTTTTTTTTTTTAACCAAGGGTGTTTCTGATCCCGAGGATTTCAAACTGCAGCCTGTAGTACTGCCTGACCAAAGGCAGCATCCGCATTTCTTCTCACGTCTAGTTGATAAAACTTGTAAACGTGTGGACTGATGACCACGTTGCCGCTTTGCATATCTGAGCCATAGAGATCTGATGGTGTGCTGCCCAAGAGGTGCCCATGGCCCTGGGCCTTTACCGACAACGGAGGAGGCAACCTCTTCAACCCGTAGGCTTGAATGATTAATTGTCTAATCCATCTCGAGATGGTGGATTTTGCAGCTGCCTGCCCCTTCTTGGGGCCATCTTAAAAAAAAAAAAAAAAAAAATACTTGAAGGTAGGGGGATCTTGTAGAATGCGGTGCATACTAGTACTTTATGGCTAAAAATACTCACCTTGATGATGGAGGTTTAGTTCCGATAATGGCCACCAATGGTAGTTTAGTTAAGTGATCATTCATGTAAAAAAACCGTGACCCCAAACTAAGTTTGCCAGCCTCCAAATATTCTGCGTTTACCTGGATTTTTTCTTGTCTTTGTCCCGACGATGAATATCCTTATCTCTCTCCCGATCTTTCTTTCTATCTTTCTGTCTTCTGTCCCTAAAAACCAAAATCATAAAACAATATGAGTGAACACAAATCCAAAGAGGTTTGTGAGCATGTAAAGAGTCCTGTGTCTCTACAACACTAAGGATAATTGTAAAATAAAATATATATTGGAGATATATTGATTGTTATTTAAAAAAAAAAAAAAGTTCACAACAAACAGCTTTATATATACCTGCTCTGTGCAACAGAATTGCACAACGTGGCGCCAAACCCCCTCTTCTTGGGTCCTCCGCCAATGCTCATGGGTGCTCCTCTCCAGTGAGTGCCCCAACAGAAAGCCACTTTCTTTGGGGGCACTTATGCGGGCTTGTCCCCTAGCCACACAGGCTGTGTCTATTGACTGGGCCTTGCCCCCCCCCCCCCCCCCCCATCACTGGCTTTAACAGCAGCGGGAGCCATTGGTCTCAGCAAAGCCAATGAAGGGAGGTGCACAGAGCTGGATCAAATAAGGGCTCAGGTAAGTGTAAAGTGGGGGGGGGGGGGGGGGGTGAGCGGCAATCCGATGCTTTAACGTTAATGAGCTTAAACAGGAACTTAACTCTGAAAGCTGTGGCCAAGAAAGGAAGGTATAGTACAAAGGACCAGCTTTTTCTGTGATCTTAATGAAGCTGACATTTCCCCCATTACTGTATCACCATGCCTTGCTCATCATTGTCTGTGTGATTATGTTAAAGGCATGCCTTTAAGTAAAAGCATTCTAGTAAGCAGCACAGTAGTGGAATCACCAAATCACACTACAAATCTGAGACAAGCAGTTATTGGAGGAAAATACGTTTCTACAATCTTTCTAGTTTGCACAAGCAAACTTCCATTTATGTGCCCATGGATGGAGAAGGGAGCACTGTGGGCAGCTGTCTGTCTGTTTTAGCAGAAACAAGTGATCAGACAAGAAAACCTATCTGGGCTTAGCTAGGGATTCTCGGCCAGAGTCCTGGGAGGTTCTCTGATTGACCAAAAAGCAGATGAAGTGGCAAACATTATTTAATTTCTGTAATAAATTAAAGATAATAAAGATTGTAGGTGAAAAATAAAATACACAATTGAAATTAAAAGTGTGAGAATTGTAGTACCTGCATTTTATGTTCATATTCTGTTAAAGTGGGAGTTTACCCTAGATTAATGCCATAGAACACATGTACCTTGATAAATGCATTAACAGCATGTTTGGCTTCTGTCCGCACTCTGGTTGTCCAGCAAGCAGTTTCCAGTCAGGATTTGCAATCACAAAATATAGATAGCATGAGGCAGTATTTCATTGTCGATTGTGGAAAAAACAGTGTGCACAAAAGGCATAGTGCTATGCTCAATGTACATGTTTTAAGGCTGTTTAAAGGATAAGTTCCCTTTCTGGCAAAAAAAAATATAAATGCACATTTTTTTGCAGGTAAAACAATATGAATTTTTTTTTTTTGGAGCCTGTCTTGCACCAGTGAACAGCAGATCTGACAGTTTATCTGCTTGCCCGTACATCCTGACAAAAGGCATGAATGAGCTACCACGATGATCCACAGTGCTGGGGTAGTTCATTGAAAGCTACAAGCCAACAGTCACAAAGGCTGTCAGACCTTATACTTTTCCATACACAAATCACAATGTCAATCAGTGACGCAGCCTGGCAGCTGCGCCCTGCTTGGCCAGGTTTTTTTTTTTTTTTTTGTGACAGCTAGCTGGGGAGAGAGAACAATGCCTCTAGCAATCATAGCCGGGTTCGGGGAGGTGCAGGGGCCAGTCCATTCATAGCATGTTACGTCTTGAATATGGGTGTAACATGCCAAGAAAGGTGAACTTATCCTTTAATGGTCACTTCAACCCACTTTCTAAACGAATAGCTTTGCCAGACACTGAAAAAGCCTGAGCTTTTAATTCCCTCCACTGCAGTTCTGGCAAGAATTAATTGGATATGAAAGTATTGCAGCTTGCTGATGTGCTCTCACCTTCAAGCACATTTCATCTGTTAGTACAAGAGTATATTGCAATTCTGTAAAATCTGAGTGGTGTAGAGTGCTGCCCCTTCCTCTCACTACCTAAATAATGAGGTTATAAATGGAGATTACCTCCAAGATAGACCTCTGTTTCACCAGATGGTCTAATAAGCATAGAAATCAGCCAGGTATCCCAGGAAGTTAGATGATGTTAGATGAGGAAGTTAGATGATGTCCCTGGACGCGTTGCGTATTGAATACTTCTTCAGCAGGGCCTGCTGAAGAAGTATTCAATACGCAACGCGTCCGGGAACAGGATTGCACCTACTTTCGTCGCTCGCTACTATCTGAATCTCCTTTGAAACGTTCTTACGTCCTACCCAACTTTTGATGCCTTTTGATTTTACATAAATGTGAGTAAGCTGTGTGCAACATTTCTCATTAAACCTTTAGGCTGGGTTCACACTTGTGCGGTGAGAATTTCAGCTCTTTTATCTCTGCAGACAGATAAGAGAAGTGTTCAGCAGATTAGCTCAGTTTTTGCTGCGAATTTGGAGACCTGGGAGAAGTTCTGAGTGAGAGGAGAGTGGGGGAGAAATGTATTGAGCTAAATGAGAGAAATTCCTGAAGAGAACTGAACACATCTGCGAATCAGCTGCGTACCCATAGAAGATAATGGGACTGAATTCACACCTGAGCCGCACCGCAAGGCCTCCACAACGCATACGGATTTCCAGCAATGCGCAGTGCGAATGCATCGCACATATGTGAACCAGCCTCATTGAAAACAATGTATTTAAAAATGTTCTGCGTATTAGATGCGGTTTAAGCCGCAACCAATTCGCATAGGTGTGAAACCAGCCTTAAACAAACGGAAGCTCTTAGATCGCTGTTTTCTTCTCTGTTTTGGTATGTCCATCACATTTGTTATATGAGGAAAGGTGACATCATCTTCCTTCCTGGGATACCTGGCTGATTTCAATGCTTATTAGACCATCTGCTGAAACAGAGGTCTATCTTGGAGGTAATAGCATTTAATCCTTCTGGTGGTGGGACCACTTCAAGTTTGTGCTAGTTTATCACCTGGTGGAGTTCACGGTCGGATATTTCACATATTATCCTGGATTTGGACATTTATATGTACCATTCAATGGACATGTATTCTTATTAATCACATTTCAATGCCATATTTTTGGGGATTTGATTATTGTTTACCATAATTTATTCAGGATATCACACAATGTATTAATCATTATTTACTATTGAATTTTTTGTTTGCACTGCACTGTTTCATATGTTGTATCTTTTTGGGAATTTTGCGAAGGTTCTTTAGTGTTTAGCAGGCATTCATGTGGATTTAAACTTAGTGTTTTTTCACCTTTTTTTACTTTATTTGATATACTTACCTCATATTTTTGCGCTGATTGCACCCCCCTTTTCCTTTGTATAAATGGAGATTACAGGAAGCCAAGACAAATGTAAGTAATTTTTAATGAACACAATGCTGAATTAAAGGTGTTGTAAAGGTACAATTTTTTTTCCCTAAATGGCTTCCTTTACCTTAGTGCAGTCCTCCTTCACTTACCTCATCCTTCCATTTTGCTTTTAAATGTCCTTATTTCTTCTGAGAAATCCTCACTTCCTGTTCTTCTGTCTGTAACTACACACAGTAATGCAAGGCTTTCTCCCTGGTGTGGAGTATCATGTTCGCCCCCTCCCTTGGACTACAGGAGAGTCAGGACACCCTCTACATTGCAGATAGAGAAAGGAGCTGTGTGTTATAGGGCGTCCTGACTCTCCTGTAGTCCAAGGGAGGGGGCGAGCACAACACTCCACACCAGGGAGAAAGCTTTGCATTACGGTGTGGAGTTACAGACAGAAGAACAGGAAGTGAGGAATTCTCAGAAGAAATAAGGACATTTAGAAGCAAAATCGAAGGAGGAGGTAAGTGAAGGAGGACTGCACTGGGTAAAGGGAAAACAAATTGTACCTTTACAACCCCTAAAGGGTGGTATTATATACATGCTTACACTTTTATTTCAGGCCTGGTATGTTAATGCTGCGATTTTTCAAGCACACTAAACTAATTCAGAGAAATCACAACACTCTCTGAGCCTACAGCTAAAACTTAAAGCTTTATCGGTCCCCAAATTATACCCCCAAACTGGACTCTTGTTTAAACATATTTCTGAAAAAAAGACCCGTCGGTCAGTCCTGTGGTATATGGATTACGTAAAACAATTCTTCTCAGAGATTTATTAATAATAATAAAAAAATAAAAAAATGTCTTGGTAATTAAAACTATATAAAAGAAGTTATGTGCATTCCTCTATAGAAAAATAGTAGAATCAACAAAAACACTGTTGTCATGTCATATTCACATACCTTTCATTAGACTTGGAGCGGGAACGGCTGTGAGATCTTCTTTCCCTTCTCTTCCTGTCTTTTGATGGAGAAGTCTTCCTGTCACGCTCTCTGTCAGCGTCTCGATCACGCTTCTCTGGCGGCTCCCCAACCATCTTTACAGAATGGCCAACTGTCATAAAGAAACAATCAACTTCTTTTAATGAACAACAAACAGGATATGCATATGTACACATACAACAAAAAGCACATTCACACATAGTGTAGACTATACTAGAAAATAACTGCTTTAACACATTAATACATAAAAGGTAGAACGATCAAAGCAATTATGTAAAGGTCAGTCACATATGTCTCCAACAACCTATAGAATTGTAGGGAGGCCTGGCAGAGACTGGGATGACTACACAGCCCAAATGAGAGAGATATACCCAACTTTAAAATAAACCCAATTCAAACACCACACTAGCGGAGGGCACTTCTAATAAAACAAGCAATAGGGAGAATAAGGCAGTGGTGGTTGGAACTTTTAAAATGTATATTCATCTATATCTCTGGAAATGCTTTTCAATTTGAACTACAATTCCCATCATGCCTAGTCATGTCTGTGAATGTCAGTTGTACAATGCCTCATGGGAGGTGTAGTTCTACAACAGCTGATGAGCTGTAGTTTGGATATCACAGCCTAAGCCTATAGTAAGGATTACCTATAGGTACTGTAAACAGGGCTCAAAATTTCAAGTCCTGAGCTACTAGCCAGGCCTCAAAAGTTACTCGCCACCAGTTCCCCCGCCCCTAAACACGCCCTCATAAATCTCATGAAATTACACTTAATCTTTTTATAACTTAATTCTGCATAACACATTTAACAACAACTTTATCCCCCCCAGTGCAGCCTGCACCCCCCCCAGTTCAGACTGTGACCCCCCCCCCCAGTGCCAACTGTGTCCCCCCCCCCCATGCAGACTGTGTCCCCCGTGCAGCCTACCTGTGCAGGTGAAGAGAGAGGGGAGCCGCTGCCTGGTTGATTACAGCGCTGGGGAACATAACAGCTTTCATTTCAATAGATGCGCGTTCCCCTCTGCACGCTGTCATATACAGCCCCTCCCCTTTGTCCGGGGAACTTTGATAAACAGATCACCCGTCCAATCCTGGAATGGGTGATCTGTCTAGAGGCAGTGGCGGCGGGGGCTCCGGCCCTCCTCTCTCTTCTCCTAGAATGGCCCCCTTACCATACAGGATAATTCTCCCCCCCCCCCCCCCAGGCAGCCCAGACTCGCCAGCCCTCAAAATCCACTCGCAAAATGCGAGCAGGCGAGTGGAATTTTTGAGGGCTGCTGTAAATATCCCCTAAAGGTGCACAGTTTAGGAGATATTTACTGTACATGCAGCCTGTGACCTCACCCGAGCCGTCCCCTCAGAGTCCTTATGCAGTAAACAGCGTCTCCAGCGTGCATGCGTGGAAGTGATGTCATCGCAGCTCCGGCCACTCACACAGCCAGAGCCTGTGAAGCCGGAAGGAAGCCCTGTCAGTGGGCTGCTGGAAAGCTTTGTTCTGAGGTAAGTTTCACATAATGTGCTACTATGCAAAGAGAGGGGAGCCAGGAAGCAGCAATGCATTATGCATAGTGGCGCCTACCCCGCGCGCATCATTAAGCGCACCCCCTCAGTGGCGCCTCACCCGCGCGCACCCCCATCTGGCGCCTCACCCGCGCGCACCCCCATCATGGAAATAACTGTGCAAAGAGAGGGGAGCCCCCCCCCCCCCCAAGTGGCGCCTCACCCGCGCGCACCCCCAAGTGGCGCCTCCACACAGGGGACATCTACACTGATATCAGCGCACCCCCATCAGTGGCGCCTCACCCGCGCGCACCCCCATCAGTGGCGCCTCACCCGCGCGCACCCCCATCAATAATGGAAATAACCTTCTGTGCAAAGAGAGGGGAGCCAGGAAGCAGCAATCCACACAGGGGACATCTACACTGATTATCAGCGCCCCCCCCCCCCGATCAGTGGCGCCTCACCCGCGCGCACCCCCATCAGTGGCGCCTCACCCGCGCACACCCCCATCAGTGGCGCCTCACCCGCGCGCACCCCCATCAGTGGCGCCTCACCCGCGCGCACCCCCATCAGTGGCGCCTCACCCGCGCGCACCCCCATCAGTGGCGCCTCACCCGCGCGCACCCCCATCAGTGGCGCCTCACCCGCGCGCACCCCCATCAATAATGGAAATAACCTTCTGTGCAAAGAGAGGGGAGCCAGGAAGCAGCAATCCACACAGGGGACATCTACCTGATTATCAGCGCCCCCCCCCGATCAGTGGCGCCTCACCCGCGCGCACCCCCATCAGTGGCGCCTCACCCCGCGCACCCCCATCAGTGGCGCCTCACCCGCGCGCACCCCCATCAGTGGCGCCTCACCCGCGCGCACCCCCATCAGTGGCGCCTCACCCGCGCGCACCCCCATCAGTGGCGCCTCACCCGCGCGCACCCCCATCAATAATGGAAATAACCTTCTGTGCAAAGAGAGGGGAGCCAGGAAGCAGCAATCCACACAGGGGACATCTACACTGATTATTAGCGCACCCCCATCAGTGGCGCCTCACCAGCGCACCCCATCAGTGCCGCCTCACCAGCGCACCCCATCAGTGCCGCCTCACCAGCGCACCATTTTATTTTTTACCAAAAACGTCTGTCTTTTTTTCTGTTTGTTTAGCAAAAATAAACTAAAAGCAATGCGGTTGTAAAGCACAATGACCTGGCTACACATGTGGATGGGGTCCAGCTCTGATCTCCAGTCCCTCCCCCCAGGACACCAATGTGCCCCCAGTCTGGACATTCTCCTCCAGCACCATACATGGACACAGCGCAGATGAACCAGTGGAAGAGAACTGAGGCATAAGGCGCCCAAGTGCCTCAGAGATGTCCCTATAGCACTCATAAGGTGCTTCCACTGTGTGAAGGAAAGGTGGTCCTGGAAGCCTGGCTCTGGGAGCAGTGCCCGGTCTGTACAATGTCAGAGGGTCTCTAAGGAAACACAATACATTCAGTCATAGCTCTACACCCATGGCCTCCCCCGTTTGCAACACTTCTCACCTCAACTCCGCCACTCTCTTCTACTGGAACGTCGCTTTTCCGTTCTCACCAGGCCGCCATCTTACTAACACGGTGCATGCCGGGAAACCAGGACGCAGTCTACGTAACACGCAATCACAAAAATGACAACAAACTACAAATCCCGGCATGCAGTTTGCTGGGAGAAAGACACATTAGGGACCTTGGTAACAAGTACAGCGCCTCCAGCGGCAGGGAGTAGAACTAATGGCTGTCACTGCTTATTGTCGGATTGCAGAATCACCCCCTGCATCCACACCAATTTTTTTATTTAAAATATATTCTTGCTAGCAAGACGATAACAAAAATGAAATCAAGAAAAACGGAAAAATAACACATCTGGCTTCAGGCAGGAGGGTCACAATTCAGTGATTACATCCCAGTTGGTAAAATAATGAAATGTGACGTATGGCCATGCAGTTATTTCTGCTTTTACATACATCCCAATTTTTTTAGATGAAAATGAGGACACCTATCAGTAAAAGTATGCAGGCATAGGACACACTCCTTGTCACACCCCCTTAACCACTTAAGGACCGCCTAACGCCGATATACGTCGGCAGAATGGCGCGTGCCCGTGACCCGGTCCGAAGCTCCGTGACCGCGGCCACAGGACCCGATCGGCATCGATGTCCCGCGATCAGTCACGGGAGCTGAAGAACGGGGACAGGTGTGTCTAAACACACCTTCCCCGTTCTTCACAGTGGCAGAGTCATTGATCGTCTGTTCCCTGATATAGGGAAACATGATCAATGACGTCCAGGGGCGGACTGACAACTCATGGGGCCCCCGGGCAATAGAAGATTGTAGGGCCCCCGGGCTTACAGATGGCCGCCAAGCCAGGTGGCAGTACAGAAGCGGGGCAGCTAAAATCTCGGGATTTTCACATCAAAAGCATGTAGGTTTTGGACATATCAGGGACAGATGTAAAAAAAAAACACAGATTTTTACATACTGTTCCTGGTGTTACTGAGCCTGGCAACCCTGATGGGGCCCCCTAGTGGTATGGGGCCCTCGGGCAGTGCCCGAGTTCCTCAATGGTCAGTCCGCCCCTGATGACGTCATACGTCCAGCCCCGCCCCCCTACAGTTAGAAACACATATGAGGTCACACTTAACCCCTTCAACTCCAAACTGCAATTGTCATTTTCACAGGAGTCAATGCATTTTTATAGCATTTTTTGCTGTGAAAATGACAATGGTCCCAAAAATGTGTCAAAATTGTCCGATGTGTCTGCCATAATGTCGCAGTCACAAAAAAAATTGCTGATCGCCGCCATTAGTAGTAAAAAAAAAATATTAATAAAAATGCCATAAAACTATCCCCTATTTTGTAAACGCTATAAATTTTGCGCAAACCAATCGTTAAATGCTTATTGCCATTTTTTTCCCAAAAAATGTAGAAGAATACGTATCGGCCTAAACTGAGGAAAAAAAACATTTTTTTTATATCTTTTTTTGGGGATATTTATTATGGCAAAAAAGTAAAAGATATTTTTTTTTTTTTAAATCGTCGCTTTATTTTTGTTTATAGCGCAAAAAATTTAAAACGCAGAGGTGATCAAATACCACCAAAAGAAAGCTCTATTTGTGGGGAAAAGGACGTCAATTTTGTTTGGGAGCCACGTCGCACGACTATGCAATTGTCAGTGCCGAATCGCAAAAAGGGGCCTGGTCCTTTACCTGCATATTGGTCCGGATCTTAAGTGGTTAAAGAAGAATTGTACAAAAAACAAGATTGGCTAACACCACAAGTGTCTTTTTTACCACTACTATTCCTTTATATTGGCGTCTGGAATTGACAAATGCAGCCATTTAGAAATCAAATGAAAGGTTTAGGGCTGGAAAACACTTTTTGATAGATAAAAAGTGCATTTTATATACAACTATAAAGATCCAACCTAAATGAGGGACAAATGAAGAGGAATGAGGGACATTTCTCCAAATCAGGGACAGTCCCTCGAAATCAGGGACAGATGGGGGCTATGCTTTTATAATCTAATGAACTTCATTAAAGTGATACTAAACTCTGGTTAAACAAATATTATATTCAGATATGTACAGTGGGTATAGAAAATAATCACTGCTTTTAAAATAATTATTATTATTATACAGGATTTATATAGCGCCAACAGTTTGCGCAGCGCTTTACATCAGGGAAGACAGTACAGTCACAATACAAATCAATACAGGAGGGATCAGAGGGCCCTGCTCGTTAGAGCTTACAATCTAGAAGGGAGGGTCAAGTGGAACAAAGGGTAGTAATCTGTGGGGGATGATCAGATGGACTCAAATGAAAGTACAGTTGTTAGGTATGGGTAGGCTTCTCTGAAAAGGAGGGTTTTCAAGGATCCTTTAAAACAGTGGTTCTTAACCCGGGGGTCGAATGATGATTTGCCAGGGGTCATCAAATCCTGGCCTGTTTCTGAAGCCCACACCGCTGGGAGCCTTTTCTCGGCCACCCAGATGGGCTGTTCCTAGACCCCGCAGCTGCCCACTCAGCCTTTTTGCAGGCATTCAGTTCACGGCATGGCTTGGGGGCAGAGACTAAAAGTCAGATGACTGGTGAGGAAAGTGAAGTGGGAGGGGCTGAAGGAGACCCTATCCCCTGATTTCAGCATAGGTGTCACTGCTGCGAGACACCACACTACGAAAATAATTTTACTTTTAGGGGTCCCCATAATTTGTGAAATGTTATCAAGGGGTCACGACACTAGAAAGGTTAAGAACCACTGCTCTAAAAGCTAATAGAGAAGGAGATAGATGGATAAATTGGGGTAAGAAAATCCATAGGCTTGAAGAGGCTCTGGAAAAGTCTTGGAGACGAGCATTGGAGCAGGTGATGAGAGAGCTTGAGAGTAGGAGGTAATCAAAGTTTGTTTCTTTTGCAGCCAGAAATGAAGACAGACACAGTTTTTGTTTTATCCAGCTGTTTGTAATTAGTGTAACCTATAACATACAAGTGAAACATATAACACTAAGGGCCCTTTTACACGGTACATGCTCCATTTTGCTCAGCCGCTCAGCATGGATAGCCGGATTTCGGTTATGGCCCAATAAGAGACTATGCTTCTCATCCGAGTCAATCCCACCAAGGGCTTCATTATATTACATTACCAATGACAAAAAGCCTTTCAACTGTGATCAGTATTCTTAGACCACGTACACACGATTAGTTTGGTCCGATGAAACTGGCCTTAAGGCCAGTTTCATCGGTCCAAACCGAGCGTGTGACTACGGCCCATCGGTCCGTCGTACCAAAGTTTTAAAACTTGCTTTAGTACGCAAAAGCATCGGACCAAAAACCCGCGCATGCTCAGAATCGAGTCGACGCATGCTTGGAAGCATTGAACTTAGTTTTTTCAGCACGTCGTTGTGTTCTACGTCACCACGTTCTGACCCGATCGGATTTTGGACTGATGGTGTGTACGCACATCAGACCATCAGGCCACTTCTGCGGTGAACCGATGAAAACGGTCCGTCGGACCATTCTCATCGGGCTGGACCGATCGTGTGTACGCGGCCTTAAAGTCACTGTATTCTTAAAGTAGTTGTAAACCTTAAACAGTGCTACCCAACAAGGACTGCTGTTAACTGTCTCCCTTATTCTTGCACAGCCAGGCATCATGCATTTTCCACTTACATCCGGACACAAGAAGTCAGTCTCTGGGCTTGTTTTTTGTTGTTTTTATTAGGGGTAATAACTTGGATGGGGTAGAGGGGATGGGACTTTGTGAAAAATGAATGGGTACAACTTCCTTCCTCTGTACAAAGGAAGAATCCTGGACTGTTCTCCTTCCTAGACACCCTCACTCCTTAAAGTTGGGTTTACATTGGTGTGCTCTCCTGCATCACCGCACAGCTGTGCAAATCACATGTGATATCTGTGCAATGCGAAATTTGGGAGGAGTGACATACTGACGTCACCACGCTTTACGTCCCGCTTGCACGGGCATTTGTATTGCTGCATTTTTATTGAAACTTTGTATTGCCTGTGTATGCTCTTTGCAAGCGATACTGTATTTTATTATTTTGTTGAATAAACATCCACCTGGTTTTACCAATGGTGGTTTTCCCTGCTCTTTTTTTTTCAGCTGCTATCGCCTCAACACCAGTGTATGGGTCCAAAAGCTGTACCATCAATCACGTTCCTGACTGAATGGCTCATTCTGACTGCTGATCAGACCAACATCTAAAGCCCCGTACACACGGCCGAGGTTCTCGTCAAAAACCAGCGAGAACCTCGCTGGGATCCTCATTCTGCCGAGAACCTCGGCCGTGTGTACGGATTCGCCGAGCCCAGCCCGTCGGGAAACCCGTCGAGCAAATAGAGAGCAGGTTCTCTATTTGCTCGACGGCCCGTTGGGATGAATGGCTGGTCGCCTTTCCCGACGGGCTGGTCGCCGAATCTGACGGCCGGCCGAGAACCTTGACGGGCGGAACGATGTGTTCCGCCCGTCGAGGTTCTCTGCCGTGTGTGTACGGGGCTTAAAGCAGTGATGGCGAACCTTGGCACCCCGGATGTTTTGGAACTACATTTCCCATGATACTCATGCACTCTGCAGTGTACTTAAGCATCATGGAAAATGTAGTTTCCAAAGCATCTGGGGTGCCAAGGTTCGCCATCACTGATCTAAAGTCTTTGGAGGAAATGGCTCTGGCTGGGAACCAGTGTTAATTTTGGCAGCAAATTTCGATTTAGTTTTAGTTTTAGGACTAAAATGGCATTTTAGTTTTAGTCCCATTTTAGTCTCCTGTAATTGTTTTAGTTTTAGTCATATTTAGTCGACTGAATCTCCAGTATATTTTATAAAAAATGTATTAAAACATTTTGCTTGTCTTGCAAAACGCTCTCAAACCAAGTTACTCTTAAACCAATATTTTACCGTACATGGGTAACGTCTGGATTTCTGGATTTCACATGCAGGTTTCACAAATGCACACAAATCCTAAATACTGGTTGCCCTAGATATTGGGCTGATTCTGTCTGCGTATTGTTTAACCACTTCCTTACTGGGCACATATACCCCTTCCTGACCAGGTGAAATTTCAGCTTGTGGCACTGCATCACTTTAACTGACAATTGCGCGGTCGTTCGACGTGGCTCCCAAACAAAATTGGCATCCTTTTTTCCCCACAAATAGAGCTTTCTTTTGGTGGTATTTGATTGCCTCTGCGGTTTTTATTTTTTGCGCTATAAACAAAAATAGAGCGACAATTTTGAAAAAAAAACTATATTTTTTACTTCTTTACTTTTTAAAATCGCAATAAGCGTCTGGTTATTGCGCTTACAAAATAGGGGACAGAATTATTATTATTTTTTATTATTTTATTTTTTTACTACTAATGCATTTCTTAGTGACTGCGACATTATGGCGGAGACATCGGACACTTTTGACACATTTTTGGCGCCATTCACATTTATACAGCGAACAGTGCTATAAATATGCTCTAGTTACTGTATAAATGTGACTGGCATTGAAGGGGTTAACACTAGGGGGTGAGGAAGGGGTTAATGTGTACCCTAAATTGTGTTCTAACTGTGGGGGGAGGGGGGGTGACTGGAGGAGGTGACCGATGCTGTGTCCCTATGTACAAAGGACACAGATCGGTCTCCTCTTTCCCCTGACAGGACATGGATCTCTGTGTTTACACACAGAGATCCACGTCTTGTCGCTGCAGCCGCCGGTCCCGAGTGCCTGGCGGACATCACGGCCGCCAGGCACGCGCATCGGCATGTCAGGCATGTTAGGCCGCGTACACACGATCAAATCTATCTGCTGGAAACTGTCTGCCAGACCGTTTCAGCAGACAGATTCGATCGTGTGTACGGGCGAGCAGACGGATTTGGCCAGCCGACAGATTTTAAAGCATGCGGCTGGGAACCCGTCCGCCCGATATGTCTGCTGGTTAGTACGCTAACCAGCATACATATCTTCTCGCACATGCGTCGAATGGATTCGACGCATGCGCGGAAGTAATTTACTTCCTGGTGCGGTGACATGGCGGCGTCAATGCCACCGCTACGTCACCGCGCTGTCTGCTGGCGGGGATTTTGGTTTGATCGTTTGTACAGCGATCAAACCAAAACGGCCAGCAGACAGATTTGTTCAAATCTATTTGATCGTGTGTACGGGGCCTTAGAGATTCAGGACATCCCTTCAGCCGTACAAAGTCGTACGGCCGTTGGGAAGTGGTTAAGAAATTATTCTCAAAGTGTACATAGAGCTTTTTTTTTTAAGATCTACCACTAGGTGGCTCTATTCTGTTAAAGATAGTGAGCCATATTCTCAACACAGGTTCTGTGCACAAAAGTTGTTACTAGGCTATCAGCATACATGTATTATGGTATTATTACACTCACAGACACATTTTCGAGTTCTTTCCCAGAATTAAAAAACACGTTTGTATTCTAGGAGTAAGCATGTGTTATGACTGCACTGCAAAACTCCCAACCACCTTTAGCTTAAAGTGCTACTAAACTCACCTACTCTCACCCCCTTGCCTGCAACCAACATCTTCACCCGGTCTTCCTCTGGGTTTGGAATATTCGGTCACCTTGATTTGCCAGGCCGTAATGGCAGAAATTCAATAAAAAGCCTTATGCCTTGTACACACGACCATTTTTCACGACGAGAAAACTGCCATTTTTTATATTGGCAGTGTGTATGCTCCCTAGCCGTTTTCTCAACGAAAAAACTGCCCACAAATTTTTTTTTAAACCACCTCTTTTTTTTCTCGTCACGTTTCCTGTCAGTTTTTTTCTCGTCACGAAAAATGGTTGGGTTTATGCCTTTCTGAGGGAAAAAAAAACAGGCATGCTCAGAATCAAGTATGCAGCCCAAAGGGTGGCACCATTTGAAAGGAACTTCCCCTTTATAGTCCCGTCGTACGCGTTGTGCGTCACTGCACTTTGGTCGGACTTTTTTTGCATGAACGTGTGTATGCAAATCAGGCTGGAGAGGAATCACATTTGGAAACACTTCGTTTTTTTTCCTGCTGAGAAAAATGGTCGTGTGTAGAGGCATTACTGCTTGCAATGTTTTAGTTTTAAAGTTTATTTCCATTTTAAAATCCCTCAAAAACTGTCCCTCTTATATGTGTGAGTATATATAACAAGCAAATATATTTCAAAACTGATCAGATTGACATTTTCATTATAAAATGCCTGTTCTATATAAAACCTCTGTTAGCCAGCCATGTTTACTCTGAGCTTATAACATTTTAGTAAAGTTAATAGGGATATGGAAAGGCTTCTTTTTTTTTTTCACATTTGTTTGTCAGCTTGTGGGCAGGTAAGGGTGACAGGGTGGTCGTCAGGTCCTCCATGTTTCCCTCCATGTTGGGTGCCACTGCCAAGCAAGAGTCATATGAGAGTAGGGTTGCCACCTGTCCAGGATTCACCCAGACAGGTCAGGTTTGGAATCTTGTATATGGGTTTCAGTCTGCCTGAAACCCAGACACAATATTTAGACTGGGCTGTGGTTCCCCAAGTAACTGAGATAGTCATACAAATATCGGTCCCCAATCGGGAGCAGGAAGCAGGTTAGGCATTACTGGGTGGGGGGGCATAATGTCAGCAAGAGCAGTTTGGCCACACCCACTGTACGCCACAGCACATCCTATAGTGCAGGGATCTCCAAACTATGGCCCTCCAGTTGTTCAGGAACTACAATTCCCATCATGCTTAGTCATGTCTGTGAATGTCAGAATTTTACAATGCCTCATGGGAAATGTAGTTCCGAAACAGCTGGAGGGCCGTAGTTTGGAGATCCTTGCTATAGTGTATACTACAAAAAAAATGTGCCCTGTGGCGCTAAAGTGTTCTGACACTAAAGTGTTCGGGTTTGGCTTAAAGAAAAGTTGGCAACACTACATGAGAGGCGTACCCCTGGGTGGGTTCCTCACAATACACCTGGGGTACCTTTACTTGAGCCATGCTCGCAACCAGGACAGGTGAGAAAACATGAATGAACGCTAACAAACTCTCTCGATGTCACATACACCAACACCCTCATTTGTGAGTCCTTGTTCTTCGCCACCTGTTCAGCATATTACCTCTACCTCACTCCCAGTAATTGGTATGCGTGTACTTTACTTAACCCTTTCTCTTCAGTACCTGTGTACAGGATAAGGGACCCGGCAGTGCAGATCAGCTCCCATTGCTATGGGAGACGTATCGTGGCCGAAGGAGTGTCAACAATCTCTCCCTCACTGCAAGAGGCTATTACATCTGCCACGTGCATATCTCACACTTTTTTAAGATGGGAACAAGTGACATTTATTAGCAAAAGTATGTAGGCATAGGACTCACCTCCTGCCATGTCCCTGTCCTTAAAAGAGAATTATATAAAAATAAAAATAAATATTAGTTAAACCCACAAATGCTTTTTTTACCACTACTATTCCTTTATTCAGGCTTTTGAAATTTACAGAAATTAGAAATTGGATGAAAGGTTTAGCTCTGTGAAACACTTTTTGAAAGATAACAAGTGCATTTTACAGTATGTACAACTATATAGATCAAACCAAAAATGAGGGACAAATGAGAAGGAAACAAGGACAAAGGGACTTTGTTCCAAATCAGGCACAGTCCTTCAAAATCAGGGGTAGATGGGAGCTATGCACACTCACAATAACACATACCCTTAGTAACTACTGTATCTTCACACTGCATCAACACTTGCACTGATGTCTTTCATATCACATTGTATTGAATGACCCATGCTATAGACCTGGTGTCAAAAACAATTTCATCATGGGCCGCATCAGCATTATGATTGCCCTCAAAAGGGCCGGTTGTATCTGTAAGATTAGATGTCCAGCGCATCCCCTCCACTTTACATTAGATGTCAAGAGCCACCCCACCATCAGAAGTTGAGTCCCCCACTCTCCCTTACATTAGTGTACCCCCTTTTCCTTATGCTGCCGCTGGGAAGAAGCTGGGTGCATTGCTTGAAAGCAGAAAGTAAGGGTCTGGAGTAGGACCAGAGGAGGGCTGGAGCTGCAGGAGAGGTGTGAGGTCCACACGAAATGGCCTGGAGAGCCAGATTCGGCCCACGGGCCTTGTGTTTGCCACCTTTGCTGTAGACTATGCGTGCCGGGTTTTTGGATTACACCCAGTAACTTCGGATGAAGCAAAGTTTTAAACATTTTACATGGAGAGTAAGTTAACATGATGACAGAGACAATCGGCTGTCTAAAAGAAAGTGCCAACATTTCCTAATATACTTAAACCAGGCAGACTGGCAACTTGGATGCTCTTGAATAAAAGTACTTTATTAGTTACATGGGTACATTGGTACAGGCTATATGCTGACATGTTTTGGCTGAGAAGCCTACATCAAAGAAACATTTTCTAACATTCCTAGTCCCTGACTTTAGGCTTGTAGCTGCCCCAGCATACCTGTTCAAGCAAAAGTTTAATACCGTTGAGTCCATGTCTGGAATCTAGCTCTGACTTTGGCATAATGCTAGTCATCCAGACTCCGGTAATGGCATCTGGAGAGCCTGGCAGGGTAGACCAGGCCTAAACTGATCTTCTTCTCTTTCTCTTGATTTCTCTCTGTACCATCTCTCTCTCTGGATCCGGACCTCCCTTGGTCCCTTTTATATCACATAGGACCACGGGGTGGATTCGGCAAAACATGCCAAAAAAAGCCCAGAAATTACAGTTAACCCCTAACTTTCCGCTGGGACAGCAGCAGGGCCGCCATCAGGGGGGTACAGGCATTACACCTGTAAGGGGCCCGGGGGTCCCCAGGGGCCCGGATGGGAACAACCCTAAAAAAGGTCCAAAGGTCCCCAGGGCCCTGGAGGCCACCAAGGGCCCCAGATGACAAGGCCTTTTTAAAAAAAATATATATATTTTTTTATAAAAAAAAATATATTTTTTTTAATATATTTTTATTTTATTTTTTATTAAAGGGCCAATTTTTTTTCTTTTATTTTTTAGAGGTCCGGAGGTCCCTAGGGGCCCGGAGGCCACCAGGGCCCCAGATGGCAAGCCCTTTTTTTTATAAAAAAATATATATTTTTTTAATATATTTTTCTTTTATTTTTTATTAAAGGGCCAATTTTTTTTCTTTTATTTTTTTTAGAGGTCCGGAGGTCCACAGGGGCCCGGAGGCCCCCAGGGCACTGGATGGCAACCCCCCTTTTTTTATTTATTTTCTATAAAAAAATATATATATTTTTTAATATATTTTTATTTTATTTTTTTATTAAAGGGCCATTTGTTTTAGGGGTCTAGGGGCCCGTAGGCCACCAGGGCCCCAGATGACAACCCCCTCTTTTTTATTTTTATAAAAAAACATATTTTTTTATAAAAAAATATATTTTTTTAATATATTTTTCTTTTATTTTTTATTAAAGGGCCAATTTTTTTCCTTTTATTTTTTTAGAGGTCCAGAGATCTCCAGGGCCCCAGATGACAACCCCCCTTTTTTTATAAAAAAATATATATTTTTTATATATTTTTTTATTTCTTTTATTTTTATATTTATATATATAATATTATTATTATTAAAGGGCCCCCGGATGACAATCCTGCTTTTTTATAATTTTTTTTTACTTTTTTATATTATTTTATTTCTTTTTTTTAATATATAGATGTATTTTTATTAAAGGGCTCAGGGTCCCCAGGGCCCCACGTGTCAAACCCCCTTTTTTATAATTGTATTTTTTATTTTTTTTGATATATTTTTTTTATATTTTTATTTTTTATTAAAGGGCCCAGAGGTCCCCAGGGCCCTGGAAGGCAACCCCCTTGTTTTTTTCTATATAAATGTTTATTTCTTTTTTTATATATATATTTTTTTATTTTTTTATTTTTTTTTAAAGGGCCCAGAGGTTTCTTTTTATTAAAGGGCCCAGAGGTCCCGAATGGAAAGCCCCCTTTTTTTGTAATTTCCTTTTATATAAAAAAAATTAGGTCCCCGGGGCCCAAGTTGGCAACCACCCTTTTTTAAAAAATATATATATATTATATATATATATTTTTTTTTTCTCTCTTTTTTTTCTTTTTATTAAAGGGCACAGAGGTCCCCAGGGCCCCGGATGGCTACCCCCCCCCCCTTTTTTATATATATTTTACTTTATTTCTTCTTTTTGTAAAGGGCCCCCCCGCTTCTCAATTCGCGGCAGCAGCCCCCCCCCCCCGCTTCTTAATTTCATGCGGCAGCACCCCCCCCCCGGTTCTCTGCTCCAGGGGGCCCATGCCTGAAGCTGTGTAAGGGGCCCCAAAATTCCTGATGGCGGCCCTGGACAGCAGTAACCACTACCTGCCTACAAGCTGAAAACATCTAACCTGATCAAAAGCCCTGTGCACCATAGAGCCAACCCAATATGGGCAGATATCCCTCTAAAAGTGATGGATGGAGAGATACAGTATGTAACCACTGTGCACTACTCCATCAAGGACTCAAAGTGATGTGATAGTAAACTCTGGTTAAAAAGAAAAAAGTTGTATTTTAGCATATATTCTTAACCCCCAAAAATATCCTCTATTGCTCTCAGCCTCCTTCAAAACTCTAAATTCTTTTTTGCTCCTGTTCTGGCTTCCTGTTAGAGGGTGGCTACGTTCATTCACCATGGTGCCACACTATGCTGAAATTCAGCCACCCTCTCTTGCTTGCTCACAATATAGACTAGGGTCTATGGGATTTGTAGTGTGTATAGGCCAGGTTAGGTAGGTTCTGTAGGTTCTAAACAATTGGAGGAGTTTGGGAGCTCCCAGAGCACACTACAAGGAGGCAGAAAAAAACAATTTTGTGGAAAAAAAAAAAATAGATAATTTATGGATTACGTATGGAAAATTAGGATTTTATTTAGTGTCACTTTAAGCAGAAGAATTTTGTTTGCAAAAAATGTTTTGATTTTCTAATAGTTAGTAGGGTCAAACTGACAAATGTTTTGGACCATAGCGACTAGGAAAATCAAAGGAGAAGGATGGAACATATTTCTCGTATGAACAAAATTCTAACTATGAATGTGGTTTTCGTTTTTGGGAACAGTTGTACTTATTGTAAGGCGCATCCCAAATACAATTCAAACATTAGCATAGCAATCAATAATAAATATGAAAAAGAAACATCCCGATATTGCAAGCAATGCTTGATGCTGGCTTGATTGCATGATTTTATTGAGCTTTCTATGGTCAGCATGGCTGTCAAATCTCTCAAATGTCTCAGTAAAAATGATTAGTATTGGATGTTGGGTGTCTGTTGGCTGTGGGTCTCTTTGCACATTGGAGTCAGAAATGGCAGTAATCCTGTTGGGTTTCCTCTTTTCCTAAAGAGAGAATAATCAAAACTGATAGTGCTAATAGTTTCACATTATCCTTGCTATTAGGCTCTAATCAGTTCTCTGAGGATTTGCCGGCCTTATTAACAGGATTCCCGCTTATTCAAGGCTTCTGGGTTACAATGCTGTGAAAAGCCCAGGGTGTCTTTTGAAGTGCTAAGAACTTTGCTTGCTGAGACAGAGTCACACTCAGCATGGGGAAGGGGCGTTAACACACAACAAAGGTCCTGTTTCTTGCCTCTTATATTCCCACATGTGCTTTATTTACAGTGTACTCAGTAAACCTGGGGACTACCTTTCAACTGTAGACCCATTCATTGTGTCACTTTTGCTAATTAAACAGAAAAGATGTACAATGGCGCCTTTGATTCTGGTCAATCCAATGGCATACCTACAATGACAATAGCTGTACAATAGAGTATGTAGAGTGAAGTGGTTTGGGGTGAGGCCCGGGTGACACTAGTGACCCTGTCACTGGTAGCAACTCTCCCAGAATCATTAAAAGAACAGAGAATAACTCATTCCAACAGCTTAATTTCCTCAGTGGGTCAACCAATTAAGTCTTGCTCCATCTCTGCCTTCTTGCTGGTAATGCAGACTATATGGAGCGAATTTCTTTCCTGCAACCACAGACAGTGTTGACAGGGGAATCCCTCTAGGGGGCCCACGTGTCCCAGATTGCCAGAGACTGACCATCTTTGTCCCTGGTCCCGGGAACCTTCATTCCGGGAAAAAACAGTGTCCCGGATTAGTAATGAAATTGAGGACACCTCCACCCCCTACTAACTATACTGAGCAAAATTATAAACGCAACACCTTTGTGTTTGCCCCTATTTATCATGAGCTAAACAAAACAAAAGGCATATTTCTCTCAAATATTGTTCACAAATCTGTCTACAGTAAATCTGTATTAGTGAGCACTTCTCCTTTGCTGAGATAATCCATCTACCTCACAGATGGGACATATCAAGATGCTGATTAGACAGCATGATTATTGCACAGGTGTGCCTTAGGCTGGCCACAATAAAAGGCCACTCTAAGGCCTCGTACACACGAGCAGACAGATTTGTTCAAATCTGTCCGTCCGACAGATTTGAACAAATCTGTCTGCTGGGATTTTGGTTTGCTCGCGTGTACACACGAGCAAACCAAAATCCCCGCCAGCAGAGAGCGCGCTGACGTGTCGGTGACGTGGCGGTGACGTTGACGCCGCCACGTCACCGCACCAGGAAGTAAAACACTTCCGCGCATGCGCCGAATCCATTCGGCGGCGGTGCGGCGGCGGTGCGGGACGACATGTCTGCTGGTAAGTGTACTAACCAGCAGACATGTCGGGCGGATGGATTCCCACCCGATAGATTTCAAAGCATGCTTTGAAATCTGTCGGGTGGCCAAATCCGTCGGCTCGGCCGTACACACGATTGAATCTGTCTGCTGAAACGGTCCAGCGGACCGTTTCCAGCGGACAGATTTGATCGTGTGTACGAGGCCTAAAATGTGCAGTTTTACTGTATTAAGGGGTCGGGGAGGGGTCCAAAAACTAGCCCGTATCTGGTGTGACCAGGATTTGCCTCACGCAGTGCAGAACATCTCCTTCACATAGAGTTGATCGGGTTGTTGATTATGGCCTGTGGAATGCAGAGGCGTTGCTAGGGGGGTGCAGGGGGTGCGGCCCGCACCCGGGTGACACCCGCTAAGGGGTGACACCAAATTTTATTTTTTTTTTTTATTTTTTTTTTTTTTTTTTTTTAGATGACATGCCCAGCCTGGCCAGCCATTGCCCAGCGCCGAGTCCGACTGACTGGACTTTTTATCCTTTGTCTGCTCCTCCCGGCTGAGGGCTCCCCTAGGACTGAGTGGCTGAGCCAGCTCCAGTCCAGCCACCAGCGAGCCGCGAGCCGCGAGGAGAGAGAGGTGAACTCAGCTCAGCAGAGCTCAGCGTCCTCAGCCTGTGTCTGCCTGTCGCAGTCTGCGCTGTGTGATGATCATGTGGCGTCAGTCACATCACGCACGGCACAGTGCTTTCAGTATCTCCGCCCGGGCGGGCTGCGCGGTGGCTGCAACGGACAAGTGACAACGGCTGCACGTGTGTGAACTCCCCCCTCCCTGGCACCTGCTGTGATGATTGCTGCTGCCCACACACCAGTCCTCTGTCTCCAGACTTGGGCTGGCGCTGGCCGCGGCTTGTAACAGGTGCGTGGGGGGGGTGCTTTGGAGCGATATTAGGAACGGGGGGGGGGGTTGTGAACTTGTGTTGTGCCCACAGAGTCAGTCCGCCGCAGCAGGGCCTAATAGGAACAGGTGGGGGGGGGGGTGTTCTTTGATCCAAAAAGATGAAATTAATGGTGACAATTGATCTGGCACAGTGGCGACAATTGATGGCATGGCACAGTGGTGGCAATTGATCAGATCTGGCACAGTGGTGTGAATTGATGGCACAGTGGCTGCATTTGATGGCACAGTGGTGACAATTGATCTGGCACAGTGGCTGGGTTTGGCATGGCACAGTGGCGACAATTTTTTTTTGGGGGGGGGGGGGGGGTGACACCATGTTATACCGCACCAGGTGACACCAACCCTAGTGACGCCACTGGTGGAATGTTGGTCCATTCCTCTTCAATGGCTGTGTGAAGTTTCTGGATATTGGCAGGAAATGGAACACTCTGTCGTATACGCCGATCCAGAGCATCCCAAACATGCTCAATGGGTGACATGTCCGGTGAGTATGCTGGCCATGCAAGAACTGTGATGCTTTCAGCTTCCAGGAATTGTGTACAGATCATCATGCTGCAACATGAGGTGATGGTCGTGAATGAATGGCACAACAATGGGCCTCAGGATCTCATCACGGTATCTCTGCATTCAAAATGCCATCAATAAAATGCACCTGTGTTCGTTGTCCATAGCATATGCCTGCCCATACCATAACCCCACCGCCACCATGGGCCACTCAATACACAACATTGACTAATATCAGCAAACTGCTAACCCACACGACTCCATACACGCTGTCTGCCATCTGCCCTGTACAGTGAAAACCAGGATTCATCCGAGAAGAGAACTCTTCTCCAAAGTGGCAGACGCCATCTTGAGCATTTGCCCACTCAAGTCGGATATGATGATGAACTGCAGTCAGGTCGAGACCCCGATGAGGACGACGAGCATGCAGACGGTTTCTGACAGTTTGTGCAGAAATTCTTTGGTTATGCAAACTGATTGTTGCAGCAGCTGTCCAGGTTGCTGATCTCAGACAATCTTGGAGGTGAAGATGCTGGATGTGGAGGTCCTGGGCTGGTGTGGTTACACATGTTCTGTAGTTGTGAGCCCAGTTGTATGTACTGTCAAATTCTCTGAAACGCCTTTGGAGACAACTTATGGTAGAAAAATGAACATTCAATTCAAGGGCAACAGCTCTGGTGGATATTCCTACAGTCAGCATGCCAATTGCACGTTCCCTCAAAACTTGCGACATCTGTGCTAATGTGCTGTGTGATAAAACTGCACATTTTAGCCCTGGTTCACACTGGGCTGCGGGAGTGAAATCGCGCGATTTCAGCTGAACTCGCGCGATTTCACTCCCTCTGGCAGTCCCGATTTCGGCGCGATTTAGGAGACATTTGTGCAGGGTTCTGCACAGATGTCAATGTAAATCGCGTCCTGAAATCGCAAAAAGTAGTACAGGAACTACTTTTTGAAATCGGTGCAGTGCCGCAGATGCAGCGTCGCACCGATTAGGACGGTGTCATTGCTGGCAATTGCCGCCGATTTGAGATGCGATTTCACATGTGAAATCGCATCTCAAATCGAACTAAATCGTACCCAGTGTGAACCTGGGCTAAGAGTGGTCTTTTACTGTGACCAGCCTAAGGCACACCTGCGCAATAATCATGCTGTCTAATCAGCATTCTGATATGCCACACCTGTGAGGTGGATGGATTATCTCGGAAAAGGAGAAGTGCTCACTAAGGCCCTGTACACACGATCAGTCCAAACTGATGAAAACGGACTAAAGTTCAGTTTCATTGGTTCACGGATGAAGCAGACTGATGGTCTGATGTGCCTACACACCATTGGTTCAAAAACCGATTGTGTCAGAACGTGGTGACGTAAAACACACGACGTGCTGAAGTTCAATGCTTCCAAGCATGCGTCGACTTGATTTTGAGCATGCCCGGGTTTGGAAGCGATGCTTTTGCGTACTAACCATCAGTTTTGACCTATCGGTCAGGCGTCCATCGGTCCAATTTTAAAGCAAGTTCTCTGTTTTTTGACCGAAGGACAACAGACTGATGGGGCATACACACGGTCGGTTTGGACTGATGAAACTGAACTTCAGTCTGTTTTCATCGGTATGGACTGATCGTGTGTACAAGGGCTAATACAGATTTAGGCCGGTTCACACTTAAGCGATGCCAGACATTGCATGTAATTCGCAGTGCACTGCTGTTCACATTACATGCGATGTCTGTGCAGTGCGATTTCAGCCATACAAATAGTATGCATTTGGTCCAAACACGCACAGAACCCTTTTTTCTGTTCAGACCAGAATCGGATCGCATTTGTGTGTTCACACATAAGCCATCCGATTCATGTCTGAACTGTCAGTTCACAGTGCGATATGCAAGCTGAAATGGGGGTGTCGTTAACCTATTATGACACCCCCCAGCAGTTTGCATATGACAGTGTCAACTGCCGTGTGAGTCGGGTGCGATGCAGGAACCCACAGTGGATTCGCAGGGTTCTCGCATCGCACCAGTGTGAACCGGACCGTAGACAGATTTGTGAACAATATTTGAGAAAAATAGACCTTTTGGGTACATAGAAAAAGGCGTAGATCTTTACGTTCAGCTCATAATAAATGGGCGCAAACACAAAAATGTTATGTTTATAATTTTGCTCAGTGTAGTAACTACATTTCTGGAACTGGTAGCTAGGGCCAGCCTTGCCTGGCTTCTAGCAACCAGTTATGTTACAGACTCTTACTCTCTCAGACAGTGAGGCCAGGAGCAAGGCCTATACCTAGTGCTGCACTGCTGTCTCCACCCACCATGGAACCTCCTCCTTCTCCGGCGCCCAAAGCAGGCAGCTGAGACTGGTGTGATCGTCTATCCAGATAGTGTCTGAGTGTCTCCTCTCTCCACCCACCTCCTTTTCTGGGGCCTGGCGGCATGCAGAGGGAGTGACAGCAGCCGGGACTGGTCGTCTTGTGTCTGTTCCGTGTGCTGCTGCTGAATCAGATCAACACCTGCCCAAGTGCCCGACTTCTCCTTCTCTCATCCACAGCCCGACTAATTGTCTGATGGACCACTCACCACAAGGGATATTGGAACTTGAAAGGTGAGGGAAAATAATGAAGAAGGTGACAAGTGAGGTCAATGAGGGGAAGGTGACACAGGGGAACATGAATGGCAAGTGGCACACTGCATCTGGTAACAGGTTATAGGTGGCAAGTGGCACACTGCATCTGGTGGCAGGCTATGGGTGGTAAGTGACAGACTGCACCTGGTGGCAGGCTATAGATGGAAAGTGGCACACTGCATCTGGTGGCAGGCTATGGATGGCAAGTGACACACTGTATCTGGTGGCATGCTATGGGTGGCAAGTGACACACTGCATCTGGTGGCAGGCTATGGGTGGCAAGTGGTACACTGCATCTGGTGGCAGGCTATGGATGGCAAGTGACACACTGTATCTGGTGGCATGCTATGGGTGGCAAGTGACACACTGCATCTGGTGGCAGGCTATGGGTGGCAAGTGGTACACTGCATCTGGTGGCAGGCTATGGGTGGCAAGTAACACACTGTATCTGGTGGCAGGCTATGAGTGGCAAGTGGCACAATGCATCTGGTGGCCGGTTATGGGTGGCAAGTGACTGGACAGTCAGAATTGTAAATACAGTGAAACCTCATATTGCGAGTAATGCGGTCAATGAGCGTTTTGCAATACAAGCACTGTATTATTAAAAATCGTAACTCGGTTTGCGAGTGTTGTCTCGCAAAACGCGTGCAGTACCGCGTTTGCCTGTGGTGGGGGGTGCCGGAACCAAGCAGAGCCGATCGGAGCCAATAGCCGCAGTTTGGAGCCGTTCAGAAATACTCCATTCCTGAGCCTTTCCGAGGTTTGCAGAGGCCAGCCGAGGACCGCTCGGTCCTCGGGCCTTTCCGGCTGTTTCCCCACCTCTGGCCACATGTGGTATTGGATGTCAATGCGGAACAAATTATTTTAGTTTCCATTGACTTCAATGGGAAAACTCGCTTTGATATGCGAGTACTTTGGATTACGAGCATTTTCCTGGAACGGATTATACTAATAATCCAAAGTTCCACTGTACTGTATTTTATGATATAAGCTGAGTTTACTGTTAAAAATAACAGTGAAATATATAACTCAGTTATATGCTTAAACATCCTGAAAGTGGGGGTAATGTCTGTTGGCCATTGGGGACATCTGGTCTACAAGCATCTCAGATGCTCAGGTAAGAGATTTGGTGATCAGGGGCTGCAAGCTAGATTCACACTCTCTGCCCCCCACCCCGCTATGTGTTGTCCAGCCAGTTACACAGGCAAGTTTGACAGCATAAAGCACAGTCGGAGGTGAGAGGAGAGATTGGGACTCTAGCTTGTAGCCCCTGGACACCATGGCCCGGATTCACATACCTTGGCGCATATATATGTCGCCATAGCGTATCTTCTTTATGCTACGCCGGCGCAACGCAGAGAGGGAAGCATGGAATTCACAAAGCAAATGCTCCCAACTCTGCGCCGGAGTAGCGTATATTCGTAGGCGTAAGTCAGCGTAAGTGGAAGTTGGCTGGAAGTGGGCGTGATACATGGTAATGAAGAGTGACCCCATGCAAATGATGTGCCGAGTGCTGGGCAAGTACTTAAAACGAACGGCGTATGCGCTGTCCCTGGACGTTTCCCAGTGCGCATGCTCACAATCACGTCGAAACAACTGCCTAAGATACGTCGAATCACTGCTTACGTCGTGAACGTAACCTACGCCCAGCCCTACGTAAATGATGTAAAATATGACAACATTCGTTCCCTGGCCCATACCTTTGCATGAGTTGTGCCTCCTATATGGGGAAAAACTTTACGCCGGACGTACGACTTACGCAAACTGTGTATATTATGCACCGGGTGCAAGTACGTTCGTGAATCGACATATCTCCCTCATTTCCATATTTAAATAGGAAATCAATGGGAGCGCCAGATGCGTCCAGCGTAACTATGCGCCCACGATACGCCGGCATAGGCAAGTTACGTCGGTGGACTGAAGCCAGTTTTTAGGTTTATCTTAGTTCTGTGGGCACGGCGCACAGATACGATGGCGCAAGTGCTTTGTGAATCCGGGCCCATGATTAGGGATGCATGCACTCTCCTGTCACTATTTGAGGAGGCCACGAGGATGGTGAGCAGTGACAGTGCATGCATCAGTTATACTGTCCCTCTTGTCCACCTGTTGGAGCACACGCTGCGTGGAATAGACAGGGTACTTGAGGCAGAACAGAGGGAGGAAGAGGAGGACTTCCTTACCTCTCAAGGCCCCCTTTATCCAGATAGTGTTCCGGCGGGCAGCCGATCACACAGGAAGAGAAGGAGGAGGATTGTGTCAGCATGGAGGTGGAGCCTAGCACTCAGCATCAGCAGCAGTCTTCAAGGGATCATTTACAGTCCCCAGAAACCCATGGACTTGTACGTGGCTGGGAGGAGGTGGCTGCAGATCATGTTATCCTTAGTGACCCAGAGGACTTCGGACCGAATGCTTCAGCAAACCTATGCTGCATGCTCTGCCTGATCCAGCAAGGCCTGCGAAAGGATCCTCGTATTTGTGGTATCAAGGAGAGGGATCATTACTGGCTGGCAACCCTCCTTGATCCACATTACAAGGGTAAGGTTGCAGACCTTATCCAGCCGTCGCAGTTGGAGAAGAGGATGAAACATCTTTGGGAGGCCTTGCAGAAAGGTTTGTGAAATGCGTTTCCAGAGCCTGGGAAATTACAAATTCCTGGTCCTGGACAACGTGTTGCTAAGGGTTCGGTCAGTCACAGAAGGAGCGTCTGACCAATGCGTTCAGCCAATTTTTTAGTCCGCAGCCCCAAAGTATGATCGGTTCCAGCAACCATCACCAGCGTCTGATTCACATGGTGCAGGAATACCTAGAGGCAAGATCAGACTTGGACACCTTTCCCACCGAAAATCCTCTAGGTTACTGGGTCTTGAGGATGGATCACTGACCAGAGTTTGCACAGTATGCAATTGAGCTACTGGCCTGTTCTGCATCCAGCGTTCTTTTGGAACGCACATTCAGTGATGCTGGAGGTTTTGTACCGATCACAGGGTGCGCCTGTCCACCGACTCGGTCGATCGGCTGACCTTCATAAAAATTATTAAGTCCTGGATCACTAGCTACCAAGCACCTGATGCTTATGTAACCGAATAATTTTTTTTGAATGTGAGATCCCTTCAAGACTGCTTATGCTGATGCTGAGTGACTATCCTCTTCCTCCTCAGTGTTCATGTTGATAGGTTGTAAGAATTTTTTTTGTTCTGGGCACTGCCACCAGTGGCTAAGGCCCAATTTTTCTGCCCTTGTTTAACAGGGGCGTGTAATTACAGTTTTTGCTGCAATACTTTGCAGCAGGGCTCATTCCTGTGCTCCAACTAGGGTATCTGTGAGGGCTTGCAGTGTTGTGGCACCAGTGTCTAAGGCCCAATTTTTCTCCCCTGGTTAACAGGGGCATGTAATTACAATTGTTGCTGTAATACTTTGTAACTGTAACTGTAACTGTGAGGGCTTACAGTTAACATTTTTAATTTTTCTTCCACAACTACAGTGCCTTTCGAAAGTATTCGGCCCCCTTAAACTTTGCGACCTTTTGCCACATTTCAGGCTTCAAACATAAAGATATAAAACTGTAATTTTTTGTGAAGAATCAACAACAAGTGGGACACAATCATGAAGTGGAACGAAATTTATTGGATATTTCAAATTTTGTTCAGCCCCTTTACTTTCAGTGCAGCAAACTCTCTCCAGAAGTTCAGTGAGGATCTTTGAATGATCCAATGTTGACCTAAATGACTAATGATGATAAATAGAATCCACCTGTGTGTAATCAAGTCTCTGTATAAATGCACCTGCACTGTGATAGTCTCAGAGGTCCGTTTAAATTGCAGAGAGCATCATGAAGAACAAGGAACACACCAGGCAGGTCCGAGATATTGTTGTGAAGAAGTTTAAAGCCAGATTTGGATACAAAAAGATTTCCCAAGCTTTAAACATCCCAAGGAGCATTGTGCAAGCAATAATATTGAAATGGAAGGAGTATCAGACCACTGAAAATCTACGAAGACCTGGCCGTCCCTCTAAACTTTCATACAAGGAGAAGACTGATCAGAGATGCAGCCTCAAAAGACGGCCCATGATCACTGTGGATGAACTGCAGAGATCTACAGCTGAGGTGGGAGGCTCTGTCCATAGGACAACAATCATTTGTATACTGCACAAATCTGGCCTTTATGGAAGAGTGGCAAGAAGAAAGCCATTTCTTAAAGTTATCCATAAAAAGTGTTGTTTAAAGTTTGCCACAAGCCACCTGGGAGACACACCAAACATGTGGAAGAAGGTGCTCTGGTCAGATGAAACCAAAATCGTACTTTTTGGCAACAATGCAAAACGTTATGTTTGGCGTAAAAGCAACACAGCTCATCACCCTGAACACACCATCCCCACTGTGAAACATGGTGGTGGCAGCATCATGGTTTGGGCCTGCTTTTCTTCAGCAGGGACAGGGAAGATGGTTAAAATCAATGGGAAGATGGATGGAGCAAAATACAGGATCCCCCCACATAGCCAGGAAGGGATCACATGGCCCCTATGATAGGTTCATAGTGATCTTTGACCGGGACATAACCATGAAGGGATCACATGGCCCCTATAGTAGGTTCTCTACAACTAAGACATAGCCAGGAAGGGATCACATTGCCCCTTTGGTTACAGCATTTGTTCACACCTGGCTAAAACTTTTGCACAGTACTGTAGAGGAAACATTGTATATACAGATATTATGAGAAGGGGGTAACACTTACCAGGTGAGGCAACCATCTTGTGAGATTGCATTGGCCGGGAATCAAACCCGCTATGCTTACCACTGCACCACCAACGCAAGGTAGCATGTCTTTGGAGTGTCGGAGGAAACCAGAGTACCCGAAGGAAACCCACGCAAACACAGGGAGAATATGCAGACTCCATGCAGACACTATCCTTGTCAGGATATGATCCAAAGACCCTAGTGCTGCCAGGCAGAAGTGCTAACTAGTAAGCATCTGTGCTGCCCGATTTTAAAGCAGAAATTCATCTATAAAGAGAAGTTCTGCTTTTCATCCCCTTCCTTATTTGTCTTTAAAATTCCTAAAGGTCCATATTGCAGTGTTATGAATCTTTCATATTCTGTCCTGCAGGGGGAGACTCTGAATGGTTCTCATTCCATCCACCCTACCCATTGAGCCGTCCATATTTCCCCTTGGGTTATGATATTCTTGTGACCTAGAGATGCAGATCCTTTTTGTAGAGTGAACAAGAGCTACAGAGTCCTTCAGCTGTTGAAGGCCTCAGTGGTCACTTATCCAATATTGGTGATGTCCTTTGTGTGGAATGGGACAAATACATGTCCTCTGGTCTGTATAGTGCCTCTACTCTATGGATAGGCTCTGTCTTATATAAGAGGACATTAGCTACCCATGAAATGCAGCCTCACCAGCGCCCATCAATGCAGCCTCACCATCACCCATCAAATGTAGCCTCACCAGCGCCCATCAAATGTAGCCTCACCAGCGCCCATCAATGCAGCCTACCAGTGCCCATCAAATGCAACCTCACCAGCGCCCATCAAATGCAGCCTCACCAATGCCCATCAATGCAGCCTCACCAGCGCCCATCAAATGTAGCCTCACCAGTGTCCAGCAATGTAGCCTACCAATGCCCATCAATTAATGTTTGCTTGCTTTGTCCTCCACCGCCGCTTGCTGCAGAGAGAAGAGAGTAGGAACACCAGTGGCTGGGGGTTCTAGGCAGCAGGGCGCCCTAGGTGGCTGCCTAGTTTGCCTAGTGGTAGCACCCGCCCTGATGGTGGTATTGCTCTCTTGAAGACAGGTGCTGATGAGAATCTTTCAAGAGAGTGATGACGTAGTGGACTCCGGTGATGATGGCTTGACCTGAAGATCTTCTCCCTCATGTTCACTAGCAAATCATCTTCTGATCCCTCCTCCTCATCTCCTAGTTTAACATTTCTTCCAACATTCTGGCTATCTTCTTTACCAAAGACCAAGCTACACCCCTCCCATTTAGGTGCAATCCATCAGGGCTATAAAGATGGTAACCAACTGAAAAGTCAGCCCAGTTTGGCATGAAGCCAAACCCCTCCTCCCTGCAATAGTTCCTCAGCCACATGTTAAGCTCCCTAAGCTCTTGCTGCCTCTCTGGTGTGGCTTGAGGTACAGGCAGTATTTCTGAAAATACTGCCTTGGAGGTCCGTTTCTTCAATATAGCCCGAAAGTCCCCGAAATCATTTTTTAGCGCGCCCCATCTTCCTCTAACTGTCATTAGTTCCAATATGTATCATGACAGCCAGGTTCTCCCCAGCCCGATCCAACAATTTGTCCATCTGATGTACAACGTCACGAACACGAGCACCCGGTAAACAACATACTGTTCAGTAATAGCAGTCTTTGTGACAGATTTCCCTCTCTGTCCTTCTATTTATTGAGTCCCCTACCACCAGTATCTTCCTGTTTTTTGCTGTAACTTTGCCCCCATCTTCACTGGAGGAGATTTCCCAAGGTTCCTCTGGCATTTTGGTGGCGTCTCATCTTTTTTTTAACAGAAAGGTGTTTTTATTCACAAAACAGCATTACAAGATATGCATTAGTCGACAGTCAGATTTGCAGAGAAACGGTAACAGTCAGAGACAAGCATTTTCAGCGTTTGCAGATAATAAAACAAAGGAAAATCAAAAAAAAAGGGGGGAAATAATAAAAGTAAAATAAACAAACGAGGTGCAAGTTCATGGCTCTCTCACCCCAGCACCCCCCAACCGTAAACTACCAGGCGCAGACCCAACCGGAAACCTCCCCAGTGTACACTAGGGTAAATGACCGTCGCCCCTGCGCCAAATCCTCACATATCCAATTAGAACATATAAGTAACTCAGCAGTCGATCGAATTAGGTGGGTGGCGTCTCATCTTGAACGTCACATTCTGGGTGAGTTTCAGCATGAGAGTCACATTTTGGTGGGTTCTCAATGTGAGCTTCACATTCTGGTGGAGCATCAACCTGAATTTCTTCCAGATTTTTGGTCACCTTCTCTCCCAATAGAGCGGCATCCTGCTCATTTAAGTGCAGTCCGTCCCTGCTATAGAGCCAGTAATTTACCGAAAAGTCAGTCCAGTTCTCCATGAACCCCAACTCCTCCCCCCTGCAGCAGTTTCTCAGCCATTTGTTAAGTACCATAAGCTCCTGCTGCCTCTCTGGTGTAGCTCGAGGTACAGGCAGTATTTCTGAAAATATTGTCTTGGGGGACCTTTTCTTCAATATAGCCCCTAAGTCCCTGAAATAATTTTGTAGGGCGCTCCATCTTTCTCGAACTTTGTCATTGGTACAAATATATGCCATAACAGCTGGGTCCAATCCAGCCCCATCCAACAATCTGTCCATGCAATCTACAATGTTCCGAACCTGAGCGCCCGATAAACAACATAATGTCCGGCAATACAGATTGTGACAGGATTCTGTGTATGAACTACAAGTCCTAGCATGTCCCCGTACACCTCTACTTTATGGAGGATTCTCTGTGTATGAACTACAAGTCCCAGCATGTCCCCATAGACCTCTATGGGGGATTATGCGTATGAACTACAAGTCCAAGCATGCCAGCTCTCCTCGTAGTCTCTCCTGGTGGGGTCTCTGTATTACACACACTGCTGACCCCAGAAACTGACTTCTGATTACTTTATATGAGAAATAGAGGTAGGGTTGGCACCTTTTCATCAAGTCAAACCCGAACACTTTAGCAGTGCACAGCTATTTTTTTTTTATAGTATAAACTATACATATATTTTGCTATTAAGAGTCCCCCTTTACATCTGAACTCACAGTGTTCCCTCACACTGTAAGGGGTGACTCTGCAGACTCTGATGTAAGGGAGAACTCTGGGGACTCTAACATAAGGGATGCAATGTGAACCCTGATTAAAGGGAGAACACTGAGAACTCTGATGTAAGGAGAAAAATCTGATGTAAGGGGGAACACTGTGGCCTCTGGTGTAATGGGGAACTCTGATGTAAGGGGTGCTCTGAGAACCCTGATTTACCTTTGTGTACTCACTCAGAGGCAGGAGAGAGAAGGGGGGAGACTTCAGTCACAGACAGGGATGGATGATGAGCACATTCACCCCTTGGCAGTCAGCAACTCGCATCCAGATGTATCTGAGGCTAAAAGACTTCAAATTTCCGGACCCCACGTTCCCTTTCTGAGGCACAGTCCTGGAGACTGAAGTGTGGGCAGACACAGAGGGGTTGGGGTGGGAGAAAGAGGTGCAAATCGAGTCCTCTCTCCTCTCCCGTCTGTGTGTGCCCAAAACCAGCACTATTGTTAGTGCTGGTTTTAGGCAGTATGAAAGAGAGTGTAACAGACACTCTAAAGCCTCGTACACAGGATCGGATATCTGATGGAATCTAATCCGATTGATTTTTTCATCGGATATCCGATGAAGCTGACTTTCATCAGTCTTGCCTACACACCATCAGTCAAAAATCTGACCGTGCCAAAACGCTGTGATGTAAAACACTAAAGCCCCGTACACACGCCGAGGTTCTCGGCAGAAACCAGCGAGAACCTCGCTGGGAGCCGCATTCTGCCGAGAAAATCGGCCGTGTGTACGCTCTCGGCGAGCCCTGCCCGTCGGGAAACCCGTCGAGCAAATAGAGAACAGGTTCTCTATTTGCTCGACAGGCTGTCGGGATGAATGGCTGGTTGCCTTTCCCGACGGGTGGGTCACCGATTCTGCCGTGTGTACGGGGCCTAAGACGTGCTGAGAAAAATTAAGTTCAATGCTTCCGAGAATGCCTCGACTTGATTCTGAGCATGTGTGGATTTTTGATCATAGGACTTCCACACAGACGATCGTTTTTTTTTATCAGTTTTTTATCCATATAAAAAATTTAAAACATGTTCTATTTTTTTCAACGATGGAAAACAAACCAATGGGGCCCACACATAATCGGTTTGTCCGATGAAAACAGTCCATCGGTCTGTTTTCATCGGACTAACCGATCTTGTGTACAGGGCTTTAGCTTAGACAACTGCAGCCAGCAGGGAAGCCATAGTCCAGTCTGAATAATGTGTCTGGGTTTGAGGCAGTCTGAAACCCGGACGCATGATTCCAAACCCAAACTGTCGGGGTGAATTCCAGACAAGTGGCAACCCTAAGCAGAGGGTTTTATCAGAATGTGTAACGAAAGTGATGTTCCGTCGCCGCCATCTCGCTACACCCCAACACTCGGCCACAGTAAACATAGAGTGAGAAGGCGGGAAGCAGACATCTTGTTACACTTGTAGTGCTACCCCACTCAGGAGCCGCTGAGTATAAGCGGGATCGGCGTGTTGTGTTACCTGGCAGATGTCTAGGGGTGATACTTGTGAGTTGAAACAGAGAGCTTTAGTTGGGTTTTATTCAATGCTTTATTCCAAGGCCCAACATGGCCTTCATCAACATGGTACAGGACAGGAAAGCTTGATGAGCAGAGAGAGAGAGCTTGAGTATCAGGCCTTGGATATGAAGAAGAAGGGAGCAGTCTTGCTCTCCGCAATAATGAACTCAGTTCGTCACCCCTCTCCAGTCGGAATGGGTAAAGTGTCCCGGACCGACCCTTGACACAGGCCTGACAGCTGTTACGTCACTTGCAAATGTTGGGAGGACCAGGCCTCTGCCACAGGCCTGGCTCGGGCCCCTGCCACAGGCCTAGTACTTGAATGAGCGTGAATTGAATTAAGCAAGTCTTCCCAATAGATTTAGTTAGAGTCACTGGATCCCCGATGGTTCGTTCAAGCCTTATTGGATCACCTGCCTCCGGGTTCTCCTCAAGCCGATCCCCCACCGTACAGCTCCCAGCTTGGGATCCTTTCAGAAAAGGTTTGGGACCCAGCAGCTACTGGGATCCCTCTCTATGTCAGAGAAGAGCTCCGCATGGTGCGCAACTTCGGCCAGGTAGGCCACGGCTGTGGGGTCCATGGATGCGCGCACCCTGAAGGTGGGTGCCGCACCTGGAACTCGGACCCCGCAGAAAGCAAAAACGGCCCTCAGGCCAAGGCGGCTGCCCCAAATATAGCCTCCCTCAGCATGCCTTAGCGAGGGAACCAACCCCTCTGATTGGCTGCTGAGGAAAACGAGTCCGCCAGAACCCCTCTAGCGCCAGCTGCCGCCCAGGGGTGGAAACACACCCCTGGAGCGCAGACTGACCCACAGGACAGTTCCAGGAATGACAGCAGCCTAAATTTGACAAATTGTGAATGAGAGCTACGTAACTCTCCCATTCCCCACTATCTTTAGCGTAACGCCCATACTTAAAGTAAGGGGGCGCTACAAACCCAACGGAGTTATATATTTCACTGTTAATTTTAACAGTAAACTCAGCTTATGTTGAGAAATACAGTATTTATAATTTAGATGTTGATTTTTTAAAGCAGCGGTGTTCTGTCGGATTAGAAAACCTGTGAGATCAGCAGGCTTGCCGCTGCTTTTAAAAATCAACATCTAAACAGTCCGACAGAATTGTAAATCACTGCTTGTACACTTTTGCTGATACATGCTCGGGTCAGAGGCTCCTCCGCTCTCCACTTTATAGACTCAGGAGGAGAACTACAAGTCCCAGGGAGATCCCGCCACCCGTGGACACTCAGGAGACTTGCCGATTGCCGCCTCCCACATGTTATCAACATTGATTGGTGAGTGACCATGGGGTGAACGTGTGGTGGGGAGGTGGGCACTGGTGAGTCTGCATTGCTTGGCACTAGTCAGACTGACCGGATGGGCACAGCTGAGCCCTGCATTCTTTATGTAGTGCACTCCTGAACTCTGCACTCTGTTTTTTTTCTGTCTTATCCTCATTACATTTGGCAGTCATATCTTAAATAAATTCTAAGCAGCATTTTTTTATTTTTTTATCTTGATTTATGGACAAAATGTGAGAAATAATGCATATATCATACAATCATTCCATAAACACATACCACATACACTGCATATATCATTTGAGAAAAATATGCTTATAAAATAATTTACCTTTTGCAAATCAAAAAAAATATAAAATATGTCCCCGGATTTCATTTTAAAAATCTGGTCACCTTAACTTATGCAGTATTGAAATGATTGTACGGAAAACACTGCACCTTAATTGTTTCCCTCCCTTTGTTCTGCATCACATGGAATGAACATTGACTGTGGAGCCAGTCTGCGGTGACGCTGAAGCCTCATTTCATTTGATAAGTTGCACGTTGATAGTGACTACTATGTAGCCTACATTGGGAAGCACATTTGGCGTTTGCAGCCTGTCTGCCCTAAATATTTGCATATGCATACATGGTATTTAATCTACATCTAAAGCTTTCTGTCTTTTAAAATGTTTACCAAGCAAAGTCAATTAAGGCTGATTCCATTACTAGCTAACTACGTGAAATGTCAATCCAATCATGTTTGAACAAATGGCCAAAAATAGTTTTGTGTAAGTGACAAATAATGCAGAATGCTTAAATTATTAGCAACACTTGACTCCTCATTGAGAGGATTTAGCTGTTCTCAGACGACCAGATTCAACAAACTAATAAGCAGTTATACGATCTCACAAGGCATATAGCTATAAAGCCACATGCTATTTATTACCCATTATTAACAGTATATAGTGGCATTTTTTTTTTAACCCACAGTGGTGTGCAAAAACCAATCACCTAAAGCCGTAGGGCCAGATTCAGGTAGAGTTACGCTGGAATATCAGTGATACGCCAGCATAACTCACACTTTGAGCCGGCTTATCTGTTTTCTGTATGCAGAAAACAAGATACGCCGGGATTGAGTTCAGATACGAGCGGCGTAATTGTATTTCGCCGTCGTATCGGAACTGCAATTTTAAAATGGGCGCTCGGGGCATTCCCGCTGATTTACGCCAAGAATATGTAAATCAGCGCGAGACGGCAATTCACGATCGTACGCGGGCCCGACGCAGTGACTTTCCGACGTTTCCGTAAGCGATACGCGGTGTAAAGAAAGACATGCCCCCTAGGTGGAGTATCCTATGTTAAGTATAGCCGTCGTGATCGCGTCGAATTGAAAAAGTTTAACGTCGTTTGCGTAAAACGTCCGTGAATGGGGATTGACGTCATTGACGTTCACTGACAGAATTTGGAGCATGCACACTGACAGTCGACGCATGCTCAGTACGTTCGCCGCGGGATCGCGCCTAGTTTAAATAATACACGCCCCCTACCCGCCCAATTTGAATTCCGCCGGCTCTTTTTTGCTACGCCGGCGCAACTTTAGGAGCAAGTGCTATGTGAATAACAGTACTTGCTCATAAAGTTTCGCCGCAGTAACGTAAATGACGAACGTTACTTCAGAATAAAGATCCGCTCTCATACCTGAATCTGGCCCATAGATGGGGCAATTTTCTTTCCTACAACCAATCGTTCGATTTCCTCATCAACACAGTCAGTGTTAAAGGGGAATCCCTCCTGCAGAGTCACTGTATTCTCCCGGCAGGGGGGAGGATAGAGACGTCCCCGCCGGGAGAACACAGTGATTACAGCTAGTGGCTATAATAGCCACTAGCAATAATCACATGTAAAATCTGACAGCCTGGTTGTACTCAATTTGATCAATTGATTAACTTGGATATATTCAGGTTGCCCATACATGGTTCGGATCTCGTCTGGTTCCTGCCAAGATTTAAACTATCTATGGCTGATGTTCTGCCGAGAAATGTCCCCGGCAGATAATGCCAGGTGCAGCGCTTGCACAGTACAGAGCACAACAGAGTCGCCAAAAGTCTCCGAACATGAACAGCTGTACACGATGTCCTGCCAAAAAAGGTCCCCCGACGGATAATGCCCGCCCTGTACTGCACAGGCGCAGCGCTTGCGCAGTACGGAGCACAACGGAGCTGCCGAAAATTGCTAAAGATGAACAGCTGCAATGAGCATGACATTGTGCCACACGCTGCCACACGCTCCCGATGCTCGTGCAACTCTGCAAGGGGTGGGTGTATTACTATTATATTGTGTAAGGGGAGGATGGCTAAAGAAGAGGCTGAATTTAAAAGTTGGTGGTGGTTTTATCAATAAACTACACTTAGGTCGCGTACACACGATCAAATCTATCTGCTGGAAACGGTCTGACAGACCGTTTCAGCAGACAGATTCGATCGTGTGTACGGGCGGACAGACAGATTTGGCCAGCCGACAGATTTTAAAGCATGCTTTAAAATCTGTCTGCTGGGAATCCGTCCGTCCGACATGTCTGCTGGTTAGTATCTGCTCGCACATGCGTCAAATGGATTCGACGCATGCGCGGAAGTGTTTTACTTCCTGGTGCGGTGACGTGGCGGCGTCAACGTCATCGCCACGTCACCGCGCTGTCTGCCGGCGGGGGATTTTGGTTTGATCGTGTGTACAGCGATCAAACCAAAACAGCCCAGCAGACAAATCTGTTCAAATCGGTCTGTCAGGCCGTTTTGAACAGATGTATTTGGTCGTGTGTACGCGGCCTTAGAGGGGCGTGTTTCAACAACTGAAGGGTGGGTTTTGCAATGCTGATGGGCGGGTTTGCTCTTCTTTAGCCATCCTCCCCTTACATGATATAATAGTAATACACCCGCCCCTTGCAGAGTTGCAGGAGCATCGGGAGCGTGTGGCACAATATCATGCTCATTGCTCACAGCTGATTTTTTTTCTCCAAAAATTGTCCTTGCAAGACCGCTGCACAAATACGATGTGACATAAAGTATTGCAACAATCGCCATTTTATTCTCTAGGGTGTCTGAAAAAAAAAAATATATATATATATATATATATTGTTTGGGGGTTCTAAGTAATTTTCTGGCAAAAAAACAAACTGATTTTAACTTGTAAACAACAACGTCACCAGCATTTTGGTCCCCCCTCCTCCTCCCCTTCTGCCGGGCCAGTGAGAGACCACAGCGCACTTCGCACATTTGCGCAGTAGGAACCCGGCAGTGAAGCTGAAAGGCTTACCCACAATGGAGGCGGCAGCACTCGACCAGCCGATGGAAACATCAGCTGCGGTGCCGACACCGCTGGACTACAGGACAAGTAAGTGCCCTAATGTTAAAAGTCAGCAGCTACAGCATTTGTGGAACTCTGCTTTAAATCACATTGCTAATTGCATGTTGTACTTGTTTGTAGCCTAAGTACTGAAATTTGCCATTGTAAGTTTTGCAAATGCCAGTAAAAACTTGGCTGTGCCAGTAAATTTTGGGTGTCGTGTTAGTAAATTTTAATCTGGTAGGTTGGCAACACTGAAGTAGTAAAACATGATTTAACGTTCATCTGTCATTAGTTAAATATGGTGACTGTCAATACTAATTGCCCATCCATTTTATGGGCAGTGCTGGGCACACCCAGAACCTCAATGGAAAAAAGTGAACTAGAGATGTTCCTGGTTAAACAATCTTATTGTTTCTTCTTTGATAAGCTGGTGCCAGAGGTGTGCTGCAATTGTTTGCCCCTCCCCCTTCATAAGGTATGTCATGCATGCTTAGCTAGGCCAGGAATGAATCTTCATTAGCCTTCAAACAGAGAGAAGAGTGCAGGTTAGATGCAGCTATCTTCTAAAATCTGACTGTGGTCAAGTTGTCTATAAATAACCCTTTTCTGTGGAGAGTCTTGGACAGTGGAGGTATTCTGGTGGGCCTAATTTACTAGAAATACACATAGGGCCGGTGCTACCACTAGGCAAACTAGGCAACCGCCTATGGCGCACTGCTGCCTAGGGTGCCCGACCACTGGTGATGGGCACTTTAATAAAAAGGTGGGGTATACATGAGCAGGACAAGGGGGGGGGGGGCAGGGGTGGAGCCAAGGGAGGCGGCAAAATTAGATTTTGGGTGTAAAAAATCCTTGTACCAGCCCTGAATACACACACGTTGGTATATTTTGATGATCTTTTCCCAGAGTGACAATCCTATTACATATGTAAATGCATTTATTTTTTAGAGCTGCATCTCCACCAAGTTACCCAGACATCTGGATTAGACATGGGCTGAACACCCCCTGGTTTGGTTCGCACCAGAAGTCTTGAACATTGTGTAGCAGAATCTCTGACCTCTTCCAGTCTAATGGGAACCTTCAAGGCCAAAGATAGCTGACATCCTTCAATGTGTGGTGGGTTGTGAGGCATAGTGGGTGCAAAGGTGGTAAAAGTCATTGGGTGCCAGACACTTCTTTGATGTAAAAGAGGTTTTATTTCTTTGACAGTCCTTTTTTATATTTTGCAAGGGAACGGGGAATAGGGCCAGGACACCCTTAAGTAGTTGCAATTACAAATGGCAGACTCCGAGACTTCAACAGGAGGAAGCCGTACAGGGGAAGGCCTAAATTGATGAAGAAATTTGATTTATATTGATTTTTTTTTTTATTTGGAATGTTTTATAGCAGAAAGTATTTTTTTTTTTTTTTTTTTAATTGTCAGTCTTTTTTTGTATATAGCACAAAAAATAAATACTGCAGAGGTGATCAAATACCACCAAAAGAAAGCTCTATTTGTGTTGCACGCCCACTTAAGTGATTAAATATAGTGCCCGAGGGTCCCCTTAGTCTGCCTGTAAAGTGGCGCATCTGTACAGTGTATAGAACCTGCTGCAGCAAAACTGACATTTATAAAGAAAAATAAATTAAATTTAAATTGCCAGCAATACAAAAATGTAAAAAATAAAACAGTGTGTTTATTTTCAATGGGCCTTGCTAGCCAGTGTTCCACCAGTTTAAAACACTTGCCTATGTATCTTCTTTGCTGGCATACAGGATATATTTGGGTTGATATAATAAAGGTTTGCCAGAACAATCATGTACACCTTATTGAAAATAATAAATCTGAAAAAGGGTGTGTGTGATCCTGTGTATGATAACCTGTGATTACCATCCAAGTAATTCAGGCTGTAGACACATGAAAACATGCCAGTCAAAGCACATCTCTGCGGCAGCTGGCAGGGTAATCTGTTTCTGCTTCTGCATCTGCATCTGCTGACCCAAATGTAAAGGTCTGTATATGTACAGTGATATGAGAGGTCTAAACTTATGCAGATTTTCTGCTAAATTAATGTGATGCTTGTCTTTTTTGTCTTAGCTGAATATATATACTATATTACCAAAAGTATTGGGACACCTGACTTTACACTTTGAACTTTAATGGCATCCCAGTCTTAGTTCGTAGGGTTCATTATAGACCTTGTTTTGTGCACTGGTACAAATCATTTGGTGGAAGGGGAGTTATGATGTGGGGTTGTTTTTCAGAGGTTGGGCTTGGCCCCTTAGTTCCAGTGAACTCTTAAGGCATCAGCATACCAAGACATTTTGGACAATTTCATACTCCCAGCTTTGTGGGAACAGTTTGGGGATGACCCCTTCCTATTCAAATATGTTCACAAAGCAAGGTCCATAAAGACCTGGATGAGCAAGTTTGGGGTGGAGGAACTTGACTGGCCTGCACGGTGTCCCGACCTCAACCCGCTAGAACACTTTTGGGATTAATTCGAGTGGAGACTGTGAGCCAGACCTTCTTGTTCACATCAGTGCCTGACCTGACAGATACGTTTCTGGAAGAATAGTCAAATATTCCTATAGACACACTCCTAAACCTTGTGGACAGCCTTCCCAGAAAAGTTGAAGTTGTTATAGCAGCAAGGGGTGGGCCAACTCAATATTGAACCCTACGGACTAAGACTGAAGTGCCATTAAAGTGTGGTAATATAGTGTATATACGGTATCTCACAAAATTGAGTGCACCCCCCACATTTTTGTAAATATTTTATTATATGTTTTCATGTGACAACACTGAAGAAATAAAACTTTGCTACAATGTAAAGTAGTGAGTGTACAGATTGTATAACAGTGTACATTTGCTGTCCCCTCAAAATAACTCAACACACAGCCAATAATGTCTAAATCACTGGCAACAAAAGTGAGTACACCCCTAAGTATAAATGTCCAAATTGGGCCCATAGTGTCAATATGTTGTTTGCCCACCATTATTTTCCAGCACTGCCTTAACCCTCTTGGGCATGGAGTTCACCAGATCTTCACAGGTTGCCACTGGAGTCCTCTTCCACTCCTCCATGATGATATCACAGAGCCGGTGGATGTTAGAGACCTTGCTCTCCTCCACCTTCCATTTGAGGATACCCCACAGATGCTCAATAGGATTTAGGTCTGGAGACATGCTTGGCCAGTCCATCACCTTTACCCTCAGCTTCCTTAGCAAGGCAGTGGTCATCTAGGAGGTGTGTTTGGGGTCGCTATCATGTTGGAATACTGCCCTGCAGCTCAGTCTCCGAAGAGAGGGAATCATGCTCTGCTTCAGTATGTCACAGTACATGTTGGCATTTGTGGTTCCCTCAATGAACTGTAGCTCCCCAGTGCCGGAAGCACTCATGCAGCCCCAGACCATGGCACTCCCACCACCATGCTTGACTGTAGGTAAGACGCACTTGTCTTTGTAATCCTCGCCTGGTTTCCACCACACGCGCTTGACACCATCTGAACCAAATACGTTTATCTTGGTCTCATCAGACCGCAGGACATGGTTCCAGTAATCCATGTCCTTAGTCTGCTTGTCTTTAGCAAACTGTTTGCAGATTTCTTGTGCATCATCTTTAGAAGAGGCTTCCTTCTGGGGCAACAGCCATGCAGACCAATTTGATGTAGTGTGTGGCGTATAGTCTAGGCACTGACAGGCTGACCCCCCACCCCTTCAACATCTGCAGCAATGCTGGCAGCACTCATATGTCTATTTCCCAAAGACAACCTCTAGATATGACGCTGAGCACGTGCGCTTCCTTGGTCGACTGTTAAACTGCTGTATGGTCTTGGCCACCGTACTGCAGCTCAGTTTCAGGGTCTTGGCAATCTTCTTATAGCCTAGGCATCTTTATGTAGAGCAACAATTCTTTTTTTTAGATCCTCAGAGAGTTGAAATTCCAGTGACCAGTATGAGAGAGTGAGAGCGATAACACCACATTTAACACACCTGCTCCCCATTCAAACCTGAGACCTTGTAACACTAACGGGTCACACAACACCGGTGAGGGAAAATGGCTAATTGGGCCCAATTTGGACATTTACCATTAGGGGTGTACTCACTTTGGTTGCCAGCGGTTTAAACATTAATGGCTGTGTGTTGAGTTATTTTGAGGGGGCGGTAAAATTAAACTGTTCTACAAGCTGTACACTCTCTACTTTACATTGTAGCAAAGTGTCATTTCTTCAGTGTTGTCACATGAAAATATATAATAAAATATTTACGCTCGTCTGGGTGATCTGGAGGCTTCTACTCCTATGGAGCACCTTTGTACTCACTATGATAGACTCAAAGGCCATATTTCGGAAATATATGCGATGTTGATGAGTTCATCGACAAAACTGACCTATATGCTCCAATGGGAGGAAGATTTACAGCAAACCCTCGGCCTCGACTTGTCCAAAGGGTAGGAGGTTCTGGATCAGGGTCTATAATTTTATATATTCTTTGACTCTGGTTGAATTTGGTTAAATCAGCGAAACAGGCTCTTCTGGGGGACAGGGTGGCGGAGGCCTCTAAGGCCCTGCTTACCTTTATTTTCATATCGGCTAAGATCACGATAGCTAAAAACTGGCGGTCCGCTGCCCTGCCATTCGATCAGCTTAAGAGGAAACTGTCCTGGCTGATGTTGAATAAACGCCTGATAGCACTGGTTCAGGACAAAATTAAGTAATTCCATAAAGTCTGGGACCCATGGCTTGGGTATCATACTAATGACCTGAGATCGCTGGCGACGTAGTTGGGTCCTACTTGATGGATCCTAGGGTTTTGGATGGTAGTTCTCTTACTTCTTTGTTTCTTCTCTAATTTTCTTTTCTTCATTTCTCTTTCAAGAGTTCTCAAACACAGGCCCCTTTGTTTAGGTACTAGTCCTAGTATTGGCTTACAATTTTGTGCCCAGGGACCCTTGTCCTGGGGGTCTTGAAGTTCCTGGGAATGGTACTGATTGTTTTGATTCTTATATTGGGTTGCACTTTGGGTTGTACCCTGGGAAATCTTTCAGAGATGGTTTCTATTTTTGTGGATCACTGCATTACTCGTATGATTGATGTATGGGCCTTAGTTTGCGTTTGCTAAAGCTTGCCGATGTATTGAGATACTTTTGTACTGTTGTAAAAATCTTTTCAATAAACAAAATTGAAAAATATTTACGAAAAGTGATGGGTGTACTCACTTTTGTGAGATTAGATAGATAGATAGATAGATAGATAGATAGATAGATAGATAGATAGATAGATAGTGTAAACTACTAGTCCCATTTATCCACCATGTAATGGAGATTAACAAATACAGAGATGTTTGGAAAACTGTCTATCTGACAACCATGGTTTCCTTCATAGATACAGTAGAGTATGTGGAAAAAGTGTAAATATGAAGGAATAAGAAGTGTCACAGGATTACTCATAAAAAATAAATAAAAAAAATCCTGAAAAAAGGAGACTAATGCAGTCACTACATCTAAGGACTGGTAAACTGCAATATATTACTTTGTTTATGGGATTAAAGATAAGCTTTAAAGAGGTTGTAAAGGTAAACGTTTTTTCACCTTAATGCAGTCTATGCATTAAGGTGAAACAACATCCGAAAATACCGTCCCCCCGATTACTTACCTGATCCCTCGAAAGTCCCACATAAGCAATGAATGAGCAGGTTTCGCGGCCGTCTTTGCAGCACAGCCATTGGCTTGCGCTGTTGTCAATCACATCCAATGACGCGGCACACCAGGGGCGTGTCGAGTGATACAGTGAGCGGCTATGGCCGCCGGCTATGTATTATTGGAGTGTGCCCGCAAGCACTCAACACCATGCATCATGCGAGCTTGTATGAAGGCGTTAAGTCCTTGCGGGGGGGGGGGGGAGCCGATACAGCTGCTGAGGGACCCCAGAAGACCAGGTTTGGGGCCACTCTGTGCAAAACGAGCTGCACAGTGGAGGTAAGTATGACATGTTTGTTATTTAAAAAAAAAAATCCTTTTGTGTTCTTTTTTTTTTAAATTCCTTTAGTGATCCTTTAAGATCATATTTTGCTACATAAGTGATTACACATTCATGGTCAATTGCTTATGTATTGATTGGTACAGTGATGAATCCATATGCTGCATTATACAATCCTGCAGCAATCACTCTGAATATGATGCTAGAATAATACATTCTATTTTTCTCTATATGTAGGGCCAGCTTTAAATTTCCATATTAGCCTGCTGTTCTGAACAAGGTGTATCTCGGGAATAGACATTTGGAAGAGTGAGGGCTGCATTTTCAGAACTGACAGGTGCTGCATCTTATGTTTATTTCAGATGGTGCAGAATGCAGAAAAGAGAATACTTCACAGACAGCTCTTGTGTGTTGATCCATTGCCACTAAATACACAATACCATCCCCAAGGAAATACTGGCAGAGAATGCACACCAAGAACCCCATTTTGCTGCACATATGTATAGAGCCTTAACCTCCCTGGCGGTATGATTATGTCTGGAATATTGTACCAAAAGCGGTACAATTTTTTGCATGGAAATTTGGCGTTTTACACTGTAGGCCTGCAATTCTTAGGAATAACTCACTTAAACCAGAGTCTAGTAGACATCTCGGGTATGATAAAGTTTGAAACACAAAATCATAAATGATAATATAATAAATAACTATAAAAAATTATAACAAATAATTATGTAATTATAATAAAAAAATATTCAATAATGTAATCAAATCAAAAACACTGAAATTTGCTCAGTTGCAGAATTGTCGCTGTCATTACTTTTATTGTTTGATGACAAATTTCCCCACAAATCGCTATCGCTCAATTCTGCAAGTGATTCTAATTTATTATCGCTGTTTTTTAGCTGCTCTAAAAGCACTTTTGATGTAAAGGGACACTTTTTGGTTGCTATTGACAATCTCCAGTTTCCAGGCAGAAAGAACAGTTTTTATTATATAAAAGTGCATGTAGGACACTGGGCAGACTAGGGACAAAGGGGGTGTGTATTTATTTCATACAGTACTGTAATCTGTAAGATTACAGTGTACTGTATGTGTATTGTGTTTTTCACTTTTTGAATTTGGCGCCGAACTCTGTCTCCATGCGTCGTAACGTTGCAGCGAATGGAGCTCGGCGGCACTGTGAATCGAGCGAGGAGCCCACACACACAGCAGGGGCACATTGCAGGATCCAGGGACAAGGTAAGTAACTCCCCCCTGTATCCTGCAATGCGATCCCGAGTCAGGCTCGGGGATACTGCTTTTGGTATAAAAAATTCACCCTGAGTCTGACTCGGGAATACCGCTAAGGAGGTTAAGCTGGCAATACACCATACAATTTTCTTATTCAATCTTAATTGGATTTATCAACTATGTAGTACAAGGGCCTGCCTGATTGCATACAAAGAAAGTGTTTAGTGTTAAAAGTGTTTAGGTGTGACCACCTATTATTTGGTTTTGGTAAATCTAAAGGAAATTTGTACAAGAAAATTGTATAATGTATGGCCAGCCTTATTCTATTGCATTTACTGTATATAATCTATGGTTTAAGTTTATCCATTTGGCCTGGTACAGTTGAGTGAAAGCTGTCAATGTGAGACTTTCTCTTTTCTCCTTATGGTCAAGGAACAAGAAAATTATTGATTGGGACATCGAATCCCTGATGCTTTTATTGGATACTAGAAGTTACTTTTATTAGACAAACTTGACTTTCTACTACAGTGTATTTTATTAGGACAAATTCAGTTAAACCTATTCTTGTCACCAGTGATCTTGCCTAACAATGTTTTCCAGAAATCCACTGAAGGGGAAAAGCTCTAGCAGCAGAAAAGCTGTTTGCATCACTTACAGAACAATTAAAACAGTATTACATTAGTATTCACTTTGGATGAATGGACACAGGGAGCACCTTTGGAATGCAGTCAGTCTGGGAGGATGAGAATCTTAGATGTACCAGCAGATTTAGATACACTAACAAATTTAAGCCAAACTCCAGGTAGCACTTTATAAGCAGTTACAGCTATTTTTTTTCTTTTGCGATAAAGGTTTTACATAAATTAATAAATGCTGATCATTGTAAGCCCTTGCTAAGCAAACTCACATGGTAGTGGGAGTGGGTACCTGTCAAAACCAGGTACCCGCTCCCCCCTCCCATCAAAAGGTGCCAAATGTGGCAAAAGTAGAAGCTCCGCTTTAAAAAAATAAAAAATAAAATAAAGTGCAACCTGTCCTCCCGTGGTGAAAGCGTGTGTCGGTCCTACATGCACACAAACAGCGATCATCCCACACATGTGAGACGTCACCGTGAACGTCGGATCATGGGCAGTAACTCTAGCACCATACCTCCTCTGTAAATGGCATGCTGATGAGAGAAGACATCACAAGTAAGTGTGCACCAACACAACACTGACACACACTCACATAGGCATATTAACCCCTTGTGATCGCCCCCCCACCCCCCTGTCACAGTGTCACTGAATGCAGTGATCTAATCACTGCATTTAGTGTCAGTGTGACAGGCAGTGTAAAAAACAGTTAGTGTTAGGTTCAGGATAGCCCCCCCACCCCCCCTAATAAAGTTTTAACCCCCTGATCACCGCCCTAGTTAACCCTTTCACTCCCTATTGCCAGCGTCACTAAGCGATCATTTTTCTGATCGCTGTATTAGTGTCGCTGTTCCCGCTAGGTAGCTATTTTTTTTTATTGCGATTTTTTTTTTACTAAAGACATGTGGCTAAATAAATTTTGGCCTAAATGTTTGACTAAAATTTAGTTTATTTGATTTTTTTTTAACAAAAAGTAAAAAATAGTGTTTTTTTTCAAAAATGTCGCTCTATTTTTGTATATAGCGCAAAAAATAAAAATCGCAGAGGTGATCAAATACCACCAAAAGAAAGCTCTATTTGTGGGAAGAAAAGGACGCAAATTTTGTTTGGGAGCCACGTCGCACGACCGCGCAATTGTCTGTTAAAGCGACGCAGTGCCGAATCGCAAAAACACCTTGGGTCATTTACCAGCGTATTGGTCCGGGTCTTAAGTGGTTAATAGTGCCGTTGTACGTGTTATATGTAACCGCATTCTTGCCATTCAGAATTTCCGACAACATTTGTGTGTGTATGCAAGACAACTTTGAGACAACATCGGTCGGAAAAAAATCCACGGATTTGTTGTCGGAATGTCCGATCGTCTGTACGCAGCATAAGTTTTACATTTTTGGTTTCCCCTTCTTTTATGTCTAGGAATTTCCTGCCACCCAAATGGGTCTTAGCGATGGCTTTTTCTAAAAATTGCTTATTGGAACTGAAGAATTCAGTTTATCATGCACAGATGAGACGGGGTACGTTGCCATAATTAGCTTGGTGGCTAAATAGAGTGAACTATTATAAGAAAATGTTGCCAATGGGAGGAGAGATACCCAGCCATCCTGTGAAAATTAAGAAAAGCATTGAATGTATTGTTCCATGGTCTGCTTTGTCCTCTCTGTTTGTCCATTTGTTTGTGAATGGTAACTAGTGGATAAATACAGCTAAATTTTAACAGCTTCATACAAGGCCTTCAAGAATCTGGAGGTAAACTGTAAACCTAAGTCAGAAACAATGATGTCAGGGACCTAATGTAACTGGACAATCTCTTTATTAAAATCAGAGGCAGTATCAGAAGCAGAGGGAGTCCCTTTCAGAGAAATGAAGTGTGCCATTTTAGACAAGTGATCGATAATGATAAAAATAGTAGTGAATCCTTCCAATGGAGGTAATTTTAAATAAAGTCCACAGAAGTCATGCTTCAAAGTTTTCAGGCACTGGGAAAGATTCCAACAGACCCCAAGTTCTGGCTCCATCTGACCTATTTCTTAGGTGAACAGTACAATAATTAACAGTTCCTTCCTACAGGTACCGCATTAGGCTTGGGCCTTGGCCACCAAAATGAACAGAGAACCAAATCTGAAGTCTTGTAAATTTTCTAAAAGGAACCAACAAGGGATGAACCAAAGTTGATCAGGAACAAAGATTCTTTCTTTATGCAGGCAGAGAACCTCCCGCATACTAGCTCATTATGAAATCCTTACCTTAGAACGAGGCGTTGGTAACTTACCTGGTTCATGCCGATTAGGGATGAGCCGAACACCCCCACGTTCGGTTCGCACCAGAACCTTCGAGCGGACCGAACTTTCGCACAAACATTTAGAACCCCATTGACGTCAAAGGGACTCGAAAGTTCGAATTCAAAAGTGTTCATTTTAAAGCCCCATATGCAAGTTATTGTCGAAAAACGTCTTTGAGAACCCGGGTATTGCCACAGGGAACATGTATCATTGGAAAAAAGTTTAAAAAACTGTAGTTTTTTCTAGAGCAGTGATTTTAATGATGCAGCATCATTAAAAACACTGCTCCAGAAAAAACGACCATTTAAAAAAAAAAAATAATTCATTGATACATGTTCCCTGGTGCAACACCCGGGTTCTCAAAGACGTTTTCACAGGCATACTATAGACACCCAGCAGGTACAATATTTAAAGGAATTTTTCTTTCTTTTTTTTATTTTTATTTAAGCATCAATAAAATCACTGCTCCTGGAGCAGTGATTTTAATGATGCTTAAATAAAATAAAAATAGAAATATTCCTTTACATATTGTTACTGCTGGGTGTCTATAATATGGCTATGTAGCTTTATGGTGCACGATGCAGAGGACACAGGCAATACAGCACGTGAGAGTACTGCAGCTAGCACAATCAACTACCTGCCAGTAAATTAGGAAGAACTAATCTAGCTAAGCTATACAGTGTATAAATATATGTACAACTCCTGGGATGTATATATATCCTCTACACACTGTAAAATTAACTGACTAATCTGCCTGCCTGCCTGCCTGCTCTATCTACCTAGAAAAAATGACACTCTCTCTCTCTCTCTCTCTCTCTGACTCATCTATTCTCTAAACAGCGCCGGTGGCGCGTCACTCTAATTTGGCGCGAATGACCCGTTTTGTTCGAATTTCGACGAACGGTCGAACAGTCGATGTTCGAGTCGAACATAGGTTTGACTCGAACATGAAACTCATCAAAACCGATGTTTAGTACGCAAAAAGCATTGGTTCCAAACCCGGGCATGCTCAGAATCAAGTCGACGCATGCTTGGAAGCATTGAACTTCATTTTTTTTCAGCACGTTGTGTGTTTTACGTCACCGCGTTCTGAAACGATCGGTTTTTGAACCGATCGTGTGTAGGCACATCAGACCATCAGTCTGTTTCATCGGTGAACCGATGAAACTGAACTTCAGTCCGTTTTCATCAGTTTGGACTGATCATGTGTACAGGGCCTTACACATTAGTTAAAAAAAAAAATTAAAAAGTAAAAACTTTTTTTCCTTATTCTTGTTTTTATTTCTGAAATCCTGGCTTAGGCCAGGATGATGTCACAGCCTGCCTGCACATGCAGACACTCTGCAGGTCTCTACCAGTATACTGATTGAGACCCTCACGATGTGTCTGCGCATGCATGACATCTTGCAAACTGGCAATCGGGATGTATAATGTAGCATAGCATCCAAGAAGCCATTTTCTGCTTTAGTACTGGCAGAAATTCAGCGGTGTGTTTGCACATATGTGGGGATCTGGGGCATGTGCAGACACGCTGGGTCTTCGGTAGGGATGCCCAGATTTTCAAAATACCTAAAACATGATGCCATCTTCCACTTATCTAATTCTTTAAAGCTGGCCATCTATGGATTGTATTTCCTATACAAAAAGATATAGGATCAAAATTTGACCAGTCACAAACAGGCAAAAGTTTCCCAGCAAACTTACCTGCAACTTACCATATGCACACAGTTGCATATGTGTACAACTAAAATCTAATTTTTTTATGTGAATTGGTAAGTGTCTTGGGAATTTTTGTTTCTGTTTGTGTTGTGCATTGCCCTTCCATGTGCACCGTACTGCAAAGGATAGTTATAAATTGGGGTCGAATAACTAGCCTTTGCAGTACGGTGAATATATTCCTGTGCAATTCGCACCAGAGCCGCTCCGGAGATGTGTGAACTGGCTCCATACAGAGCCGGCCCGGTCCTAATCTCCTGACAATTGGATGTGGAGAAAGCCACATTTAATTTGTACTGATGTGAACCCAGCCCAAAGGCAAATAGACTATGCACTTTGCAAAGTTCAGTTTCACTCTGCAAGTGCAGTTGCTCCAGAGCTGGCAAATGTTCAGAAGCTCTGTTGACTTCCATCATCTAATCATGTGCAAGCAAAAATGCAGGTTTTTTTTCTTGCGTGTAATTGGGTATTCTTTGCAAAGTGTAGTTTACCTCATTTTCTAAACTCCGGAGCAACTGCACTTGTAGCGTGCAACTGCACTTTGCAAAGTCTCAGCAGTCTATTTGCCTTTAGTAAATAATCAACCCCTATATCTCTAGTGTCAAATGCATTTCCTGTATCCACTGCATAAATGAGACATAATCCTTTGACTTTTGGTGGCCAGATTTGTTGTCACGTACATGTTTGTTGCCCTTTATCATGACTAATAGGGGTGAACATGATAATTATCAGAGAAGTAGGAAAAGTAGGCTGCATCTCTCTCTGGTGTATTTCTTGACACCTTTCAAAAGAGTAAATACCTTTTAGCAACAATCTGCTAAACCTGACACCAGCAAACATGGTATTGCTGAAATGTGCATTTCCAAGCAGTCCTGCCTGTTAGAACTCTACTCTACTATTTTCCCAATACAGCTCCTCATTGCAGAGCACACATGAAATCCCCTGAAGGAATACATTTGCCTGCTATCAGATCATGTCATTCTTCTTTTAAAGCTGCGGTAATTAGGTAATTAAAGAAAGATATCTTGATTGATCTGAGTTAAGAAATATTTATACATTTAAGGCTTTTCTGCTTTGAATGTTAGTCTTGTTGGAAATCTTAAAGTGTGCTTAATGGAAGTGGACAGCTGCCCAATGGCAATTCCACTCACCCCAAATATGTCACAATGTGAATATTGTCTGAATAGTTGATACTGACATGAAGATTACATCATACTTAGAGGCTGTAGAGCAGGTATACACAGAAAAAGCTAAAATATTAACGGGGGAAATGCATTTCTTTTCTTTCATTTTTTGATATATGGTACATGTGAATATGGCCAGTTTACAAAGTCATTATAATGTCAGCTACAAATGTTTCCCTTCACTCTCTTGCTTCTCCATCTGGGCCACCAAACATTATAAAAGTTAGCCGTGTAAGCTCTACATTTACACTTTATACATTACATCAAGGTAAAACTTTCATTTCTAAACAGCAAATAAAAATGTCAGGACCGTACAAAAAAAACAAAAAACAAACCCTTTTTGGAAATTAGACACCCAAAGGTGATGACATTTTTTGCCACAATTTTTTTGTAAATGAAGAAACAAGTTGGTTTTAATGGCGTTAAAACACGGAATTTGGTAATGGTGCACTAGATATAATGGGGCAGATTCACAGAGAATTAGATTCTCGTAGAGTATCAGAAATACACTACGCCGCTGTTTTTTACCTGGCTCTACGTGGAATCCAGGTAGATTTTGTCCAGTAAACGACGGCGGCGTAGTGTATTTCTCCCGTCGCAATCCATCTACGCGAGTAGGGGGCGTGAAGCATTTAAAATAGGCGCGTTCCCGCGGCGATCGAACTGCGCATGCTCCGTTCGCAAATTTCCCGCCGTGCATTGCGCGAAAACACGTCGTCACGTCGTAGTAGCGTCGTTTACGTACATTCCTATTCCCGAACGAGTTACGTTAAAAAAAAAATATATATTTTCAAATCTACGCGGGAACGACGGCCATACTTTACATGGGTTACGCACTGTTAGACCAGCAAAAAGCTCCTCTAACATTACGTAGCCAAAAAATGACGTAGGCGATTGCGAGGGACACTCGTACCTTCGTGGATCGCCGTAAAAACTCATTTGCATATCCCGACGCATGAAAACGATGCGAACTCCTCCCAGTGGCCGCAAAAATATCGCAGTGTAGATCCGAAGGCTTACGAGGACGTAAGCCTCTCGGATCGAAGCCCGAAGCCGCCGTATCATGGTTTGAGGATTCAAACTAGTGATACGGCGCGCAAAATTTGAAATTACTCCTGTCTAACACCAGTTAGACAGGCGTAATTGCTCTGTGAATCTGGGCCAATAAATGTAAATGTCATATACAGAGGGACCAGGAGGTGAAAAGGTTAATGTAAATGTCACATATAGTTACATAGTAGGTGAGGTTGAAAGAAGACAAGAAGTCCAACTTATGTGTGATTATATGTCAGTATTACACTGTATATCCCTGTAGGTTGCCTATCTATTAGTTTTTAAAACTAGCAATGCTCCCCTCTGATACCACCACCTGTGGAAGTGAACTCCACATCCTTGCCGCTCTTACAGTAAAGAACCATCTACACAGTATAAGGATAAACCTCTTTTCTTCTAATCATAATGAGTGGCCACGTGTCTTATTAATTTCCCTTCCGCGGAAAAGTTTTATCCCTGCTGTGGGGTCACCAGTATGATATTTTTCAATTAAAATCATATTTCCTCTCAAGTGTCTCTTCTCCAGAGAGAAAAATGTCAATGCTTGCAACCTTTCCTCATAACTAATGTCCTCCACACCCTTTATTAACTTTGTTGCCCTTCTCTGGACTCTCTCCATAACCAGCACATCCTTCCTGAGGATTGGTGCTCAGAAATGGACAGCATACTCCAGGTGCGGACAGACCAGAGTCTTGTAGAGTGAATTATCGCTTTATCTCTGGAGTTAATCCCCTTTTTAATGCATGCCAATATTCTGTTTGCTTTGTTAGCAGCAGCTTGGCATTGCATGCCATTGCTGAGCCTATTATCTACTAGGACCCCCAGGTCCTTTTCTATTATTTATTCCGCCAGAGGTTCTCCCCCCAGTGAGTAGATTCATATTTTTGCCCTCCAAATGCATTATTTTACATTTGTCCACATTAATCCTCATTTGCCATGTAGTTGTCCACCCCATTAATTTGTTCAGATCTTCTTGCAAGGTTTCCACATCTTGCAGGGGGAAAGTTATTGCCCTGCTTAGCTTAATATCATCCACATACAGTGGTAACATGGAGATGAATGGGTTAATAGGTGTGTAAAAGAGGAGGGCTTCCTGACCAGCCGGCAGTAAATCAGAAATGGATTTGTTTACTTTTTTTGTGGGGCTGTAATTGGTCACAGGACTCACAAGGCACAGAGCCACTCTCGTTAGCTCTGTGCCTTGGGGCTTTTTTTTTTGTTGTAATCCGCTGCATCAAGTCACAGCATGGTCACAGGACAATACAAACACATGCACACACAGAGAACTTACTAATACATCCTCCCCGAACATGAGGGGATCGGAAATGGAAACTACTTTCCGCTGAGGACGCTATTAATTAATTACTCCACAGTGACTGCAGCTACAGAAGTCAGTGATGATTTATAGATTGTTATTTAAATGTCCAATACCTGGGCACAGTTATATTTTAAAGTGAACTCTAACTCTGAGGCCCTGTACACACGAGGAGACATGTCCGATGAAACCGGTCCGCGGACCGTTTTCATCGGACATGTCTCCAGGGATATTTTGGTCTGATGTGTGTACACACCATCAGACCAAAATCCCCGCGGACAGAGAACGCGGTGACGTAGAAGACACTGACGTGCTCAAACAGGGAAGTTCAATGCTTCCACGCATGCGTTGAATCAATTTGACGCATGCGTGGGGTTTCTGTCCGATGGTTGGGCGTACTAACCATCGGACATGTCCGACGGACAGGTTTCCTTAGGCCGCGTACACACGAGGAGACATGTCCGCTGAAGCGGACAGTTTTCCAGCGGACAAAAGTTTCTAAGCATGCTTAGAAACTTGTCCGCTGGAAACCTGTCCGTCGGACATGTCCGATGGTTAGTACGCGCAACCATCGGACCGAAATCCCGTGCATGCGTCGAATTGATTCGACGCATGCGTGGAAGCATTGAACTTCCTTTTGCCAGCATGTCGGTGTGTTCTACGTCACCGCGTTCTGGTCCGCGGGGATTTTGGTCCGATGGTGTGTACACACATCAGACCAAAAGATCCCTTCAGACATGTCCGATGAAAACGGTCCGTCAGGCCTGTCTCATCGGACATGTCTCCTTGTGTGTACAGGGCCTAAAAGTGAAGATTTGCTATGTTAAAGGGAACATTTATTAATGTAATCTTTCTCTAAGTAGTATCCTGAAAAGTCCCACATTCCTCCTAAAAAAATAACAGCGCACTGTCTGGGTACGTGTGGGTGCTTAGGCACTCCTAGGTCTACAGCCTCATAGCTTTACATCTGCAGCGTGAGATCTTACCCTAAGTTCACACCTATGCATTTTTTTGTGTGCTTTGCAGTTTGCAGAAAAGCGCTACAGTCCATTTAACATAGTTTTCTATGGTACTGGTTCACATCAATGCATTTTGAGGATGATGCGTTTTTGGAAAGGGTCGGGGACTTTTTTCCATGTTTTGCATGTAATAGACTTCAATGGAATCACACCAGTTGTGTTTGTGGTGCGATTTTTTATGTGCTTTGCATTTTTTTTTTTTTCGTTTAAAACACTGTATATAGCTGGTTGCTAAAGAGGGGGCCGGAAGCCGGCCGTCACATCCTTAACAACCCATGAGTCGTCAGCTGTCAGCGGGCTTCCCCACTGCAAGCGATCTTTTTTATGCAACATTTATGGTGAGCCTACAGCTGAGACACTGACATCTCCTACGTCAGGTGTATTACACAGCTTGCAATGACTGTATTTGTTTTTCAGTTTGCTGCCTGCAAATTCTAGACTAAACCAAAGGGCAATCAGTAAACAAACGTCATATGCAGATTAATGCCTAAGTGCAATACAAAATGCTGATAAAGATAGGTAGCCAGAGGAGTTGACCTCATAACACATAACTGAGAGATTAATCATTTCCATACTAGTCATTCCAGGAAATTAGGTAAGATCAATAAGTAAACGAAGGGTAAAAAACAGTTTCAGTTGGTTCACAGGTTTTATAAAAGTGACACATCAAAATGACTTTTTTTAGATCTAGTATTCTAGTATACTAGTACTAGTATATCTAGTACTTATGATGTCCATGAATGTGCTGATCACATCAAAATACAGCTTTCATTTGAGGATTGAGGCATTTTAGCTGCATTCCTAGGTGGTAATAAAGAGTGCTTCCAACTGCATCTGGGCTGATTCTTACCTTTTATGATCAAATGAGAGGAGAAGATGTCAGATCTCATGGGCTTGTTTTCTTCTAGTTGGCCAAATAATAGCTGAAATTGCTACAGTTACTAATGCCTGAAAGATTGGGCAGAGAGACACCTGCTCACCTATGGCCCACAATAAACTGGTCATACAAGTGTATAGCCCAGAGCTGACTTAAAGTGGAGTTCCAGTCGTTTTTAAGTTTATTAAAAGTCAGCAGCTACAAAAAGTGTAGCTGCTGACTTCTAATAAACAGACACTCACCTGTCCCAGGATCCAGCGATGCGGCCGCCCAAAGCCCTGGTCCTCTCCCTCAACCCTTCCACGGCGCCGCCATTGCAAGTGTGGGCACCTGCTGCACCTTCTTAGTGGTCAGGCAATCTTCTGGGACCTGTGACGTGTCCCAGGAGATTGCAGGGAGCGAGGTAGAGAGGAGGAGTCGCCTAGGCGACCGAGTGGAAGCGGGAGCTGGGTACTTGTCAAAACTAGGTACCTGCTCCCCCCCCCAAAAAAAAATTCACATGCCAGAGTGCTTAAAGCAGAAGTTCCACTTTTGGGTGGAACTCTGCTCTAATAAACACAAATTATGTATAACAAGTGTCTAAACCATTGAACAAAGTCACAAATGGCACACTGAAATTGTAGCAATCATAATCTGCCATAACCAAATATTAGTGCAAATATTAGGCCGCGTACACACGAGGGGATATGTCCGCTGAAAACGGTCCGATGGACCGTTTCAGCAGACATCTCCGCTCGTGTGTATGGGCTAGCGGACAGATTTGTCCACCCGACAGATTTCAAAGCAAGCTTTGAAATCTATCCGGTGGGAATCTGTCCGCCCGACATGTCTGCTGGTTAGTACACTTACCAGCAGACATGTCGGCTCCCACCACCGCCGCGCCGCTGCCGAATGGATTCGGCGCATGCGCGGAAGTGTTTTACTTCCTGGTGCGGTGACGTAACGGAACGGTGACGCGGCGGCGTCAACGTCACCGCCACGTCATCGCCACGTCACTGCGCCGTCCGGCGGCGGGGAATTTGATCGATGGTGTGTACCGCCATCGTCAAATCGATCGGACATATCCGATGGAAATGGTCCGCGGACCGTTTTCATCGGATATATCCGATCGTGTGTATGGGGCCTTAGTGTTTAAACATTTTACGATTACTCCTCTGTGTCATCTACCAATTTTGTGAATTGTTCACCACAGTGCACACCATAAGGAAGGGGTAAGCAACCTTTGAAAGATGGAGATCTACCTGGACCACATGGAAGAGATCAAAGATCACTGACTGCTGTGCCATTTACAAAATAATACAAATTTATTAGCAAGCCCCCCAAGGAAAAGTAAAGATGGCATAAAGAAGACTTTGAAAAATCTAATGTCACTGTAGAAATATATAAATTTAGCCAACCTTAAAATTTTGCTTTAGTGAGAAACTCGACATTCACTTTCATTCACAATTTTTTTCATGTAATTGGTTACCCCCACAAGGCTGATGCTGGAGTTCATCGGGAAAGCAAAACATCTTGTACTGCAGGCTGATTTCTTCAATTAGTTTGAGGCCTTGCTATTTGCTCTGATTCCTGGCCAGTGTCAGTGTGTAGGGCAGTGTACAGAGGTCAGAAGTAGGTAGGGCCGTGTACAGAGGTCAGTGGTATGTAGGACAGTGTACAGGGGTCAGTAGTAGGTAGGGCAGTGTACAGAGGTCAGTGGTATGTAGGGCAGTGTACAGAGGTCAGTAGTAGGTAGGGCAGTGTACAGAGGTCAGTAGTATGTAGGACAGTGTACAGGGGTCAGTAGTAGGTAGGGCAGTGTACAGAGATGAGTAGTATGTAGGACAGTGCACAGAGGTCAGTGGTATGTAGAGCAGTTTACAAAGGTCAGTAGTAGGTAGGGCAGTGTACAAAGGTCAGTAGTAGGCAGGACAGTATACAGAGGTCAGTAGTATGTAGGGCAATGTACAGAGATCAGTAGTATGTAGGACAGTGTACAGAGGTCAGTGGTATGTAGGACAGTGTACAGAGGTCAGTTGTAGGTAGGGCAGTGTACAGAGGTCAGTAGTAGGTAGGGCAGGGAGGGCATGGTATTTGGGGATCAGGAAGGCATGGCACTTGGGGCTCAGGAGAGCAGAGTACAGGAAGTTCAGGAGGCACTAGTACTGAGGGGTCAGGAGGGAATGGTATAGAGGAGGCTAGAATGGCACAGTACTGCGTGTCTCATAAGGGGGAAGTCAGGGGGGTACAGTGCTGGGTCTCAGGATGGCAGAGTACAGGGGAGGCCAGGAGGGCATGGTGCAGGGAGTTCAGGAGGACATGGTGCAGGGAGGTCAGGAGGGTATAGTATTGGAGTGTCAGGAAGGCACAGTGGCCCAGAGAAGCTGTCATGGCAAAGCTGCATGTTTTGATCCATGCCTGTGCGGAGGCATGCAGCTCCTTTTAATGCTGAATAAACTAAATTATTAATGTATCTGAAATAGAAAACTATCTTTAAATATTTTTTTACTCCAAAGGTATTTTATTAAAATAAATTTGCTAAAAATCCAACAAATCAATCTAAATAAAGAAAATCAGATTTTTTTGATTATTTAAAAAAAATCATTGATTTATATCCACCCTGCTTACACAAATAAAATCTGATAAGAGTGCATATAGTCTACAAGAAAGAGCCCACTCAATACACAAAACAGTCAGAAGGAAAGGATGGATGAGCAGCCACAGTCTCTGGATCACTGTGCGGCCAGCTGACAGGTGAAGAGCTGGGCTGGATGCAGTGCTGGAACAAGATCATTCAGTGCCCAGGGCAAAGGTGCTCTAACCTATGATCAGGAGAGGAAGAGATAGAGAGAGAGAACAGCCTGCACCTCCTCCCGGGCTCTCTCCTTCTCTCATTGCAGCTTCCAGTAGTAGTGATGGTGCTGTCACTACCCGTTATATTTACATTTACAATTTGAGGTCATATTTATGTCATACACAACTTTTTAGTTTGCTATGCTCAATCTAGGTAGAGTGTAGCGCTGTGAGCCAAACACCCTCCTTGTGTGAGTTTTTTTGTGTGTTTTTTTTTTTTGCCCTCCACCTATGCCTAAGGGAAGGGGGTGCTACAGAAGTATCTGGCTTGCTTTCTGAGTGAGAATGATGTGCCTGTCTGTCTTTTGTGGCATCTCTGCATTGTGCGGCAGGTCTATGTGTGGTTTAGGGTGAAGAATAAATTAAAGTGAACTTACATCTGTGTGTTCCAATCCTTAAAGCATCTGGTTGAAAGGACCTAATCCTGGAAGTCAGATGTTCTGGGGCTTTCAAAAGAGTTTTGGGGGGCATAGAGGCCAGTGTGACTTATACACTATACTCTCCTACTCTAACAGCTCATACACAAGTGCATAAATCCCCCCAGAGTTAAAGGGTCACTAAAGGAAAAAAATGTTTTTGCTGAAATGACTTATTACAGGGTATAGAGACATAGGGCCAGATTCAGGTAGATGAGAGCATCTTTGCTCCAGAGTAACGCTTCTCATTTACGTTACTCTGACGACCCTTTCAGCGCAAGTACTGTTATTCACATAGCAGTTGCGCGTAAACTTGCGCCAGAGTAACGATAATGCGCTGGCGTAACCCGACGCAAGTGGAAGTGGGTGTGATCATATGTAAATGATGGGCAGAGCCCAGCGCAGAGGCTTACGTTCAGCGCATCATGCGCAGTGAGTGCGGCTCCACTCGCCCCCTTGTGCGCATGCTCACAACTTCCGTCGGCACCACTTCCCGGGAAACGTCAGCGCAATGCCTTCCTTTGGGCGATTAAAAGCGCAGGCGGAAACGCCATTCCGGCGCAAAAGTAGTTCCGTTTCCCCCCACCCCAGGGAAGATACTTTTGCTCAGTGATGGCTGCTCCCGCTACCCCCAAAGAGAGGAGGAAGCTCAATTTTAATTCCCAGGAGGTCTCATCATATCAGCGATGGAGTCTGTTAATGAGTTACTCCATGGGAAAAAAAGCCGGAAGACCAGCCGGGAGAGGAAGCAGGGCATCCTGGAGACCATTGCTGCCAGGGTGAATGTCTTGGGGTACTCCACCCGGACTGCTTCTGACATTCAGAAAAAAATAAATGACTTGCGGCGCAAGGTCAGGGGCAAGGTGGCCACCATCAGGAGGCATGAGAGGGGCACAGGTGGTGGTCCCCCATGTCCTGTCAGCCTGACCGCAGAGGAGGAGGTGGTCGCACGCTGCCTGGACAGGGAGCAGTTGGAGGGGGTCCCTGGATATGACTCCATGGAGGAAGGCTCCAGGACAGGTAAGTGTTTTTTATCCCCTATTTGGTGTGTTGCATGTGGGGGGGGGGGGTACATGTGCCAAGTGTGTGGGACCACCAACATGTGTCTTCTTTGTGTCATCCACAGATGACGGAGCTGGGCCATCATCTCTTGGCGGCCAGTCCACCCCAACCTCCCAACGGGATCGTGATGATGAGCCCCTGGGTGCTGAAGAGACCGAGGTGGAGGAGAGTGCCCACACCACCTCTGCAGAGGTGGTTGTGGAGGAGCCTGTCCCTGAACAGGACTTCATCTTATTGTTGGAGGAGTCCTCCTCTTCAGCAGGGCCATCTGTCATCCCCTCCCCCATCCTCGGTAGCCCCTCAAGGGCGACTCCATCCCCACGGGGACAACCTTCTCCTGCCCCCAGGAAGGCCACCCGGAAGACCAGGGGGGTGTGTGATCTGGTCGAGGACCAGGTGGTGTTGGACCACGCCAAGCAGACCCAGCAGATGGGGGAGATTGCTGGCCACCTGGACCGGGTCGCTGACAGCCTGGGCTCCATGTCGCAGCCGCCCAGTGGTGTTCAGAACCTGGTTACCAGCCTGGGGGAGGTGCAGGCTGATGTATGGCACCTGACAGCAGCCGTACATGCCAACACTGCTGCCATCCGGGAGGAGGGGAGGCAGCGGCAGCGTGACCAGCGGCATCAAGTCACCCGCCAGTTGAGGATGCAGGCCCAGACTAACCTCTATCTGAGCCGGATTGCAGTGGCCTTGGAGGGCATGCAGCCAACAGCTGCCCGGAGTGGCCCACCCGGGGAACAGCCTCCTCAAGATGCCCCCACACCCCCACCACCACCCACTCCCTCCAGGCAGCTGAGGAGCCCGAGAGTGCCCCCAAGGAGGAGCCCCCGTCATCCCAGATGAGGGTTTTTTTGTTTATTTGGTTTATATTTTTATTTTTTTTAGTACTCAGGTTATGAGTTTATATTTTATTTTCTTGCTCAGGTTATGAGATTTTTTATTTCTTTTGAACTGCACACGGTCAGGAGTGCAGGGGACAGTGTGAATGGTGTGTGAATGTGAGGGGGTGGCACTCCTGCCAGTAAGGGGTGTCACCCTCGGCCGTGGTGGTGAAGTTAACCCCACGGCTGTATGAATGACGTGTGAAAGGTGTATGAATGGACAGCGACATCATTGGGGCCTTGACGCTGGCGTTGCTGCTCCCAAGTCCTACATGCTGGACTTGGGCTAATCCAATGCGATGTGCATGTGGTGTGTGTGATCTAGGGACATCAGTGGTGTACACGCGTGCATTGTCTGTGTGATTAATGTTTTGGTTTATTGTCCAAAGATGCCTACGACGAGGACCCTCCTGACTGCTCTTCCATCAGCAGACTGGTTCTCCTCTGGCAGGTGGGGACTGTGTGGGTCGGGGGTCAGGTCATCACACATGTCAATCTGCAGGCCTTTTCTCATAGCAAAGTTGTGCAGAATGCAACATGCACCGATGATCTGACACACAAAGGTAGGGGAATACAATAGGGTCCCCCCGGACTTATCCAGGCAGCGGAAACGGGACTTCAGGAGCCCAAATGTTTGCTCCACCACTGCACGGGTTTTGATGTGTGCTTCATTGTATTTTCTCTCTCCTCTGGTTTGGGGGTTGCGGAAAGGAGTCATTAGATGGGGTCCCAGTGCATATGCAGAGTCACCTGTAAGGGAAAAGACAGGAGGATGTTAGTCGTGCATGTGCCACTTCTGATGTGCATCACGGGAGGGGATAGTCATGGCTGCCACCCATGTCACTCACCAACCAGCCAGCTGTCCCCATACATGTTCTGCTCGAATTCTGCTGGGATGGGACTCTGATTGTATATGAAGCTGTCATGGCTGGATCCGGGGTGTTTGGCACGGACGTGCCATATGAGGCGTTTGGGCATCGGCTATCACCTGTACGTTGATGGAATGCCAATGCTTCCGATTGCGGTATATGTGCTCTGTGGCACTGGGGGGCTGAAGGGCCACATGTGTGCAATCAATGGCCCCCACAGTGCGTGGGAATCTGGCAATTCTGTAGAAATCTGTCATTGCCTTCAGCCGCAGCTCCTCAGTGGTGGGTCTGATGAACTGGTTGGACATGCGTCTGAGGATTGCAGGGACAACCTGGTGCACACATCTGCTTATGGAGGACTGTGACATCCCAGCCACCACTCCACTTGTACGCTGGAATGATCCACTGGCAAGGAAATGAAGTGTTGCCAGTACCTTCACCAGTGGCTGCACTGCTTGTGAGCGGTGTGTCTTGCTGGTGATGTCATCCTGCAGGGTTGTGGTTAGTTCAAGTATTACATCAGGGCTGAATCTGAAGAGGCGATACACCTCCTCATCACCCATGCCAAAGAGGTTCATACGCGTGCGGTATATCCTCTCACGTGCCCGCCTCCTCCGTAGCGAGGGACCCAGTACTAGTCTTAGGACCACGAGTGCCCCTGGCATGTTGGCACACAGAGGTGTTGTCCTTGCAAGTGTGGTTGTTCAGCTTGCTAGTTTCGTCGGTAACGCTGCTGTAGCTGCTCTCCTGCTGACCTGTGACCGTCTGGAGTAAAGATAAAGCAGCCTTTTGTAGAAATAACTTTGCGCCGGACGGACGAGATACGCACGGCGCATGTAACCAGCGTATGGTGCTAATCCGTTCGTGAATTGGGAAAAATCCCTCATTTGCATATTTGCAGGGGAAATCAATAGGCGCGACTGATGCGCCAAGCGAAATTAAGCGCTGACGATACTCTGGCGTCGGAACGTTCCGCCGGTCGCAAATGGCCCGTTATTGGGCGCATCTAGTTTGGTGGGTACGGGCACATAGAAACGACGGCGCATCTTCACAGTTACGCGGCGCATATCGAAATACTCCAGCGCAAGTGTTGCTGAATCTGGCCCATAATAGTAAACTGATTATTTAAAAAAATTGATTACAAATAGATAAAAATCAATCATATAATGTGCCTGCAGTTTAGTTTCATTTTTAAACTGGTTTCATGTTTCTGTGAAGTAAAGAGACACACAGAACACAAAAAAACACATACAGGGCAGTGTTTTGTTTTTAAAATGAATCTGTTCTGAGGAATTTTAGACACACAGTAATGACAGCTTGGACCACAGTGAAAAGCTGCCATGAGATTTTTCATAAGGAGCCAGACAAGCAGGAAGTGTGGAGATCAGAGCAGAATTACAGCAACTTCAAAGCAAAAAACGAGCAATGAGGACATGAAACCAGCACTGCAGTAAGGTAAAGGAAGCTATTTAGCTAAAAAAAAAAAAAAAAACCCTTTAGTGATCCTTTAATGTCCTTTATAAAAGAATGTTTTTGTATGTTTTTCCTGACAGAAATACGATGATGAATGTGAGAAAATATGATGGTCATCTATGACAGTCTAAAAAAGGCAACTTACGCTAAAGGCACTACAGAGGCCTACACTATATTTTTATAGCACTGGTAAAATAGAAGTAACTATGGTAACATAATTCTTGAGATTCCCATGCAAAATACATTGTGCCCTCATTTTTGGAATATCTTGTTTGAGACAGCTTTTCTAAGGTCCCATGTTGCGCAGAAAGTCTCTTGTCTTTGAAGCTTGACCTTATGTCATAAAGCCATTTAAAACAAAACTGCAAGGGTTGTGTTTAAATGCTTTTGTAAATCCTATACTTCTGGAATTCCTCAGCTGTTCTGTGTTGGCTTACATTCAGCAAAAAAATAAAAGGATTTACTGCAGTTTCCAAAAACAAATGTGATTTTGCTGGAACAGATTGAGTCACAAGTATTGTGCTGAGTAGTGCAGGATCTGCAAACATTGTAGTACAAACTGGGTACATAAGACACAGGTGTGCGCACTGCGATATATAGTCAGACCTCTACTTTACTGGGCTTCTGGCTCATACATTCAAAATATGTTAAAGTGCGCCTATACTTAAATATTATTATAAACCTATGCTAACAGTGCTGCTGGGCTTGATAAAGGATAATGAACAGAGGGCTGAAAACATCTTTCCCGCATAAAACTATGCTCCAGGGTCCACACTGTATTGGTCATGCAACCAAGAGCCTAGGCAACTGGTAATGTGATTTCTGAATACAACAAACTCTTATTTGCTCACTTTTGGTTTTTGAAATGTTCCATTAAAATGTATAAGCTCAATAAGTGCAAAAAAATACCCATTGATCGTGTCAGAAATTCAAAGTGCTCCTATGTTTTTTACACGGTAAAAGGCCAAATGTCAAGAGGCAACGGCCGGTTAAAAAAATAAAATAATGGCCAACATTCGGCCCGTGTGTAGGTCAATCTGGTTTGACCAGCTTCTGTCGGACGTGCATTCTGCAGTTTTTTTTGTTTAACACGTGGGGTTGAACAGAAATAAACTAATAGTGTGTACCCAGTTTTTTTAAAAGGAGAGTCATTTTGCCCTCCAGTCTTTATCATGGGACAACACTCTCATGCCTCGTGCACACGATCGGTTTTCCTGACAGGAATACTGTCATGTTTGTTTTTGGTCGGGAAAACCATCCGTGTGTATGCTCCATAGCAGTTTTCCTGACAGGAAAACTGCGAGCAAAAAAATGAGAACTTGTTTTCATTTATCCCACCGCGATTCTCTGCGTTTTTTTGTTCAGATGTTTTCCCATGGCAAACACAGCAGTGGAGCATACAAACGGCCGGTTTTCCCGACCAAAGCTGTCATGGCAGCTTTCCTGTCGCGTGTACACGGGGAAAAGCAACCGAGCAGGTTCTCATCACTGATCGTGTGTACGAGGCATCAGTTATTACCTTTTGTGTCACTTGCCCCACCCTATCAGATTTTAAGCTTTTATAGGCAGCGTCCGCTTAACCCTTGCTGTATTGTATTGTAACTCTACTGTCTACCTTTATATTGTAAAACGCTGTGCAAACTATTGGCGCTTTATAAATCCTGTATTATAATATTAATAAGAAAAATGATGATAATATTAATACGGAACGATCAACCTGTAGGTTATGGAGATTGGAGAGTAGGTGGGTCTGAGTAGTTTGGCTAGAGAAAACTGGGCAGGGCTGGCACCAATCCACAAAAATGGTGGGTGTATGCCCATCAATACATGGGTGACAAAGTCCGAGATGACTAACCCCCTTAGCTATGATAAATGACTATGGGATCTAACGTGGTCTATGTTACATTTCTGGCCACATGCTTGCTAGTTATTTATGGTTATGTTTGTGAATGGACTCTGCTACAATTTGCATTTCTATTGTGCCTACATATATTCTAAAACTTGCCAATAAAAAATGATTGGAAAAATGGTGGGTGTTGTCAGTAAAAACAGGACTTGAGCAGGGCAAACACTGTTAGAATTTTTAACGAAAGGAAATGGACAATGGGTGGCCTTGCTTAACCACTTAACCCCCCGGACCATATTGCTGCCCAATGACCAGAGCACTTTTTGTGATTCGGCACTGCGTCGCTTTAACTGACAATTGCGCGGTCGTGCGACGTGGCTCCCAAACAAAATTGGCGTCCTTTTTTTCCCACAAATAGAGCTTTCTTTTGGTGGTATTTGATCATCTCTGCGGTTTTTATTTTTTGCGCTATAAACAAAAATAGAGCGTAACTTTTTGCTATAATAAATATCCCCCAAAAATATATAAAAAAACATTTTTTTTCCTCAGTTTAGGCCGATAAGTATTCTTCTACATATTTTTCGTAAAAAAAAAAATCATAATAAGCGTTTATTGATTGGTTTGCGCAAAAGTTATAGCATTTACAAAATAGGGGGTAGTTTTATGGCATTTTTATAAATATTTTTTTTTACTAGTAATCAGCATTTTTTTTCAGTACTGCGACATTATGGCGGGCACTTCGGACACTTTTGACACATTTTTGGGACCATTGGCATTTTTTTAGCGATCAATGCTATAAAAATGCCATTGGCAGTAAAGGGGTTAACACTTGGGGGCAGGGAAGGGGTTAAGTATGTTCGTGGGTGTGTTCTAACTGTATGGGGGGGTGGACTTACTAGGGGAAATCACTGATCTTCTGTTCATACATTGTATGAACAGAAGATTAGCGTTTCCTCCGCTTACAGGACTGGGAGCTTTGTGTTTACACACATAGCTCCCGGACCTTGCTCTGTAACGAGCGATCGCGCGTGCCCGGTGGCGATCGTGCCCGCGGGCACGCGCACGGGGGCGAGCGGGGGGTGCACGCGGCGGCCGCCAGCGGCGCGCACTCGCCCCCTAGTGGCCGCTTTAAAGCGGACGTATAGCTACGGGCTTTCGAGCAGGAGAGCCGACCTGCCTCCATAAAATGACGGCGGCAGGTCGGCAAACAGTTAAAGAGGAGGGCTGCCAACCCCTGCAAAAATAAAACCAAGCAGCTACACATACTGCAGCTGCTGACTTTTAATATTAGGACACTTACCTGTCCTGGAGTCCAGCGATGAGGGCACTGCAGCTGATGTTTCCATAGGGTGCCGCTGCCGCCATTGCCAGTAAGGGAACCCAGTAGTGAAGCATTACAGCTTCATGCCGGGTCCCTACTGAGCATTCGTGGGACGCCGCTGCGCTCCCCTATTTGTCCAGCAGCGGAGGCAATCGAGCCGTTGACGTAATTCTCTGTGGGCCCTGTCTCCCGGAAGTGGGAATAGGCTACCTGCCCCCCCCCCCCGAAAGGTGCCAAATGTGGCACTGGAGAGGGGGGAGACAGATGAGCTGAAGTTCCACTTTTGGGTGGAACTCCGCTTTAGGCTGCTTTTCACAGTGAGGCGTCTTGCAGGCGCTATGGCGCTAAAAATAATGCCGGTAAAGTGCCCTGAAAGATCCTCTGCTTTCACTTCAGTGTGAAAGCCCAAAGGATTTCACACTGGAGCGGTGCGCTGGCAGGACGGTAAAAAAAAAGTCCTGCTAGCCGCATCCTTGAGGCGATGTAGGAGCGGTGTACCCTTTTTTGGCAGCTGCGGGGATTAAAAAGCGCCCTGCTAGCAGCCGAATAGCGCTGCAAATATGACAGTAAATCGCAGCTAAAAAGATTTCAATAGGCAGTGGGCCTTTACTGCAGACGACTCAGTGTGAAAGGGGCCTTAAAATTAATTGGCGTTAAACACTGGTGTTAATTTACAAACGGCGAACAATCTATTCACTTTGCAAGGGATTTTTCCCTAGAGTTTAGTGAATGATTAGTAAATGATTTAGTTACTTTGCAACGAATACCCAATCACGTTCAGGGAAAATAAAAAAAAACATGCCATTTTTGCTTGCACTTGATTGGATGATGGAAATCAGTAGCACTACACCTCATTCACTAGGCCCTGGCAAAAAGTCTCTTGCAAGGTGCAACTTCCCTTGCAAAGTTAACAGCCTATTAGCCTTTAGTAAATCAACTCCATTGCTTCAACGTGTCTGTCAGAGCCAGTGTAGGTAATAAACTACCTAAGGAAATTACTGTATGATCATCTGGTCCAAGTTATCAGTGGACTCAGAGTGAATAGACAAACACGCCAGCATTTAATCACAGTGCATCATAACTGATAAGGTGAGGTAAAATTGAAGTATCAGTGGAACTTGTGAAAGGTGAGGTAAAATTGAAGTATCAGTGGAAGGTGAGGTAAAATTGAAGTATCAGTGGAAGGTGAGGTAAAATTGAAGTATCAGTGGAAGGTGAGGTAAAATTGAAGTATCAGTGGAAGGTGAGGTAAAATTGAAGTATCAGTGGAAGGTGAGGTAAAATTGAAGTATCAGTGGAAGGTGAGGTAAAATTGAAGTATCAGTGAAAGGTGAGGTAAAATTGAAGTATCAGTGAAAGGTGAGGTAAAATTGAAGTATCAGTGGAAGGTGAGGTAAATTGAAGTATCAGTGTGCTCTTACATGGGCAGACCATTTGTGAAGTGCAATGTAGTAGACTGCAAACAGATCATAGTGACCTTTCCCCAAGAAACCTAACCCCCTACCACTTCTGTGTCTCTAAAAAGTGACATTCCTCTTTGTAAGTAGAGGACTTGTGTGTGCAAGCATCCAAAAGAGCCTGACCTAAATAACTGAAAGGAAGAAACCAGCTGTTATGGGCAACACACACAGCTCTTTCAGACATAAGGGCCATTGTGAAGTTTCACACCATCCATTTACCACAGACACAAGCCTTCTTTTACGAGAATCTAAAGTGTAAAACTATATTGGTGAAAGACTGCTAAGGTTAGAGTACACAGTAAATGATAAAGCATTAAATACCAACACCAGGCGGGATCATTTTTATTTATTTTTTCTAGCTGTGAATAGATTGTGGACAGATAAGAGCCTCTGTAGGGTTTTTTATTTATTTTTTTCCTATAATGGGGATTTAGCCTCACTTCCTTTTCTGTCAGTCAGCAAGTGAGCGTAATCTTTGCAAGCCGGACAAGGACAGCAATTAAAATGTCACTCAAAGCATAAAACAAAATTACCAGACCAATCTTGGTTTAAACAAAACAGCCCACAGGTTCTGGGGGCAAAACAGTTTCCTATAATTAGGGCTTATCCCCTTTTAAGCCTTTTTCTGACACTTACAAATTAAAATCAATAATTTTTGCTAGAAAATTACTTAGAACCCCCAAACATTATATATGTTTTTTTTAGCAGAGACCCTACAAAATAAAATGCCAATCGATACAATATTTAATGTCACACGTTTTTTTTGCGTAGCAGTTACTCAAATGCAATTTTGTTGGAAGAAATTCACTTTCATGAATTAAAAATAAATAGTAAGGTTAGCCTGATTTATTTGCATCTGAAAGATAATGTTATGCAGAGTAAATACACGTTATGCTTCAAAATTGCGCACGCTCGTAGGAAGGCGACAAATTACGGTACTTAAAAATCTCCATAGGCAACGCTTTAAAAATTTCTACAGGTTACCAGCTTAGAGTCACAGAGGAGATCTTGTGCTAGAATTATTGCTCTCACTCTTATGCCCTGTACACACGATCGGTTCATCCGATGAAAACGGTGTAATGGATTTTTTCATCAGATATCCGATGAAGCTGACTTTCATCAGTCTTGCCTACACACCATCAGTTAAAAAAAAACGATCGTGTCAGAACGTGGTGACGTAAAATTCAACGACGTGCTGAGAAAAATGAAGTTCAATGCTTCCAAGCATGCGTCGACTTAATTCTGAGCATGCGTGGATTTTTAACCGATGGACGTGCCCACAGACGATCGTTTTTTTTCTATCGGTTAGTTAACCATCAGATAATTTTAAAACAAGTTCCTAGTTTTTTAACCGATGGATAAAAAAAACGATGGGGCCCACACACGATCGGTTAGTCTGATGAAAGCGGTCCATCAGACCGTTTTCATCAGACGAACCGATCGTGTGTAGGCGGCATAATGATCACTGCGATACCTCACACATGTGGTTTGAAGACGTTTACGTTTGTGGACGCGACTTACGTATGTGTTCGCTTCAGCGCACGAGCACATAGGGATGGGGCGCTTTCTATTTTTCTTTTTTTTTACTCAAATTTCTGATAATTTTTATTGCTGTCAACAGCCGTGACCCCAAATCCCTTCTTTGCAATTAAAAGCATTCAAATGCCTAATGACTAAGTGCTAACATTTGCGCAAACGCGTCTACCTCTTTGCCCCCTGCTCCGTCTGTCAACCACTTGTCATATGAAGCTCAATGTAGAGTATAAGATTTCCTATCATCTGTGCCCAGTCTTGCCACACAGAGTTAATCCAGCTCTGATCAATCCTCTTGTATTGTTCAGTGAAGATTAATTGTATTGTTCAGTGAAGATTAATAGACTTCCAGATAAAAACCTGTCTAAATAAAAAGTCAGTTTCTCTCTTCTTGCTTTGAGTGACAGGTTATTTACATATCTAACTTGGACATGTTTATCATATGTTATGTTTATCATAATATGAGGTGATCCAAAGTTCATTGTATATTATCAGGATGTGTTATGTGGGGGAGGGGTGGATTTCTTACTTTTTATACTTTGGATCACCTCATATTAGGATAAACATAACATATCATATGATAAACATGTCCAAGCTAGATATGTAAATAACCACTCGAAGCAAGAAGAGAGAAACTGACTTTTTATTTAGACAGGTTTTTATCTGGAAGTCTATTAATTTTCACTGAAGGGGGTTTACATCCACTTTAAATAAATAAAAAAAAATGGAAGTACAGCCAGCCGGAATTATTTCTTCATGTTACACAGTATGTGAGCTGAGCTAGCACCTGGCTGGTATGTGTGTGTGTGGGGATTAACTAGAGCCTCACCCACCTGGAGTGGCTTTTCTTGTTTCATTCAAATGCCAAGTTTGGCTGTTTTCAATGCTGTCATTTTTAAAAATTTGTCGCCTCTAATTCTATCATAAACCGGAAGTGATGTCATGGCATCGCTTCCAGGTCACTAGATCAGAGACCTGATCAAAGTTGATTTTGGCTTTGTTCAGGTCTCCGGCCATCTAGCGGTCGCTCGGGGCCCCCAGGGAATACTGCACAATTTGCTTAGTTTGTTTTAAAGTAAATCTTGCCAAAGAGACACATGGGGGCTGCAATTTCTGACCACTTTTTAAAGGCACTCGTTGCATGGCTCTATACATATACTGTATATATATACCCAGTGGGTACAGACTGCTAAATTGTGTAGGTCCACTCTATGAAGATAATATATATATATATATATATATATATATATATATATTACATTATGCATACCCTGGTGTTTATCCATGTTTATTCTTACAGGCACCAATGTTGAAAGATTAATGGTATTACCACTGACCACCAACGAAGGGGAGATTATTGCTGCCACTTACTCAAGTGAAGGTGGTCAATATTGCTGCTAATGACATCAATGCTGATGCTTATTTTACTCCAACAATACAAACTATACACCGTGACTCACTACACCTCTTGGCGTCTGGGGCACCACATTTTTCTTTTTGATACCTTCAAGACATCTGTCCTATTTTAGAATGCTGGTAACTATGCAGGAGATAGCATCTCTGAATTTGTGTAAGATGGCTGGATTAATATGCTAAATTGTGTATCTATATAAAGTTACAATACTTACAGCTCCTGCGGTTAATGCCGCTCTTGGCCCCAATGGGCCAAGCATCTTTATATATCGAAAAACATGCAGGGGTTGTTTGGAAAATTATTAACACACAATCCAGGCTACTGGTAATAATCATGTTGATTGATACTTGAATAATTTTCTATAATGGGTAAATCCTTAAAAGCTGAAGAACGGTGACAGAGCATGCTCAGAAAAGACCAGTCGCTGGCAGCTTTGATGTAAATGGAAAGAAATATAAAACGGACATTTTTGAGAAAGGATAGAAGACAGTTATAAAGAGTATTCATGAAACAGAAATTCAGGTAAGAAATAATAATGGATCCAATAGCATGGAAGGGTGATCAGCATAGGTCCAGACAGAGGGTCAGGGGTCATGCAGCCTCATCGGACAGTCAAGAGTCAATTGAAAGGTCCTCCTACAACTTTAACCAGTTTAACTGGACACTGATAGAAGTCACAAGACTGCTATATACGGCTGATGAGAAAAGGTATTTAGCAGTTTATATTTACTAAAACAATTGCATTTCCATGTACTGTGGGAGACCAGATATATAGTGAATGCAGGGTCCTGGGTTTATGGTTCCATTTGCATGGGTGCTTTGCCATGGTGCAGATTCCAGAGACAAGAATCTGCTGCTGGAATTGACTGCTACAAGCAGATAGATGCGGCCGCCGAACCTATACACTGTAATGACGGGCTGTCAGTGGCTGCTACCGAGATTTGCACTCTGGCAAAACATGTGTGCAAATGGTGCCTTGCAGTTCTTGTTCTCTACCCTCAGTATAATCCATAGACAAATACTTCCATTCCCCCTCTGGAGATCTTCACTGTGTGTTTCTGCCTAATTCTGTACAACCACATTTGCTATGGCTGGGTCTGGATGGCTGAACCCAGCCATAGGAATAACGGTATTGTTCCTCTGTGGGTCACACTGAGTGTTGCGTAGGGAAGCTGCAAAGGACAACTTTAATGAAAGTCGAGTCTTATTAGGGGTCACTTAAGGGACTAGTAAAGCGGAACTCTAGCTGCGCCTTGCACATTAGTATAGGTCCTCTGCAGGCACCTTCAAACTTGCACAGGTTCTTCTCCTGTATGAAATTAATTTCTCCATTTCTGCCTTATTTCTTGACTGAAGAACGCTCAGCATCACCTATTCCCTTCTCCATCTTTCCTGTCTCGTGTCCGTCCTTTCATTCAAGCATGGAGGTGCAGTATCACATGTGGGCAATTTCCCAGGGTGGTCTGCATGCAAATGATGTTTACCTAGCAATTCTCACCCATGAATGCATTTTAATAATTGCATAAATCCTCCCAAGAGCCAGCCAAGTGTTAGCATTGGGATTGATTGCTTTTGGGAGAAATACTGAGGCAGGGTGCCATGATGTTTTCAGAAAGCCATGTACAGCACCCTGCCAGCTCCTCCTACAAGCCGTGATCTTACACGGTAAAGATCCAGATCTTACATCACTGACTAAAATAATGTATGTAATGAAAACAAAGGTTTAATTAAAAATTCAAATCGCAGGTTGACAAGGGAGGAATCCAGATAAGTAAAACATAAGTAGATTAAAAGTCAGCTTTAAGTGTTAGGCCTCGTACACACGACCGAGGAACTCGTCGGGAAAGACACATTGTTTTCCTCGACGAGTTCCTTGTTAGGCTTGTCGAGAAACTTGACAAGCTGTCTTTGCGTACACACAGTCAAGACCAAATCTCCTCATTCTCAAACGCGGTGACTTCAACACATACAACGGCAGGGGAAGTTCGATTCCACTGCCACAACCCTTGGGGCTGCTTTTGCTAATCTCATGTTACTGCGTGTTAGGTAAAAGTTTGGTAAGAGACATTTGCACTTTTCAGTCTGTTACAGCGTGACAAATGTGCTATTTCCATTACAAACGCTACTTTTACCGAATGTGCGCGGGTTTCTAAGCATACACACCAACGTGTTTCTCGTCGAAAACCATCCCCGGCGAGGAACACAACGAGGAAATTGAGACTCCCGTCGAAGAAATAGAGCACTTGCTCTCTTTTTTCCTAATCGAGTTCCTCAACAGTTTTCTCGATGAAAAGCATACACACGACCGGTTTCCTCTGCAAAAAAACTCTCCCACCAAGTTTCTTGATGGATTCTGTCGAGGAAACCGGTCGTGTGTACGCGGCTTCAGGACGGGTCCCTACAGATAGACATAGCGATCTTTATGCAGCATGGAGCGGAAAATGGGGTTCAAGGTGCTAATAGCCAACACGTGTGTGGGTATATACAAAAAAAATAAATTTGCGTTCAAAAAGCTGCTTGAAAATGGCTGCGTGTATGGCCAACATTAGTCCAAGTTCCCTACATGTTACCATAGAGAGACGTAAAACTTTAAAAACTCAACATTCAAATTGGGTGCCGTAGGTCTGTAAAAAAAGAAGTTTATTCATATCAGGCAGGATGTTCCAAAATAAACAAGTCAAGGGTTGTTTTCTCCCATATATTTTCAATAAATAAATTTAGTATCACAGATCAAGCACATACAGATTTTAGGGTTGATTAAAATAAAAAATAATTTATACAGTCTTCACAGCGCAGGGAAGAAAACCACTTTAACCAGCAGTTTTACCAACAGCTGCTACCTATACAATAATGTACAGGCACAAGTACCACAGGGTTAACACTGTAATGAGAATTTTCTGGCAAGTCCATGGAGGAAGCCAAGGTATGGGAAGGGATAATTCTATTAAAAGCAGCTCTTTTTTTTCCAGAATTTTAGTGGTCAACAGAACAACTCCACCGCCGTACTGGTTTATCCTCCTTCCTTCATGTGCAATCAGTCTTTGTGCAAATCTCTTCAGCCCTTCTGGCTCCAGCCTGTGTGCTAGCTCATCCCCAGGGGGTGAGGCTACTGCTCCCAGGATCTTCACCCCCGGGCCCGGTGTTCTTTGCCAGTGGTGAGAAAGAACGCTGGGGAATGTCCAAAGTCTAATGCAAGTGTCCGTGTCATGCCAGCCGTACAGCCTTACATAAGACAACAGCTCTTAGCCTTCTCTTTCTTGAAGGTTGAAGAAATAATTTCAGAGCGGCTGGGTATGTTTAACAGTCTCTTAGATAAGCTTCGGACGGGGCTTTTGCGGTTCGGAGGAGAGGGTTTGGATAGACACACTGAAGACGCTGAACGAAATATGCTGTGTACGCTTTTTTCTGACGTGAAGGCTGAACACTCAAGATAGCTCTCTGCTCCTAATTGCTTGGCTGCAGCACAACCCTGGAATTAAAAAGAAAAATTAGCTAAAATTAGACTTTGGGAATGGCATATAAAGCTAGTCATGCATTTATTATCCAACCTATATGCATAGCAAGTATCATCCTGGCATTAAGAGGGCTTACCAGCTTTAATAAGTTAACATTAAAGAGAAAATGCCAATAAAAATATGTAAAAATTTAGCACAGTGCCAACATCATGACTATGGATATGCATTGTATTTATCAGCGCTCTTTTCAGATTAGACAGCCTTGTATATAGCCTACTGGATATGATACAATAGAATAGAGGGAGTCAAAGGATGAGGCTACATAAATGATCTTCATGTGCAGTCTATACAGACAACAAACTATAAAAAAAATCCAACCAATCATGTGTGAGCTGGAATGTCAATTATAAGCAGATTGATCACTGTTTGATTTTTCAGGTTCAACTATCAACATTTCAGTTTCTGTCTAGGCTTCCCTATACTTTTTATTCCAATGGAATTATCACTAAGTGCTGATTCACACCAATGCGATGGGGGAACTAGCGTGATTCCAGTGCCGGTTCCTCCATCGCAAAGAACTCGCAGGTAGTTCACACTGCCCTATGCGAATCGCTGCAGATGTCAATAGAAAGTTATTGACACCCCAGGATCGCTTCACATATCGCAATGGGAAGTGTGAATTTGGACAGGAATCAGATTGCATGGGTGTGAACACTCATGCGATATGATTCTGGTGCAGATGGAAAAAAAAGGGTCCTGCGTGATTTTGGTCCGAATGCGATGCAAATTCAGCCATACAATCGGTATGGCTGAATTTGCATCGCACAGACATAGCATGTGATCTGCACAGCAATGCGAACCACATGCGATGGTTGCCTTTCGCTACTGCTTTTCATTAATGTACATGTGAAAATGCAGTTGCTTCAGTGCTTAGTAAATAAGGTGAGGTTTCACTTTGCAAAGAATATCCAATCACATGCAAGAAAAAAAGCATTTTGCCTGCACATGATTGGCTGGTCGAAGTCAGCAGAGCTTCTCATTTACTAAGCTATGGAGCAAATGCACTTGAAAAGCGCACAGTCCATTTGCCTTTAGTAAATCAGCCCCTTAGTCTGTAGCCGTTATGCAGGGTGGTGTATTTTATAGCTTTAGACTACACAAATTATCCCTATTTGCCATATCCGTTATGCCATATCCGCCAAAAGGGCATTTTAAAGTGAAGCTATAAATATAAACATAGTAGGCAAGTATTGCATTCTTAAAAGTACACTAACCTGTTCATAAGCCACAGGTGCCTGTTTCTGGTTTGACAACTCCATGATTGTGCTAAGGTCAGTTCGGAGATCAGTTTTGCAGCCAATCAGAAGTATTCTAGTGCTGGGGCAGTAGTCCACAACTTCCGTTTTCCACTGCAGGTAAGGAAAAGCCATAATTAGTTAATTAGTCTAGACAAATAGAGCAATACTGTAGCATTTATGTCATAAATATTTTGGCCTCATTTTAGACTGCACAATACATATTATTGTACTAGTGATATTAATTTGTATGTTTCCTAGCAGTTACATTTATCGTTTCCAAGCATTAAAGGGGGGTTTAACTTTGCAAGGGAGACACTGAGTTGAGCCTCGGAGCAGGTTTTTAAAGAGCACAGGTCACCCGCTTCTGCCAGAGGCAGAGCTGGCATCAGCAACATAGGCCTGGGCCCTGGGGACGGATCTGACCCAACTCTTGAATGCCTTTTTGCTACTGAACCAGTGATAGAACTAGAATGATGTATTTATAAGCATCACAGTTCTGCAGAGAAACCAATCAGCTTCTAACCTAAGCGTTTAATTAAGTTTTAGAAATAAAACCTGGAAGCCGATTGGTTTCTCTGCAGAATTATGACTAATTTTGCCCTCTCTAGCTTTAGTAAGTAAACCCCAATGACTGGAAATCTAAACAAACTGATATTTTCTGCTACAATTTGTGACTATGTTGATACATTACATGTGACACTAAAATACTGGAATAGCCTGAAACATTGTAAATAAAATGTGTCTCTCATCCTCTACATACAATTTAAAGATTGTGGCAGAGGCCCAGCTCTAGGGTTTGACACAATTGGTACCATCCAGCTAATGTACATGAACATTTGGGTCTTGATTTAGCTAAGCTGGCTACACACTAGACAACTTTTATACAATTATCTTGTACAACTTTCCTTTACATTTACCAAAACCATATACTATGGACTTCAAACCTAAACACTTTCAAATTGTATGCAATCAGGCAGGCCCTTGCCCTTCATAAGATAGATACACACTATACACATTTCTGTCAATTTTTTTCCTTCAGGTTTACCAAAACCATATAATATGAGGTCAAACATTAAGAGTTTAAATTTGTATGCAATCAAGCAGACCCTTGTACTACATGGTTTTGGTAAATCTTAGACACCTTTATCACTGGGGTGATTTTCAGGCGCTTTAGCGCTGGAAATAGCATCTGTTAAGCGACTGAAACCGGTCTCCCATTCATTCTAGTGTGGCTTTTCACACTGGGGCGGTGCGTTTGCAAGGCGTTCGGAAAAGTCCTGCAACTGGCGTCTCTGAGCGCTGTATTTCGTACTCCCAAAACGCCCTGCCCATTGGAATGAATGGGCAGCGCCTTCAAAGCTCCTAAAAAGCGCTTCGCAAGACAGATGTTTTTAACCCGCTTGTGTTGGAAATGCGCCGCTAAAACGAACAGCACTTTAGTGCCATTGTGGCCGTGTCTCAGACCCCATACACACTATTGAATTTTCTGCAGATTTTTGTCTTTAGATTTACCAAAACCATGTAGTGCAAGGGCCTGCCTGATTGCATACAAATTGAAAGTCTTAAGGTTTGACCTCATATATGGTTTTGGTAAACCTGAAGACAAAAATCTGCAGAAAATCTAATAGTCTCAGTGTGAAATGGGTCTAAAGGAAATCAGACAACAAAAGTTGTATAGTGTGTATGGAAAATCCAAGGACAATTAAACACCACAAGTTGTATAATGTGTATCCAGCTCTTGAAGAGTATGTAAACCTCAAATTCAGAGATTTCTTGTGTCCTCTGCACATTTATTGGTACAGTAAAACCTTGGATTGTGAGCATAATTTGTTCCAGAAACATGCTTGTAATCCAAAGCACTTGTATATCAAATCATTTTTTTTACAGGGTATAAAACAGAGGGACCTCTAAGTGTAGCAATAAGTTGCTAAATGTTGTACCTTCATTAAATGTAACCATATTGCTATACTTAGAGGCTCCTCTCTTTTTTATATTCAGTTGTGACATGACGCTACTCTTATATCAAGACATCGCTTGTATACCAAGGCAAAATGTATTAAACATTCTTGCAAAATGCTCTCAAACCAAGGTTTTACTGTATCTCAAAAACTCTATTTAACCATCCCAGTTCCTATCTTAATACTACAAGCCAGTTAGTGCCATATGCTTTGAAGATGGGCACAGCGGGATGAATTTAGTGGCTTAGCGAAAGAAAACAGGGCAGGGCTGATACCATTCAACTCACACTAGTAAATTAGTAGCCAAGTGCCTTTCTGGCAGATCAAAATTGTATTGAATTTTTTTCTGAACTTACAGGATGTAAAAAAAAAAAAAAAACAGTTTAATGCATTAAGGAGCACTGAATGTTTTTTTTTTTTCGTTTATATTTTATTAAGAAAACCAACACATCTTTTTTTTTTTTATAATGAATCATTTACACAGATTCCACTTGGGAGATATGAACTTACCTTCTTCAAAGCACTATCTAGGCTCTCTGGCCGGCTGACGTCAAAGCACAGCAATACTGCATCAGAGTCGCTGTAGCAGAGGGGCCGGACATTGTCGTAATATGGGGAACCTGTGAACAGATAAAAAAGACAGAAGGTCAACATTGTCGTAATATGGAGAACCTGAGAACAGATAAAAGACAGAAGGTCAACAGGTGTGAAGGTCAGACAGATGCAAGCTTGCTACTAATCACACTAAACACAGTTATAGGCGGGCAATTTAAAGATAATTAACCCAACTTGTTTCCCGTCAACTTTTGGAAGTCTGTGTGGTCTGAATATACAGAAGAATTCTACTGTATCACTTCCTAATGACATTGAGCAATAAATCCCAATTAATATTCTCAATTCTTCATTCAATGATCTGACTATAGAGGTTACATGCTATGGGCTACTCTGCTTAACTCTTCATTGTGATTTGATGCCTTTCCAAATAAAATTGAATAATCACAAAGAGACAATAAAAACAAACTTTTGTCTTTAAAATGTGATAAAAGTCATAATTAGCACTGTGATTAAAACCCTGGCTTTAAGTACTTTCATTTGTACAACTGCCACAGTACTTATTTTAGAAGCAACCTCATGTATGACAGACTGAGCTCATTATAGCATTGTCACAGCTACAATAAAAGATTAACACCAGCTTCAGGGCAGGCATACCAGCTCATCAGGGATCACACTGTTAATCGCCTCTTGCAAACACTTTGCCTGTTAGCTTTTTTGTTACATAATATTAACATTATCAGGCTTAATAAGGTAGTGAAATCAGCAATATGCACCCCATAGGAACCAAAGACAGATCATGCATCAGGCCTCGTACACACGACCGGTTACCTCGACAGAATCCATCAAGAAACTTGGTGGGAGAGCTTTTTTGCCGAGGAAAGCGGTCGTGTGTATGCTTTTCATCGAGTAAACTGTCGAGGAACTCATCAGGCTGGTTTTCCACGAGAAACACGTTGGTGTGTATGCTTAGAAACCCGCGCACCTTCTGTAAAAGTAGTATTTGTAATGGAGATAGCACATTTGTCACGCTGTAGCAGACTGAAAAGTGCAAATGTCTCTTACCAAACTTTTACTAACATGCAGTAACATGAGATTAGCAAAAGCAGCCCCAAGGGTTGTGCCAGTGGAATGGAACTTCCCCTGCCATTGTATGTTTTGAAGTCACCGAGTTTGAGAACGAGGAGATTTGGTCTTGACTGTGTATACGCAAAGACAGCTTGTCAAGTTTCTCGACAAGCCTAACAAGGAACTCGTCGAGGAAAACAATGTGTCTTTTCCGACGAGTTCCTCGGTCGTGTGTACGAGGCCTCAGGCATCATAACTGCCGAATGGTTGCTACGGGTTACTCTAGTTCAGGGATATGCAATTAGCGGACCTCCAGCTGTTGCAGAACTACAAATCCCACGAGGCATAGCAAGACTCTGACAGCCACAAGCATGACACCCAGAGGCAGAGGCATGATGGTACTTGTAGTTTTGCAACAGCTGGAGGTACGCTAACTGCAGATCCCTGCTCTAGTGGTTCTTTGCCATTATTCGAGAAACATAGTTATGCAACATTGGTGCACCCTAGAAAACCAATCAATGAGTTTCGTTTATTAAAAATGTTTGAAAGATATTCTGTATAGCAGCCAATTAGCTTCTTTCCTTTCATTTTAGCAATGAAATCTGGGAGAGCAAATAGGTTTTCTCTGGATAGGTTTACAACTACTATAGAAACATAATGCTGCTGGTCTATTGCCACCATTAGTGTATAAACTAATCATCATGGCCACAGACCCTTAAAAACTGTTGGTTTTCAAAATGATTTGTTGCTAAATAGAAGTCCTATCCCTGTTATTGCAAAGCTACATGGAAGCAAAGCACTAAAGACTGTAAAGGCTAGGTTATGGTAAAGACTGGATATGAACTGAAGTCCCCAGTGATCAGCTCAACTTCAGGGACAAGTTGGCCACTCAAGCCCTGAACATGTGTTCTAGCACTGCAGCAATCTTTCCCTGAGGATGCCATTATCTGCTTTGTCCTTATGTGGACAACTCTTCTGTGCTAAAAGAGGTTTGGGACAACACATCAATTTAATGACTGCTCCTAGGAAGGAGCAATCACTAGTGTTCAAGCAGAACCTACCACTGGACCGTCAACATGCACACATGCCCTTTGAGTATTTAAGAGCCCCAGTGCAAATCACAAGTGGGTTATAGAACAATATATATATATATATATATATATATATATATATATAATTTATATATATTTTTTACATATATAAATAAAACCCAGACAGTGATGCAGTTCTTGTGTGCGAAGCCCGGACAGCACCCCGCAGGGCAAAGGAGCTGCAAGCCGTAAGCTTTCTCCACTTCACCCTCCCCTTCAGATTTCAGCACAGAAGCTTCGTGCTTAGAATAGCAAATACCCCCTCCCTGACTAGAAGAACAGTTTCCATGGCAACAAGGCCAGACCAATCATGCTAGGGGACAGGAGGCTGCAGAATATCAAGACATTCAACATAAAAATATGTACCAAAAGAAGGTAACGAGTTAAAGGTGTATCTATTGTGCACCGCATTGTTCCGTTTTCGTCCAGATTTAAAAACACGGCTCCAAAAGTGCCAACACTAGTTGTGTGCGGAACAAGATTGCTTAAAGGTCTAAGAGCCAAATCATATCGCATACCCCAAGAGCTATAAATATAATTCCTAAAAAGCTATAAATATAATTCCTAAATCAATTTTAAGAAACACAAAAAGGGGCATCAGCGATTTACATAAAATGACCACAAGATCACGTTAGGACTTTTGAATGGTTTTTACAAACAATGGATGGGTACTTTACTATCAAAATGATAGCCATATGAAAAAAAACGGTTTATTAAAGCTAGTAAATTTATCAATCAAGGGTCCAGGCTGGCTACCTGGCATGGGTGGTGCACTGCTCAAGGACTGGCTGATGCCTGCTGCATCCCTTCCCCTGGGGCTTTTTAGAAAACTGCGTAGCTGAATGTACAAGTCTGAGCTACACACTGGCTTGGAGATTTGCACCAACAACAATCTGCAGCATCTAGTAGACTGGCTATGCATAGCAAGCAGCCAGAGTAATCAATGGTAGCGCTGCATCTCTGTAAAGGGCGACAATTTATTTAAAATTCATATAGAAATCCTTCAGCCAGGAATAGCAAGTCTATAATAAAGGAATTGACAATGTGCAGAGAGATGTAACCCACAGCAACGAATTAGAAAGCCTTTCTCATTGTCTGTTAAAGTGCAGATAACTCTGATCTGATTGGCTGGTATTGTTATTAAATATGATTGATGAACATTACAGTGTCAGATTTAGGGTGGAGTTCCTGTCCTTTGTGACAAAAAGGTACGATATATATATATATATATATATATATATATATATATATATATATATATATATATATATATATATATATATATATATATATATATATATATATATATATATATATATATATATATACACACACACACATACATACACACAAACTGTAAATCCAATTACAGGCTTACTTAGAAAAATGTTGCACATATAGCAAAGCTAAGAGTGTAGTAAACCATTGTTCTAAGGCAGTTGCTTTTATAGTGAAGTCAAGACTGTTAAAGAACCTCTGTTGCTATTGAGTAAGCTTCACAGTTAATACAGTCAGCAATTTAATGATCATTAACTGGGGTTAACCACTGGGGTTGATTTACTAAAACTGGAGAGTGCAAAATATAGTGCAGCTGCGCATGGTAGCCAATCAGCTTCTAACTTCAAGGGGTTGTAAAGGTTTATTTATTTTTATTTGTTAAATAACAAACATGTCATACTTACCTCCACTGTGCAGCGCGTTTTGCACAGAGTGGCCCGATGCTCGTCTTCTGGGGTCCTTCAGCGGCTGTCTCGGTTCCTCCCCGCAAGAGCTAACCCCCCTCTGGGAAGCGTTCTCCCAAGGTGGTTAGCTTGCGGGCACTCTCCCGTGATACAGTCGGCCCCGCCCCCTGGCATGCCGAGTCATTGATTTGATTGACAGAAGCGGGAGCCAATGCTGCGCTGCTATCAATCATCCAATGAAGAGCCAAGAAGCCCAGGCTGAGAAGTCAGCGCGGTTATGACATGGGACTTTCGCGGGCTCAGGTAAGTAAACGGGGGGCCTATAAGCATCAGATTTTTTTTTTCACCATAATGCACAGGATGCATTAAGGTGAAAAAAAAAAACGCAAAGCTTTACAACCCAGCATGTTTAATTAAGCTTTGACAAAAAAAAAAAAAATGGAAGCTGATTGGTTTCTATGCAGAGTGGCACCAAAGTTTGCAGTTGAAGCCCGGGCCGAGAACCCAGCGCGTTCACGACGCGGGACTTTTGAGGGCTCGTGTAAGTAAACGGAGGGCTGGGGGGGGGCCTGTAAGCAACTGATTTTTTTTTATTTTAACAGAAAAGGCACTCTAGTTTTAATAAATCAATGATGACTATTCCATATTTAGGACATGTGATAGAATAAGACATGTGAATAACTTTTAAGAAGGCTTTACTGGGCTATGAATGGATTTGGCTGGAGGTCTTTTTTGGTTCCTTTAGTCCCATCTCACCATAACATCTATAGTTATACTGTCTTGTTAGGTGCCAAGTCCTTCTCCAAAAAAAAGCCAAAGTTTCCAAACACTGGAGTGAAGATGGCCAAATAGGCTGAATCCCATCTATGCAGTTTGGAACAAAATGGCTGTATAGTATTGGGCTGGCCATACATTATACAATTTTCCTTTAGATTTACCAAAACCATATAATATGAGGCCAAACCTAAACACTTTCAATGTGTATTCAATCAGACAGACCCTTGTACTACACAGTTGAAGGTAAATCTAAAGGAAATTGAATAAGACAATTGTATAATGTATGGCTAGCCTTAGGCTATATCTGCACTATACACCAGTGGTTCTTGATGTGTATCTGGCAATGAGATGTAAAGGAAGGATTTGCACGGCCCCACCCACGGTCCTGAAATTAGAAATAATCCTCTTATTTTTGGGATGTATTAGAATGAGACACGTGAATAACTTCAGGTCTAAGCAATCATTAAAGTATTATGGTTAAGAAGGGAGCTTCACTAAAGTTTGAACTCCAGGCAAATAGCTAAATGTAAGATATAACCACACAGTATATGGAGGTTGTTTTACCTGCCAAATAACTTGTATTTCTGTCCATCCAGTTCTGAAATTACACAGCTATACTACACAGCACTATTGGGCAGGTCGGGGGACCTGATTTTCCTTTGCTGCAGTTGACACTACAGGCCTTGTCCCTCTAACTCCCCCAAGCCTGTATTTGACAGTGAAAGGAGATGCAGCAGACTGCTAAGCCCATCTTTTTTTTCTCAATCAAATAAAAATTAATCTTTAACTTTGCTTTACTTTCTAGCCTGCTGCATGTTAGTACATGAGCACTGCAGCATACACGATTGGCCCCTTTGTGTTGCTTATCCCTCTCCCTGTATGAACTCTGTTGTAAAGGGATTCTAAAAGGTGGATACCAAATAAAATTCAGGCATTTATACTGAACTATTTAAAAAACACATTAGTATACTATGGACTACAGATCATTAATCAAGTCTTATATGTGCCTAGAGTTCAGCTTTAGCAGACAGAAGGCATGCCCCCAAAGATCATGTTGTCTGTTCAAGTCAACACAAGTAGTTCTTCAACACCCAGGGGAAGTGTGGGTATTACAGGACCATTGGGCAGACATATAAATCAAATACTGTGGCGTTGTTACTGCTTAGGCATGGGCTATGTTATACTTACGTGCTCTGTGCAATAGTTTTGCACAGAGCAGCCCTGAACCTCCCTTTGTGGGGTCACCCGCCAGCGGTCTGGGCTCCTCCCATTCGAGTTCCCCCATAGCAAGCCACTTGCTATAGGGGCATTCATTCAGGCTTGATTCTAAGCCGGCCTGTGTGCATCTATTAATACAAATGGTGCACACAGCTCTGACCTCTCCTCACAGGATTTGATTGACAACAGCAAGAGCCATTGGCTCCCACTGATGTCTCTGAGCCTGTGAAATGAGAGAGAGAGCAGCACTGATGTTCTAAGGCACAGCGCTGCATCGAGATCAGGCTCAGTTAAGTATTTAGAGTTTTGGGAGGAGGCTAAACATGCAAGGTTTTTTACATTAAATGCTAAAGTTCACCTTTTTTTTTTATAAATTCCAACCCCCCTATGTACCAACATAGTATTAATGTACACATTTTGCAAAAATAAAACAGCTTTCCATTTATTATACATATACTTACCTCACTGACTTCAAAGCTGTTTAAAAACACTGCTCTTTTACTTCTGCCTTACTTCCTGGTCAGACAGTTCACACCAGATGCAGTTCCGTACAGTTTTGTGTGCATGGTTTCTGCACTAAAATTGCATGCACAGTATTTTCCATGTATTTCAATGGCTCTAGTTCACACCATGCAGTCCATTTCCAGTCAGTTTTCGGTGCAGGAACTGACTGGATGGTGTGAACTAGAGCCAACTAGAGCCACTGAAATACATGGAAAACACTTTGCATGCATTTTGCGCAGAAAAAAAAAGCACACGGAACTGCGTCTGGTGTGAACTGGCCCTTAGGTCATGACACAGGAAGGAGTTGACCAGCTGAAGGTAGATGATGCAGGGTGTGTGCTAAGGAGATAAGCGGGTCAACTCCTTCCTGTGTCATGACCTAAAGTCTGTCCAGGAAGTATTTGAGCAGTGTTTTTAAACAGCTATGAAGTCAGTGAGGTAAATGTGTGTAGAATAAATGGAAAGCAGTTGCAAAATAAGTACATTAATAGTATATTGATACATAGGGGAGCTGCAATTTAGAAAAAAAAGAACTTAAGGGTCATTAAAGGAAAACATTTTTTTTTGCTGAAATGATTGTTTACAGGGTATAGAGACATAAAAGTTTCCTTTTAAAGATGATTAAAAATAGATAAAAAAATCAATCATATAATGTGCCTCTAGTTTCACTTTAGTTTTTAAACTGGTTTCATGTTTCTGTGAAGTAGAGAGACATACAGAACAAAAACAAACAAATCCAGGGCAGTGTTTTGTTTTTAAAATGAATCTGATTGGTTCTGAGGAGTTTTAGACACACAGCTTAGACCACAGTGAAAATCTGCCATGAGATTTTTCATAAGGAGCCAGACAAGCAGGAAGTGTGGAGATCAGAGCAGAATTACAGCAACTTCAAAGCAAAAACGAATAATGAGGACATGAAACCAGGACTGCAGTAAGGTAAAGGAAGCTATTTAGCTAAAAAAAATTCCTTTAGTGATCCTTTAGCCTTTAAGGTATAAACCTTTACAAATCCCTTTAAAATGCATAAGGCTTAATTCACAAAGGTAAAACACCAGGATTTGTATTTTTTTATATATAAAAAAAGGTGATATTTATTTTTAGCTAAATTAATTTTAAAAATGAGTCACATTGCTAAAAATAAAGCTCCTTATTCTTGTAGTAACGTTTAGAGAGTTAATTTTTCAGCTTTCTCAGAGAAAAAAAAAGGAATTTTTAAAGTGGAAAAACATGAAGTCATTAGACATCTACCGGTGAGCCATAAAACAGGATGCGGGACTAAAGAGTAATTAGATTGGTGTTTTTAAAAGCAGCTTTGAGAAAGGAATGAGAGATTTACGCTGCTAATTAATGGTTGTAACAACAAGTCCCTTTTAAGAGTGGAAATGTGTTTTAGGTGTTGACCACCAAAGTCTCTTCTCACTTCTCCCTTAGGGCAGTTTCAGGCCTGAAAGACCAGCTAAGCAGCACCCAGCAGGAAACACAATAAACCTTTGATTACAACTTCTCTTCTGTTATTAAAACAATTGAAAGAGGAATGTTAAAAAGCTTCAGTTTATCCCCAACCTACAATTGTCTAACAGCATTTTCCCAGCCCTTGGTCTCTAACTGTGCTGAGAGGTTTGCATATGAACAGCACATATAACAGGAATAGAATACTTATGCAAGATTGCAAACATGTCTGGGCCAAACCCTCCTTACAAAGGGAACAGTAACTGTTTTAAAGGACCATTTAAAGCCAATTACAGGCCTTCTATCAGTCAAGCCTCAATATTAAGCAGCATTTTTTTTCTATCTTACATTGTGTATGCGTAGCGAGTTCATCCCATTGTCTTACATGATCAGCAATTTGGGACCGAGATGCTTCAAATGGATTCATCAGCAGGGCTCGGCGAGTGCAGAAAGGCAAATTGTTTAATCGCAGACGTCTTCCCTTAATAGAACTCCTTCAATAAGTTAATTTGTGTTTTGGGTGAAATGGTCATTAACGCTAAATGTATTAATTTACACCCTTTTAACATGAGATATATTAGTGCTATTCTATAAAGTCAAAGTGTGAATGGGCTAGCAGAAATTACATTACTGTATTAGCATACCTGACGATCAATTTAGGGGCTACAGACTAATGAATGATACATTCCCAGGAATGGCTGAACAGCACTGGGCTATGAATAGATTTGGTGCAGAACTAGGTATTTACGTACAAGTTTTCAAAAGATGTTTAATGAGGACTGCGTGGTCTGTATATATAAAAAAAATAAAAAATAAATGTGGTCTGGGAGGACAAGCACATATAAAATAGGCCTAGCCTAGTCCATTGTATGTCAATTGTCAAACCTAAGTGGAGTCTAGTCTATGCTATATTCCAATATTTTACCATAAAAAAAGCAGTACATGAGCAGGGTACAGATGTGGCCCTTTGCTAGCCTTTATCCGGCCATTGGGGCACTATACCTTCCACCGATGTGAGGCACTATCCCCTGCATATAGTGCCCCAATGGCCTTTATCCGGCCATTGGGGCACTATACCTATCCCCGATGTGAGGCACTATCCCCCCCCACCGATGTGAGGCACTATCCCCCCCCACCGATGTGAGGCACTATCCCCCCCACCGATGTGAGGCACTATCCCCCCCACCGATGTGAGGCACTATCCCTCCCACCGATGTGGGGCACTATCCCTCCCACCGATGTGAGGCACTATCCCCCCCACCGATGTGAGGCACTATCCCCCCCACCGATGTGAGGCACTATCCCCCCCACCGATGTGAGGCACTATCCCCCCCCACCGATGTGAGGCACTATCCCCCCCACCGATGTGAGGATGTGAGGCACTATCCCCCCCCCACCGATGTGAGGCACTATCCCCCCCACCGATGTGAGGCACTATCCCCCCCACCGATGTGAGGCACTATCCCCCCCACCGATGTGAGGCACTATCCCTCCCACCGATTTGGGGCACTATCCCTCCCACCGATTTGGGGCACTATCCCTCCCACTTATATGAGGCACTATTCCTCCCACTAACACCAACAAGTGGGCACTATTTCTTCTAATGATACCAACAATGTGATACTATTCCTCCTACTGATAAGGGCACAACTCCTCCTCCTACTGACCATCAACCCTGAGGCCATATTTATTCTCACCGATACTGGGCCTGGGAAATTTTCTGCCCCCACTGGCCACAATCTGGCCCTCCTAAAGTCTGAAGGACAATAAACTGGCCCTTTGTTTGAAAAGTTTGGAGACCCCTGATATAGAGAATACAATCCCTATGAAAAAGACCTGGGATTGGACAACTGCTACTTTGAGAAAAAAGAGACTAATTTTATTTTTTTAAGTTATTTTATATTTATAACCGACTTCCTATCTAGGAATCTCACACAAGCACACTAGTCAAATATGAACAATTATAGGAGGACAAGCGCCTCACACAGGGAATATCTAGGAAATTCAATGAAGCGTATTCTAGTCACAAACGGTGGAATACAGAGAACAAGAAACAAAAGAATCCCCAGTTAGTCTTACCGATAACTGTATTTCTAGGAATCGACAATAAAGTCTGGTACACATTGACCTAGCAAGCTTAACAAAAAAAAAAACTGAGAAGCTTTCTGTACTAACTATAGGACTGCCCCCCCCCCCAAGCTCACAGCCGTTGGCCGGTTTCTGTTGCACTGGTCGAAAATCGGCCCATGTGTAACAGGCTCAGGCCCACTTCAGGTTGCTAGAACAGGTGTATCCAAGCTACTACCTCCTGTGTAATGCCTTGTGGGCCTCATGAACACAGCCTGGAAAGTCTCTGCAAATCATGTAATCCATGTAATCAATGCAATAAAAAAGGAAGACACGCTGATGTCCTGGAAGTCGGCTAAAACATTGTTTTATTACAGCAAAGTCAAAAAATCTGTTGTGCTTTGGTCATCAGGCCTCAATTATAGCCATGTTTAATGCCTGATGGCCGAAACGCGTTGGATTTTTGACTGTTCAGGTTCTATAATAAGACACTGTTTTAGCCAACTTTCATGGAACCAGCCTTTCTCTTTTTGCACACTTCAGGTTGCTGACCAGAAGATGATTGGGGAAATTTCTGTTCATTTTACTAGGAATGGTATTTCTAGGAATTTTCCTGGACTGCAACCTGAAGTAGGCTTGCTGTCCTGGAAGATGATTGAGGAAGGGTGACATATCTTTGGATTAGGAAGCTATGCCTGCTTGAGCATATAACTGCAGAATCTAGACAATCAATATGGCTGGCCCTGGACAGAATACCTATATACACTTTAAAATCTACATGGGCAACTTCTTTCATCCCATAATCATATCATGGGAAGTCCTGTACCACAGTCCATCCCAAACGTGTGTTTGAGACCAAAGTTTGATGGGCAATAATATTTCTAAGCGCTTAGTGCCTTTGTTCAGTTCAGCCTGAGCTTTATTGTGAATATGGTTCACCCAAACCCTGTGGGCAACAGTACAGCTCCTTGCTTGGCTATTTTACAGAATGCAGTGCCAAACATCTGAATGGAACCAATTAAATAACTTTGCATTGCACTCCAAACAGCCTGATGACAGTGGGGTTAGATGGCCTTTTAAATGTTGTAACTTACTTAGGCTATAAATATTAATACCGTGTTTACCCGAAAATAAGCCTGGGTCTTATATTAATTTTGGCAGTAAAAGCCACAGTAGGCCTTATTTTTGGGGTAGGTCTTACCATGTAATGTGCCGTCTTCTCTCCCCCTCACTCTCCCTGCCTGACAGGAATCCCCAGTGTGAACCAAGTTAAAATGCTTGTAAAATTCTATAATCCTCTCTATTACAGTAGTATATATGTATAATGTATGTGTTTCTGTAATATAATTGTGCCAAATATCTTTGTTATAGTGCCGCTCTGCGCTTCTGTGACCCGCCGGAGCTCTCTTCCTCGCAATTATATTACAGAAACACATACATTGTACATTATATTCTTCTGTAATAGAGTGGATATTTGGATTTTACAAGCTTTATTACCTAGGGCTTATTTTCAGGGTAGGGCTTATATTCCAGCCCTGCTGAAAAACAATGCTAGGTCTTATTTTCCGAGGAACACAGTAGCAAAAAGCATTTGTGCCAGGGAATAGCTCTATTTTATAGACAGTCAAAGCATTTCAATGGAATTCCTACCCTTAGGACTTGGCCAGAGTTGCCAGGAAGCCAGTCTAGGCCTGCCACTGTTCTTAATTATCAAGCAGAGACCCTTGAAAGAAATGTCTCAAGCTGCAACACAGTGACAATGAACATAATCCACGTGACTGTATGAATCTGCTGATGGCCATGAATTAATTTTCAGCATTTTACACCAACCTAAGGGTCAGATGTAGTTCCAAAGTCTTTGGACCCATATACTTGCATTATTTTAAGAACACCTATTGTGTTTTTCCACCCAGAATGCAGCACAAAAGAAATTCTCCGACAGCCCTCCCTTGAATGAGCAAATGGTTATTATTTAGACAGGATCACTTAAATGGCAATTTGCAAGAGAAGGTTGTATTTAGTTGTAAAGTCAGCAATTTTATTGAAGTTTATCACAAGCGGTCTCATTGATCCTTCCAAAATCCATACCTGATGTGTCCCAAAGGCTGAGCTCCACACGGTGTTCTTCTGTCTCCAGGCTAGCTGTGTAGTTTTCAAATACTGTAGGTACATAGGTCTAGAAACAAGAGACATACATATATAGCTTAGGACAACACTGCAGCCAACAGATGCTTTAATGCAACATTACATTGCTAGGACATTATTATAGCCAACACAAGCACAGGGGGGGGGGGGGGCTGACACCTACGCAACACACAGTGGAACTGCGGGCAACACGGCTCACTGACACCACTGCAGCCAACGCAAGCACACGTGTCTCGATGGCACCACTGCAACATACAGATATCGATACGCAAGGCAAATGCACCACACAATAACACAATCCAGACAGGCAAGACAAAGGAGAAAAATCAGAGTCAGACTAAGGAAAGAAGAGCCCAGTCTTAGTACAGACAACAATATCATACACAATGCTATACTGCTGAACTACAATGGTGTGCCACCTAGAATGCAGGTAATAACATTCTGCCTTGATTGTATTCTGAGACTATCTACAGATCTCTGCAAACATTGCCAAGGACGGGTGAACAATGCAACAAGGCTATAAACCACTAGAATGCAGTACAATAAAAATAAATAAATAAAATCACTCTCTCTAAAAAAACAAACAAAAAAAAAATACAAACAAAAAACAGAACAAGCCTAAAAATTTAGATAAATTCCAAACTGATAATTACAGGGCTACACCTAACACATTTACTTTCACACCTTTGCTGTACATGATTTACTATATATTCTAAAATAATATAGCAAACCGGTTTAATACTAAGGGAGATTATATATATATATATATATATATATATATATATATATATATAATCTACCTTAGTATTAAAAATATTAAAGCTATTTTTTATATATATCATTTTTTTAACCAGTTTCAGACTGTAGCCTGATATATTCTATGTACCCATTGTTGGCCATGTGACACTTCTTTGTGCACTTGATCATGCTGGGATAAAAATCAATACCTTTATATATAATAAATGCGGAGTGAGCACTAATGCTTCCTTTGCAGTGCCCAGGGTTAATGGTGTTTAATGTGCTGAGTACAGAATGTAGCCAGTGCCATGGCAGTTGATGCCAGTCTAGGGTATTAGAGGTATTCCAGGTTGGATCTGTAATAGATCACAAATTTTATGGAATTATGCTGGGCAGGAAGGTGAGAATTAGACACTGAAACACCCCAAAAGATCACCAATATCTTGGGATTGTACTGGGCAAGGAGGGGGGGATCAGGCACTGCAACAGATCAATATCCAAGGATCGGGTTATGAAGGGGTGCCAGACATTGATACACCCAAGTAGATCACTAATATCCAGGGACCAGTCTGGGCAGGAGTATCAGACACCAATACAATAGATCACCAATATCCTGGGATCAGGCTTGGGGGTCAGTGGTTTCCCCAGGGGGGACAGACACTGATACACCCCAATAGATGACTGATATCCTTGGATTGTCCTGGGTGGGGGGGGGGGGGGGCAGTGGTCTGCAATAGATCAGCATCAAAGGATCATGCTAGGCAAGGGGGGTCAGACACTAATACACCCCAATAGATCAATAACATTTAGGGATCTGTCTGGGCAGGGGAATCAAAAACTGATAGACCCAAATAGATCACCAATAATAACCTGAGATCAGTCTGGGCTGGGGGGATGTGATTGATAGTGTCCCAGTGGGATCAGACATTGATACACCCCAATAGATCAGTAATATCCTGTGATTAGGCTGAGAAGGGGGGTCACTAGTGCCCCCAGTGGGATCAGACACTGATATATCCCTATAGATCACTAATGAACCCAGTGTCCCCAGTAGGATACGACACTGGTATATAACAATAGATCATTACCAACATGGGATGCCAGTGAGACCAGACACTGATACACCCCAATAGATCAATAATAAATCTAGGGATCAGTAGTGTCTCCAGTTGTATCAGACACTGATATATAACAATCGATCATTCATATCCTGGGATCCCAGTGTCCCCAGACACTGATATATGACAATCAATCACTAATATCCTGGGATCCCAGACACTGATATATGACAATCGATCACTAATATCCTGGGATTCCAGACACTGATATAGGACAATCGATCACTAATATCCTGGGATCCCAGTGTCCCCAGACACTGATATATGACAATCGATCACTAATATCCTGTGATCCCAGTTTCCCCAGACACTGATATATGACAATCGATCACTAATGATCCCAGTGTCCCCAGACACTGATATATGACAATCGATCACTAATGATCCCAGTGTCCCCAGGTATATAACAATAGATCATTAATATCCCGAGATGCCAGTGGGATCAGACATTAATACACCCCAATAGATTATTAAAATCTAGGGATCCGACACTGATATATAACAATCGATGACTAATGATCCCAGTGTCCCCAGACCCGGATACGACAATTGATGACTAGTGTCCCCAGACCCGGATACACCTCAATCTCCTGGGAAGGAGTCACAGGCCAGTGCACAGGAATGTGGCCATTGAGGTTGAAGATCCGTCCATACAAAGGCCATGCGGCGTGTCACTCACCTCGGGGTAACAATCCTTGGCCAGAACTTGTAACATCGCCGTCTTCCCACAGTGCACATCCCCCACCAGGACGAGCTTACACCGGACCACAGAGGGCTGAGGGCTCCTTCTCTCCTTCATATTGATGGGATAAGATGTCCGTACACTGAGTGATTACACTGAGATCTCTTCTATTCTCCGCACACAAGACACTCCAATCACTCACAGCAACGACTACAACACAGCCTACAGGTCTGCCTTCTATATAGCGCGCGCTGAGCCAATCACACGGCGGGAACTCAGTGGCTCCGGGCCAATAAGCTGCTGTTCCAGTGACACGCCCCGCCCCTTTTGTCCATGCCTGGAAGAGTGATAGGCTGCGGGGCAGAGTCCCTGGGAAAGCCATGTGTGTGTGTGTGTGTGATGTGCATTGTCATGGAATGTCTGCAGAGGTGGACGATCCCCCCTGTCCTCTGTGATCACAGAACTTTATTTACATGGCTGCTAAATGTGTTTATGAATGGAGGATACAGATAAGGCAATCAGCACAGGAGACATCTAAACTAGAAGATTACACAAAGATATGGCATCTGGGCAAAAGTCAGTTCATTCCCACAAAGGCTGGAATATACACATCACTGTAGGTTATTATATTGCAGTTTAGATGTGTGATGGCTTCTATGCATTCATTTTCTGTTTTTTAGGCTTTCATTTTTTTATCCAGCCAGCAAGTCTGTTGTTTTTCAAAAGATCAAGCTGCCCAGCAGAATGTATCAGTTACAGAGATGAGACAAACCATTTACCACTGACAGGGGTGTTTGCTATAATCAGCTTTTATTAATGGAAAACCTTTATCCCAAAAGTGTTTGCTGTAACTGATTATACAGTTTTAGGCCCCTTTCACACTTGTACGACCTGAAAGTCGTGTGACTTTGACGCGGCTTCGACACTTGAAGCAGAGGCTGTGTAATCTTGAGGTCTATAGACATCAAAGTCGGACTCGGAACCAAAGTAGTGCAGGGAGTCGGGACCACTTTGAAATCGCACAGATATGAACAATACTCATTGGAAATCATGGAGTATGGCGTGTCGCAGGACAAGTTGCCCAAGTGTGAAAGGAGCCTTAGCTGGAGTTTGGCTTCAGTTTGTTAGTGTATCTGAGACCCCATACACACTATACAACTTTGTCTGATTTCCTCTAGATTTACCAAAACGAGAGCTGCCCGATTGCAAACAAATTAACATTTGACCTCATATTTTATGGTTTTGGTAAATCTGAAGGAAAAAAACTACAGAAAATTAGATTGTGTGTATCGAGCTTTTGGCCGGCCATACACGGTTCAATATTCGAACCATTAATGCGGTTGTTTTTTTTTTTTTTACTCCTGCAAGGCAAAAGCCATAATGAGCTAGTATGCACCGCATATTAGCTCATTATGAAATACTTACCTCGGAACGAGGTGAGAGGAACTTACCTGGTCCACGCCCAGCGAGATGTCCTCTTGCCTGGCGTGTTCTTCCGGGTATCGCCGCTCCAGCGCTGTGATTGGCTGGAGCGGCGATGTCGTCACTCCCGCGCATAGGCGCAGGTGTTTCCAATTCGGCAAGGTCCGGCGGCTGCTGGTCCTTTAGCCGAGAATCCCCCCTGTGCATGCGCCGCTGCATTCAGCGGCGCATTGCGAGGGGAATATCTCCTAAACCGTACAGGTTTAGGAGATATTCTCTATACCTACAGGTAAGCCTTATTATAGGCTTACCTGTAGGTAAAAATTAAAAAAGGGGTTTACAACCACTTTATTGGGCAGGCTGAATGTACCAAGTTGATCGATTGATCAACTTGGATACAACCAGTCTGCAAGATTCGCTCCCGATTTTTTGTGACTGCTATAGTCACTAGCGATAATCACTAAGGCCCCTTTCACACTGGGGCGTTTTTCGGGTGCTTTGGCTTTAAAAAAAAGCGTCTGAAAGCGCCTCATCTGCAATCCCAATGTGAAAGCCTGAAGCCCCATACACACTATCAGTTTTCCTGACGGTTTTCTCATCAGGTTTACCAAAACCATGTAGTGCAAGGGCCTGCCTGACTGCATACAAATTGAAACTATTGAGGTTTGACCTTATATTAGATGGTTTTGGTAAACCTGAAGAGAAAACCGTCAGGAAAACTGATAGTGTGTATGGGGCTTCAGTGCTTTCAGAGCCCTTTCACACTGCCAGCACCCGAATAAAGCTGGTAAAGCTCCGCTTAGACCCCTTTCACACTCTGGCGTTTTTCAGGTGCTTTGGCATTAAAAAAAGAGCCTCAATGGGAAGGGGGCGGTGTATTCAACGCTCCTAAAGCGTTTTTATTTTATTTTATTTCCAATTTACAAAAAAAACTCACTCAAACAACAACAACAACCTAAAAGAGAGATACAAAAAAGGAAAGGGATTTTTCCCCTCCTTTTTTTTTCTTTTGCACACCTTCCAGATTATACCTCGATTGCTACTGGAAACCTTTTATCACATCAAACTCAAGTATGTATTCTTAAAGCGAAGTTCCACCCAAAAATGGAGCTTCTGCTTTTCGGAAGCAGTTGATGGGTTTGAATAATTTTTGTAAAATAAGGGTATTGTTTAGTATCACTTTAAATGTATGGTGGATTTACCCCCCCTGGCGGTATTCCTGAGCCTGGCTCGGGGTGGAATTTCAGTACCAAAAGCGGTAATCCTGAGCCTGGATCGCCTCGCAGCAGCCACAGGCATGGTTTACTTACCTTGTCCCTGGATCTTGCGATGCCTCCCCGCTGTGCGAGCGAGCAGTGTCCTCACTTGCTCCGTTCCCTGCGACGTTACGACGCACGCGGGCGGAGAACGTCGCCAAATTAAAAAAAGTAAATAAACACAATACACATACAGTATACTGTAATCTTATAGATTATAGTACTGTATGTAAAAAATACACACCCCCCTTGTCCCTAGTGGTCTGCCCTGTGTCCTGCATGCACTTTTATATAATAAAAACTGTTCTTTCTCCCTGCAAACTGTAGATTGTCCATAGCAACCAAAAGTGTCCCTTTATGTCAAAAATGGTTTTAGAGCAGCTAGAAAACAGCGATAATAAATTATAATCACTTGCAGAATTGAGCGATAGCGATTTGTGGGTAAATTCGTCATAAAAAAATAAAAGTAATGACAGCGACAATTCTGCAACTGAGCAAATTCCAGTGTTTTTGATTTGATTACATTATTGAATCATTTTTATTATAATTACCTTATTATTTGTTATAATTATTTATAGTTATTTATTATATTATAATTTATGATTTTGTTTTTCAAACTTTATCATACCCAAGATGTCTACTAGACTTTGGTTTGGACAGATTTAACTGAGTTATTCCAAAGAATTGCAGGCCTACAATGTAAAACGTCAAATTTTCATGCAAAGTAATGATACCGCTTTCAGCACCTAAAATCTTAAATAATCATACCGCCAGGGAGGTTAAACAGGCTTTTTTTTCTAAACCCAATTATTTAACGATTGTTCATTTTATTAATTTGGAGGAAATGTCATAATTTTCTTTTAAGACACATTTGGGAATTATGTTTAGTAAACACAAGCAGCATTTAACATTTTTTTTTTTGCAATATTTTGTCTTAATATATATGTTACATGTTTGTGAATTCCATAAAATATGTATTTGTACATAGAAATATATTTTCTAAACAACAAAAGAGAAATAAAAATCATAGCGGAAATGCCCTTTTTTTTTATACCAAAAATGAAGTACTGGTGTATATGTACATCACTATATAGATACCCTTTTTTAGATTAGAGTATATCACATAGAAGTACACTCCATAAGATTGGAATTGGTTGGTTGGTTGATAATCTGCTATTCAAAATGTGTTTTTAATCAATTTCAAGTATAGGGTCAGATCACATCAAGCTATTTTATTTAGTGCATTGGTGTCTGATCAATCTTCCGATCGTATTTTTTTCCCCCAGACAATAAATTAATGTATAATACAATTATATACAAAATCGTTCCATGTATAGCAAAGTATATTTCCATATTTATTTTAAGTTGAGACCAGTAGAATCCCATTCAAAAGTTTTTGGTTTTTATACATTGGTTTGTTTTTTTATGGATTAATGCCCACTGAACGTTATTGAAGCTGCTGCTAAGAGCATCTGGCATTTTTTATTTTTCCCACCTCTAAACTCCTCTGCATGTTATCATATGTGTTTATGCACACATAGGGGTTTATTTACTAAAGGGAAAAAGACTGTGCACTTTGCAAAGAGCAGTTTCCCTCTGCAATTGCACTTGCTCCAGAGCTTAGAAAATGAGGTAAGGCTTCATGTGACAACGAGTACTCACACACACGCAAGAAAAAGAAAAAAAAAAAAGAATTTTTGCTTGCACATGATTGGATGATGGAACTTAAGTCAGCAGAGATTCTGCTCATTTACTCGTTTATAGCCCGTTTTTGCCCATTTAAAGAAAAAAATTTAATTTTTTTTAAATGCCTCTGAACGCAAATGTGGCAAAACGCAGCATTTAAAAGCGGCAAAACTGACCTTTTAAACATGGGTTGCTATCTGTCAAGTTAATCGTTCAGGAGCAGTTGTAAAAATGTCCCCTGTACATGAAGCAGTATATTTCCTTTTAGTAAATCAACCACAGAGTGTTCTAGCAGTGTTTAGACTAGAAGCAGGGAAAAAACCCACTGCCAGTGCGTTCAGGAGCAGCAGCGTGGCAGAAGAAAACGCTTGACGGATGTAAAAGCATCTAAACACTAGGGGCCAGATTCAGGTACAATTACATTGGCACAGAGTATCAGAGATACACTACGCCGCCGTATTTTACCTGGCTCTACAACTAATCCAAGTAGATTTTGGCCCGTAAGGTACGGCGGCGTAGTGTATTTCTCGCGGCGGAATCGAAATACGTGATAAGGGGGCGTGAAGCATTTAAATTAGGCCTTTTCCCCTGCGGCGATCGAACTGCGCATGCTCCGTTCAGAAATTTCCCGCCGTGCATTGCGGGAAATAACGTCGTTACATCATTTTTTGTTTGAGTAGCGTCGTTTACGTACATTCCTATTCCCAGACGACTTACGTAAAAAATAAAAAAAGACGTTGAAATTCGACGCGGGAACGACGGCCATACTTAACATGGGCTGTCTAAAACTAGACCAGATAAAAGCTGGAATAACTTTACGCGGCAAAAAGATGACTACAGATGCCGTAAGAGATTGCGAAAATTATTGCAGCGTAGATCCAAAGGCGTACGAAGATGTAAGCCAGTCGGATTGAAGCCCGAAGCCGTCGTTTCATGGTTTGAGGATTCAGACTAATGAAACGACGCGCGTAATTTGAAAGTACTCCGGTCTAACGCGAGATAGACCGGAGCAAGGGCTCTGTGAATCTGGCCCTAGGTGCCTTTAGCGGTTCAGTGTTAAATGTTTTCAAAGGCCAGAATACATTTTTCTGGCCAATGAAATTAATTAACATCCAAACTCTTGATGCGGATAAACACTTGTTTACAAGTGTGGAGGTTTTTTTTTGCCGCTGCTGCCAAGAGGAAGGCTTCTAGGAAAATTTAGAAAACATCCAATGTGCACGAGGCCTTAAAGCGGAGGTTCACCCTAAATATAAGATCTCCCATGCGATCCAGCATACTGGCGTCAGCGCCAGTATGCTGGTTTTTTTTTTTTTTAATCGCACACTTACTGTATTATGGTGGAATTCCTTTTTTGTCCCCCGCGGTGGACGGCTCTAGTATTGCTCGTCACATCTTCCTAAAATACCCGATATGGACTCAGGTAATCTCGGCGAAAATGCGGCGCCTGCGCACAGACCTAGGAGCTGACTGCGCAGGCGCCGTATTTCTCCGAGTCCTATTTCGGAGGGCGTGACGCGCCATAGCCGTAGGACTCGGAGAAATACGGCGCCTGCGCAGTCAGCTCCTAGGTCTGTGCGCAGGCGCCGCATTTTCGCCGAGATTACCCGAGTCCATATCGGGTATTTTCGGAAGATGTGACGCGCTATACTGGCGCCGTCCACCACGGGGGACAAAAAAGGAATTCCACCATAATATAGTAAGTGTGCGATTAAAAAAAAAAAACCCAGCATACTGGTGCTGACGCCAGTATGCTGGATCGCATGGGAGATCTTATATTTAGGGTGAAATACCGCTTTAAGCCATGGATTGAAATTTGGCTAGTTCAGCAGGGACCAGCCAAGATTCGATCCATGTATGGGCAGGCTGATTGTACCCAAGTCGATCCATGTTGGATTTTTTACTTTATTTTTAGTTAATAAAACGCAATGCACTAAACTCAAACTATAAATTAAATATCAATGTTACGTAAATGGCTAAAGCCTTTAAATGAATACTGCATCAGGATTCCCATGACTTGGTGTGGTGTTCCACAGGCTTATACAGGTATACATAACTAGCTAAAGTTCATAAACCGATTTTTTTACAAAACAACTGTTTTGATCTTTTTTTGTTTTGTTTTTTGCATCTTAGTGCTGCAGATCTCCTCCAGCATTCCTTAAAGTGGTTGTAAAGCTACGTATTTTTTTATTTAAAAAAACAAACATATCATACTGACCTCCACTGTGCAGCTCGTTTTGCACAGAGTGGCCCCGATCCTCAACTTCTCGGGTTCCTCGTCGTGTCTCGTGGCTCCTCCCCGCATCAAATAACTCCCTAGGAGAAGCGCTCTCCCCGGGGGGGGGGGGGTTACCTTGCCGGGCGCACTCCCGAGTCCAGCATTTGCGTCCATAGACAAGAATGCTGGACTTGATTGACGGCAGCGGGAGCCAATGGCTGCTAGCAATCTATCCAATCAAAAGCCAGGACCCCGTGGAGAGAGGGACAGTGTGTCCCAGCCGAGGGAAATTCAGGGCTCAGGTAAGTAATATGGGGGTTCTAGGGGGCCGGTGACTGTCAGGTGTTTTTACACCTTAATGCATAGGATACATTGAGGTGAAAAAACACAAAGGTTTACAAACTCTTCAACTACTGTTTGCATATGTTCAATCCAGCATTGGCTGTACATTATTGTTCTGGGTGGGCTTCCTGATGGCGAAAGTGGTGGACCGTGCCAGAAAAATGTGTGTTGGAAAGACTGCCCGTAGTCTCCAACAGGGATGCATGTGATTAGGTGACAACACCAGAGCACATATAGGAGACAGTTGTCACCCAACAACAGGAAGTGCCTAAACAAGGACCTTCATGGCAGGGTTGCCAGGCAATATAATAATATAAGCTGCATTAATAAAAAAATGGAAGACAACTTTTAAAATTACATTACCATGTTAAAACATCTATACAATTATAATAATTGGGAACTTTAAGGATTGGTCATCATGTGCAGATGAACATGCACACAATTGCTATTCAGAATTAAGTTTCGTATATATTGCACTGTTTTTTTTTTTTTAGGACTGAACAAGCAGGATAATTGGTTCAGAATTCTACACAGTGATATATTAGACTCTTATAGACCTGTTTTGAACATGCCCATTACATTGAATTGAGTTGGAGAAGCTAATTACCATGCATTCAATGGTTTTGTTGGGGACAGCCTGGTACTTTAACAGCTCTAAAGGTTTCTAACTACAGGACAAGTGAATGCATTATTGTTACCATTTATTCACAAGGGCGGTTACAATATAATTACATTATTACATTACAATAAGCGATCATAATTTATAAAGTATTTTATTATTACAATAACATAAGCCAATTGAACTATCAAAAGCTGCTTTGCTTTATAGAAGACAAATGAAACATTAACATTTTGCTCATGTGAGAAATCCTGCTTTATGTAGATGGGAACTTTGGAATTGCAAAATAGTTGCCAACTGCAAACAATGAACTCCTCTGTAGTTGTACGGGAGCTTTGGTGTTTTTTTGTTTTAGGGGGAATGGGTGGAGTAGTTTGTATACAGACTATAAAGAAAAAGATTTCCTTTATTTGAAAAAAAAAAATATTTACTTTACTAAATAAACACAAAAATACTTAAAAAGAATACTTTCAATGAATAATAAAATAACAATAATAATGATTAAATAACATTTTCATGATGATTATTGCTATTCATATTATTATTTTAATCATATAAAATAATACTTATTAATACATAAAAAAATGTACCTAAGAAAATCAGCAGTTTCGAAAAATCATTCGTATTTCCCCTATGATGAAAAGCAGTTACACACTTATGCCGCGTACACACAGTCAACATTTCCGACAACAGATGTTAGATGGGAGCTTGTTATCGAAAATTACGACCGCGTGTTTGCTCCATCGGACTTTTTCTGTCTGGTTCTCAAATTTTTCGACAACAAAATCCGTTCTTGTAAATTCCGATCGTGTGTGGAAAATTTCGACGCACAAAATTCCACGCATGCTATGAATCAAGTATGAGACGTAAGCGCTCGGTCTGGTAAAACTAGCGTTCGTAATGGAGATAGCACATTCGTCACGCTGTAACGGATTGAAAAGCACAAGGCTGAAAAGCATGAATCGTCCCTCACCAAAATTCTACTAACACGACTGGTATTGAACTTCCCTTTAATAGTGCCGTTGTACGTCTTGTACGTCACCGCGTTCTTGGCGTTTGGAATTTCCAACAACATTTGTGCGATCGTGTGTATGCAATACAAGTTTGAGCCAACATCCGTCGGAAAAAAAAATCCACAATTTTGTTGTCGGAATTTCCAATCGTCTGTACGCGGCAAAACAGATATTGGTGCACAATACAGTACACTGTGCAATAATCATTTTGTGTCTGAACATACATTGGTTTTGTATTTGCATCGCTGTGTATTGGGCAGGTTGGAATTTTTAAGTCGAACCTTCATTGAGATGAAAAGCGGTAACTCGGCTCTTTTCTTGACTCTTTTCCATCATATACAGACTTCATACAAGATTGTCTGGGAATCTGATCATTTGTTTCCAAAGGATCAAAATTCTGTAAACACGTTAATGCTGGCCATACACTGCTTGAAATCCTCACCTGATTCCTGCTGGGTTGGCCAAAATTCAAGCTCTGCTAGCAACACTTTAACATAAGTTGATTACTCAATACATTTTTGTCTTGTTGGAAAACTGTCAGACAAACAGCGTTATGGGAGCGCACTCCCTTCCTCAGAGCTAGACTACTGGTAGTCTAGCTCCGAGGAAGGGGGTGCACCCTCAAAACGTGTTACTGTATACCCTGTGAGGGTATATGGCACATGGTTCATACTATGAGGTTGATTTACTAAAGACAAACGGTGCACTTTGCAATGTATAGTTGTACTCTGCAAGTGCAGTTACTCCAGTTACTTAGTAAATGATGTAAAGCTGCCAATTGGAAAGTGTTATGTCCCCTGGACGCTCTGTGTCTCTCAGGTGTCACTCAAAGAATACCCAATCACATGCAAGGAAAAAAATGCATTTTTACTTGCACATGATTGGATGGGGCGGGCCACAGCTCCATGTCTGATTAGACACAGGGAGCTGTGACTCGACTTGGGTGCCCTCATAGCAAGCTACTTGCTTTGGGGGCACTCAACAGGAGGGAGGGGCCAGGAGCACGAAGAGGCACCCGGAAGAGGAGGATCCAAGCTGTTCAATGCAAAACTCCTGCATGGGGCAGGTAAGTATAACATGTTAGTTATTTTTAAGGAAAGAAAAACAAGACTTTACAATGAGTGAATGACCAGCTTAGGGCTATCAAACAATTGTTAGTGAGCAAAGTCTCCAGTTTTGGATGGAGTGAGAAAAGTTCCTATTGCAGAGATTTCCCCTCGCTGCCCTATCCAAAGACTAACTAGGAAGTAAGAGAAAATCTTCCATAGTGAGTGGAAACACCACTTCTTACAAACAGCTGTCCCCACTGGAAGACATCTCATCTACTCCTTTTCCAATCAAATCTTATATCGTTCTGTCCCAGTGATGGTTGTCATCAGGAAAAAAAATGAATTGCCTAAATGTTGATACCAACAGCAATAAAAATACATCAAATCTTTCCACAATCCACTCAAAACCAGTAAAAAAGGTCTGGGTAGAGGCCAAAACTTTTTGTGTTTTAGATTTATTATATACATTTGCCTTCCCAGAGTTCATAGATTTTTGTTAAATTGTTTAATTTATACATTATATTTTAATTACGGTATATATTGACTAATGCAGTGTTGAAAAATAAAGGTCATTCAGATCTCATCTATATGACCGTAAATACAGACGTATTGGCGTACAGCATAAAATATGCTTGTATGTGAGGAGCGACCAGGCCATTTTTGCGATACGCCACTGCGTTACTTTAACTGACAATTGTGCGGTCGTGCAATGCTGTACCTTAACAACATTTGTGTCCTTTTTCCCCCAAATAAAGCTTTCTTTTCGTGGTATTTGGTCACCTCTGCGGTTTTAATTTTTTTGTGCTATAAACAGAAAAAGACTGACAATTCTGCTATAAAACATATCCAATTAAAAGTTGAAAAAAATAGAATTCCTTCATCAATTTAGGCCGATGTGTATTCTGCTACATATTTTTGGTAAAAAAAATAAATCCCAACAAGCGTATATTGATTGGTTTTGTGCAAAAGTTATATCATCTACAAACTATGGGATATTTTTATTAATTTATTATTATTTTTTTTCTCGAAATGGCAGCGATCAGCGACTTATAGCGGGACTGCAATATTGCGGCAGGCAGTCGGAACACTAACTGATACTTTTGACACTTTTTTGGAATCAGTGACACTAGTACAGTGATCAGTGCTAAAAAAATATGCACTGTCACTGGCAGGAAAGGGGTTATCAGGGGCGATCAAAGGGTTAAATGTGTGCCTGACCAGTGTGTTTCTACTGTGGGGGGTGCTTGTATTAGGAGAAGGCATGGATCTGTGCCCCTGCTTAGCAGAGACACAGGATCCATGTCTTCTGTAGTGACAGAACAGCGATCTGCCTTGTTTACATCTGCCTGTTTACTGAAGTATCAGTGTGTGCCAGCAAACATTGAGTCCGCCGTACTCGCCAATCAGCTCCCGCTGTGTCTAATCAGCGGACTGCGGTGGTGCACACGCACGCAGGCGTCAGCCCCGGATGTGCAGGATCACGTACTAGGTACGTGATTCTACACAGATGAGCCGCTTTGCTGCTGTATATATGAAGTATAGGCGTGTGCCAACAGGGCTCTTAAAAATAACTTGTAAAAAATAAAATAATACAAAACTACTGACAAGTCCACTGCTCTACTGACACCCTCCTCTCCCCTACTAACACCATCCTTGTTTGTTTTAATACATTTGGGGTGCGTACAATGCGATAGGCTGCGCACACCTATCATATACAGCAGGGCTCAAAATTTCAAGTCCTGAGCTACTAGCCAGGCCTCAAGAGTTACTCGCAACCAGTTGCCCCACCTAAATCATACACAGCCCTGCACCTAATTGCACCCGTAAACACGTCCTCGTAGATTATCTCATGGAATGACACTGTTAAATGTTTTATGCAGAATCAAGTTACAAAATTAAATATTACCAACAACAACTTTAACAAAATAGGACAGGGCACTGGGGGCAGACCAGAGGGACAGGGCACTGGGGGCAGACCAGAGGGACAGGGCACTAGAACTGGGTCTCTTCCCCATTCTCTTGCTGTCTCCTCTGCAACTTTCTCTCTCTCTCCCTCTCCTATTCATCTCATCATCAGGAGCCTGTGTGTGCGGCTCCACGCTTGCATGTCCCCACTTCCCCCTTTTATTCAGGCTGGCAGCGAGGAGAGGGGGTCCCATGGCTTACTGGGAATTGTAAGGAGAGCACCTGTGTACTGCTATGCCTGTGCGTGGCTCACCAGACTACTTTTCCCGAGCATGCACCTTTCCTCTTCGGCCGCAAATCTCATCGGGACTCTAAGTGTAGGCACAGATTGGAGGGAGATTGGTCATGCAGCCTTGTCATCACTCGCCCCCAGCTTAAATCCACTCGCCAAATGCTAGTAGGCGAGTGAAATTTTTGAGGGCTGATATACAGTCTACAGTCGGCAAGCTGTAATTTCCCAAACAATACAATCCTATGGACAAGATTACCCAACAGACGAGGTTCCTAGGTTCTGCAAATACAGACGTATTTTATGTTGTATGCCCATACACCTGTATTTGTGTCTGTGTGCATGAGCTAAACATGTCTAATCTGGAATTGTAAAGTATGGTACGTATGTGTGCAAAGGGAAAACACAAGAGATAGGCCGACCTTTAAGGTTTTCTCTACTATGAATGCTCTGTCATGTCCCTCCTCTTACTTACTAAATGAATCAGTAGAGTTATGTAAGAAATGCCTTCAGTAAATGTATCAGTGCTGTAGATATTTATTTATGATGTTGGTCGGTGAATTCTTAAATGCATGCTGGAAAAAAAAGGTACTTCCCGTAACACATTTTATGCCTATGCTATTTCTAATCACATGGACATTTTTTTACAGTTTTCTCTCCGCATGCCACGTTTCAGTTGCCTTGGGCGTTCTGGCACTTGATATTCTACCTTCAGTTTAGTAAATCTTTAGAGTTTTTGACCTTTGTTATTGTCCTTTTACACATTTACAAAGGTTATTTCATGTTAAAGTGATTGTAAACGATCACCTTGTAAAACAACCCATTCCGTTTGAAATAGAAATAAAAAGGCAAAACATTTTAGTTTAGAAATAAAAAAAATTATGACATTTTTTTTCCCTTTTTTTTATAAATGATCACATTCCTTATTTTCTCAGCTGTATAAGAGCTGGGGGAGGAGAAGCAGTAACACACTGAGCTTGCCAGTGAATGGCTGTGCAGCTGGGGCGTGTCAGGACAAGTCTTATCATTGGAGGAGAGCATAGTGGGTTCCCAGCATAGCTAGAGAACTGACCACAGTTTGCTCCCCTGGTTAGTGTGGTCAGTTTTTTTTACAAATCAATCCTTGAATTCCAAGCAAAAGATCCATGCCTAGACTTAAAGCGGATGTCCCATTAAAAAAGTATATTAAAAGCCAGCAGCTACAGATACTGCAGCTGCTGACTTTTAATATTAGGACACTTACCTGTCCTGGAGTCCAGCGGCGTCCACAGCAGAGGACGAGCGTTCGCTCGTCTCTCTGCTGTTCCCCCCTCCATCCACGGTGAGGGAACCAGGAAGTGAAGCGCTCCGGCTTCACTGCCCGGTTCCCTACGGCGAATGCGCGAGTCGCGCTGCGCCCACCGATTGGCTCCCGCTGTGTGCTGGGAGCCGAGAGTTCCCAGCACACAACGGGGGGGCGACGGGATGTCGCAAAAAAAACAGACTTTTGCCTGAGACTGCGGGCCGGAAGTGGGTGCAGATACCTGTCTTTAGACAGGTATCTGCACCCCCCTCCCCCTGAAAGGTGTCAATTGTGACACCGGAGGGGGGGAGGGTTCCGATCAGCGGATCTTCACTTTAGGGTGGAGATCCACTTTAAAGCGGAGGTCCACCCAAATTTTTTTTTAAAAGCCACAAACTGCAGCTGCTGACTTACCCTTCCAGCGCGCCCGCGATTTTGGCAGCCGAGGCTGCCATTCTTGGTGAGGGAATCAGGAAGTGAAGCTTTGCAGCTTCACTGCCCGGTTCCCTACTGCGCATGCTCGAGCCACGTGGTGCGTCCTCACTGGTCCCCGCTGTCTCCTGGGACCAGTGTGTTTCCCAGAAGACAGCGGGGGGTGACGTGGCAGTCTATTCCCGGAAGTGGGTGCAAATACCTGTATTATACAGGGATCTGCACCCCCCTCCCCCTGAAAGGTGCCAAATGTGACACCGGAGGGGGGGAGGGTTCCAAAAAGTGGAGGTTCACTTTTTGTGTGGATCTCTGCTTTCAAGAAGTAATCTGAGAGAATTACATCATCAGTCTGCTGCAGGGTGGATAAAGTATTTCTTCAGCCTCCCCTTCCTCAGTTATCACTCAGACTTATTGCAGCTCATACGATGAAAGAGAGCAGCAAGGGACTAAGCTGAGTGAGGCAATATATGTGCCCAGAACATAATAGCTATTGCATACACCCAGGCATTTACATAATTGTGTAACCTTTGGGCCAGTGCCTAGTCCAGGTAATAGATGACACCCCGACATGATAACTAAACAAAGATACTTTCAGAGTGAAAAGATATATAAATAGAAGTATAGAACGCCACCAGACAAGACAAGATCACCTGACAAGATCACATCACTCATGGGAAAACCTCTTAAAGCATATGTAAACCTAGGGAAAAAATTCTGCAAGACAAAGGCATAATGTGCTAGTATGCAGAGGCAGGTTGCCTAAGGCCTCACACATTTGATCACCTCTACGGTGTTTATTTCTTGCGTTATAAACAAAAAAAGCCTGACAAGTTTGAAAACTTGTTGCTACAATAAACATCCCATTTATTTTTTAAAACACATTTTTCCTCAGTTTAGGCCAATAAGTATTCTTCTACACATTTTTGGTAAAAAAAAATTGCAAGAAGCGTATATTGATTGGTTTGCGCAAAAGTTATAGTGTCTACAAAATAGGGGATAGATTTATGGCATTTTTATTATTACAGTGGGACCTTGAATTGCGAGTAATGCAGGTTAACATTTTGCAACACTGTATTTAAAAAAAATCCTAACTCGGTTTGCGAGAGTTGTTTTGCAAAACGTGCAAGATTCAGGCCAAAGTGGTGTGCAGTACCGCGTTTGGACTGAGGTGGGGGCGCCGGAGCCGAGTGGTGCCGAAAGGCGCTGATCGGCACTGTTCGGTAATGCTCGGAAAGACACAGAAATACTCCGTTTCCGAGCCTTTCCAAGGAATGCCGAGGTCAGCTGAGGTGTCCTCTGGCCTTTCCAAACATTTCCAGGGCTCTCCAGTGCCCCCCACCTCTGCCTGCATGCGGTATTGCATGCCATGGAAGTCAATGCGGAACTAATTATTTTCGTTTCCATTGACTTCAATGGGGAAACTTGCTTTGATATGCGAGTACTTTGGATCACGAGCATTCTCCTGGAACGGATTATGCGAGGTTCCACTGTATTATTTTTTTACTAGTAATGGCAGCGATCTGTACATTTTATTGTGACTGTGATACTGTGGCATTCACATTTATACAGCGATCAGTGCTATAAAAATGCACTGATTACTGTATAAATTTCACTGGCAGGGAAGGGGTTAACACTAGGGGGCGATCTAGGGGTTAATTGTGTTACCTAGGGAGTGATCCTAACTGTAGAGGGAGGGGACTCACAAGGGGAGGAGACCAATCGGTGTTCCTCTGTACTGGGAACACACCACCGGTCTCCTCTCACCTGACAGGACATGGACCGCGTGCTCCCTAGAGTGCCAGGAAGCTGAGGACGTCATATGACGCCCAGAACGAGAGCCACACCGCCCAGCCGTCATTTAACGGGCGGCAGGCAGCTAGTGGTTAAACATATTCTCACATATCCCCTTTGCTTGCTTGACCAAAGGGACCCTACCACATAAACCGGCGGGAGCTGGATTTGAGAGGGAAGCTCTTCTCGACGACTTCTCTCTGGAGACTGGCAAAAAATCCAGACAGGGGGTTCTATAAATAGACCCCCAAGTACCTTCCAGAAGGTTCTAAGTTCACCTGACCCTAGCTAGCCAATCCCCATTTTACCTTCTCACCTTCTGGTAGCTTCTCTGTCATGTGACCCTATTTCACCAATAGAATAAGCCCCATTATAAAATCTTTAATATTCATAGCCGAGGCCATGGCCCCATGAGGCAAGGAGGGGCTAAATAGGGTGCCCCCCTTTTTCCCCACATTTTATGTATTGATGTGTATATGATTGTATTTTATAGTTGTGGAAAAAAGTCTTATGGCAAAAAATATGTATTTTATTATTAAACTTATAAAAAATAAACCATTGACTTCTTATAGAGAAAAGAAAAGCGGCATATTGAACAGGTGAAATATAATGGAAGACATGTACATGATTCCGTTTTGCATATCAGGAAGACAAGTTGACAGCTAATGTCTTCCTGGCTCCAGGGCAGCGTTTGAATTTATGTGAACACTCAGAATTGGTTTGAATTTTTCCTAGTGTTACTTCCGTCAGGTTTTCTGGAAAATTCTGGGCGGAGGAGACTTTCACGACAATAGAAATTAAAGGGTTATTTAAAAATAGCTCATCTCTGAATTTCCCTTCTTTGTTATTGCATGGGTAAATACTGCCAGCATATTCCTTGTCAGCGTTCCAGGAATGATTATACACAGAAGCCTGTTTTACCTCTGAATCATGCGTCTGTCCAAGAAGAAAACAGCATGGGACTTTGTATAGCCAGTAATAAGTGCAATGTTTAAAAACATGTGTATTACCCCATTCTTATATTAACCCAAAAGAGGTTGGAGTTATACAAATGGTTAACATAGACAGTATGCAGTCATAAATAGATAGCGTATGAGTTAATGCTAGTTAATACAATGTTATAGCTTTCTTATGATTTCATGGTAAGATCGTTTAACATGAAACAAATAATTCTAAAGTATATCTAAAGACCTTGTCCAATTATAGGCAAGGGGAGGGTAGTGACCTGTCTGTGTGGCTTAACTGAAGTCGCCTGGCTGGTTGGGCAACATGGTAGGGCTTTGTATTGTAAAATGCTTGAATATTTACATTGCCTTTGTAAATTTCAGAACAGGATAGCGGAAAAACAAATTATTTGGCCAGTGAAATAGCCCACGTATACTGTATGTGTTTAACAGTGGTGACTGGTGCTGAAATTTTTTTTTTTTTTGGGGGGGGGGGGGGGCGCAAACAAAACAAAAAACGAAACAAAAACAAAAAACAATTGCAGCCTCACTTTGCCCATCAAATGCAGCCACTGTGCCCATCAAATGCAGCCACTGTGCCCATCAAACGCAGCCACTGTGTCATCAATTGTCACCACTGTGCCATGTCATTAAACGCAGCCACTGTGCCATCAATTGTTACCACTGTGCCATGCCGTCAAACGCAGCCACTGTGCCATGCCATCAAATGCAGCCACTGTGCCATCAATTGTCACCACTGTGCCATGCCATCAAATGCATCTACTGTGCCATGCCATCAAACAAAGCCACTGTACCATCAATTTTCACCACTGTGCCATGCCATCAAACGCAGCCACTGTGCCATCAATTGTCACCACTGTGCCATGCCATCAAACACAGTCACTGTGCCATGCCATCAAACGCAGCCACTGTGTCATCAATTGTCACCACTGTGCCATGCCATCAAACGCAGCCACTGTGCCATCAATTGTCACCACTGTGCCATGCCATTAAACGCAGCCACTGTGCCATCAATTGTCACCACTGTGCCATGCCATCAAACGCAGCCACTGTGCCATGCCATGAAACCCAGCCGCTGTGCCATCAATTGTCACCACTGTGCCATGCCATCAAATGCAGTCACTGTGCCCATCAATTGTCGCCACTATGCCAATTGTCACCACTGTGCCCTTTAATTGTCACCACTGTGCCAATTGATGCCACTGTGCCCGTTAATTGTCACCACTGTGCCCATTGATGCCACTGTGCCCGTTAATTGTCACCACTGTGCCCATTAATTGTCGCCACTGTGCCCATTGATGCCACAGTGCCCATTGTCGCCACTGTGCCCATTGTCACTGATGTGCCCTGTAAAATGCCCCTGCCCGGCACTTACCTTTCTGGGGGTCAGCCATCCTCCTTCCACGTCCCTCGATGTCTTCTCCCGCCCTCGATGACACTTCAGCCAATCAGGTTACCGGTAACCAGAACCATGCCAGAATCGATGAACCTGATTGGCTGAGACGCCTACTAGTCTTATCCAAGGAATGCACCCCCCGTAGTCCCCTGGCCGCTGGCTCTAATAGGCACTTCCACACAGCCAACCAGCTGCCATTATTCAGGTGGCCGGCACTCATCATCCGGCCATCTGAATAGTCGGCGGCAGCGGCAAAAAATACATAGATTCATGCAATGCATGAATCTATGTATTTCAGTGGTGGTGCAAGAGCCAGAGGGGGTGGCGCTCGGCGCCCTCTATGGACGAACCGCCACTGTTTGTTGGCATGCAGTTCATTGATTGCGTTAACTTGTAGTGGTTACAGCCAGGCCCTTGAAAGATTTCTGCCCCCTATGTTAACATTGATAGGTATCCTTTAAACAAGCATATACAGCTTATCTCTGCAGCAACAACAGAGCAGAAAATGTCCTTGCCTGGCGCCCCCAGCTTATCTGTTGTACACATACCCCCACTGACATGGTAAACCTGTCAAATGGCAGGTATCAGAACCTGCTCAATTTAGAACAGCCACCAACATAAGACAGTGTTCGCCAGAATTGTAAATTTATTTTTGAAAGGATAATTATATAAATGCCAATGATTTGCTCCCTAAAATAAATTATATAAATATATATATATATATATATATATATATATATATATATATATATATATATACACACATACAGGGCCTTCTTTCACATAAGATAGATACAGGAACTCGAACAACAAACCCCCCCCCCCCCCCAATTTCACTAACAGTGGGAGGACCTTAAAAGGGCAGGATGCAGGGAGATCATCACATGAGGGTGTGGTCATCTGCACTGTACCCTGGGCACCTGCATCTCCCTTGCCCCCATCTTGCACTTAGTGGGAGCCATTGGGAGACAAACTGTGACTTGTAAACGGAAGCTGCACTTCTGTGTTTACAAGCGATAGAGGAACAGGAAGCAGAGGGCCTGAGCCAGAGGTGGTGGAACTGAGTTCCACCAAGTTCAAGCTGAAAAAAAGCCTTATATATATACACACACACACACACACACACACACACCGTATATACTCGAGTATAAGCGGACCCGAATATAAGCCGAGGCACCTAATTTTACCACAAAAACCCGGGAAAACGCATTAACTCAAGTATAAGCCTAGGATGTCCATCTGCATGCCTCACTGTGCCTCACTATGTCCATGTGCATGCCTCACTGTGTCCATGCCTCACCGTGTTCATGTCTCACTGTGTCCATGTCTCACTGTGTCCATGCCTCGCTGTGCCCATGCCTTACTATGCCCATGCCTCACTGTGTCCATAACTAGACTGACTTTTAACATGGGAGTCTATGGAAGAGGTGCCGGGTTTGAAAAATCGGTGCTACCCAACCGTAGGTCCCACAGACAACAAACTTTGCACACTTGTAGAGGAGAAATGGGGCTACATGTGTGCCAAGTTCTGGGTCCAGGGAACCTACGAACAGCTGTCACCAGAGAAATTACCATTTAACATGGGAGTCTATGGAAGGGGTGCCTGGCTTTGAAAAAATTGGTACTCCCCAGCCGTAGGTCCCCAAACATTGCACACTTGTACAGGAAGAGTGGAGCTACATGTGTGCCAAGGTGTCCAGGGAACCTACGGCCGGCCGCTACAGGGTCCCCAAAGTCCGGGAGATCAGTCACAAAAAGGTGACTCGAGCATAAGCCAAGGGGGCCTTTTCAGCACAAAAAAATGTGCTGAAAACCTTGGCTTATACTCGAGTATATATGGTATATATATTTATAAAAAAACACAAATTTCATGGTGCTGAAAAATATTAAAAAATCTGTGCATCGCATCTCAAAAGTATTCAAAGCGCTTAATTTTTCCACATTTTGTTATGCTACATAAAGCCTTAATCCTAAATGGATTAAATTCATTACTTTCCTCAAAATTCTACAAACAATACCCAATAATGACAACGTAAAAGAAGTTTGTTTGAAATATTTGCAACTTTATCAAAAATAAAAAGAAACACATGTACATAAGTATTCACAGCCTTTGCCATGAACTCAAAATTGAGCTCAGGTGCATCCTGTTTCCACTGATCATCCTTGATGTTTCTACAACTTGATTGGAGTCCACCTGTGGTGAATTCAGTTGATTGGACATGATTTGGAAAAGCACATGCCTGTCTATATAAGGTCCCACAATTAACAGTGCATGTCAGAGCACAAATCAAGCCATGAAGTCCAAGGAATTGTCTGTAGATCTCTGAGACAGGATTGTGTCGAGGCACAAATCTGGTGAAGGGTACAGAAAAATTAGCACAGTGGCCCCCATCATCCGTAAATGAAAGAAGTTTGGAACCACTAGGACTCTTCCTAGAGCGGGCCAGCAATCCAGGAAGAAGGCCAATGGAGGTGAACAGGGTAGGTGACGAAGAACCCAATAGTCACTCTGACAGAGTTCCAAAATGTTCCTGTGGGGAGAGGAGAAACTTCCAGAAGAACAACCATCTATGGAAGCACTCAACCAATCAAGCCTGACATCCTTGATGACAACCTGCTCCAGAGTGCTCTGGACTGGTGCGAAGGCTCTTCTTCTAACAGGACAACAACGCTAAGCACACAGCCAACATAACAAAGGAGTGGCTATGGGACAACTGTGTGAATGTCCTTAAGTGGCCCAGCCAGAGCCCAGACTTGAACCCAATTGAACATCTCTGGAGAGATCTAAAAATGGCTGTGCACCCACCAATGCTTCCCATCCAACCCGATGGAGCTTGAAAGGTCCTGCAAAAAGAAATGGGAGAAACTTCCCAAAAACAGGTGTGCCAAGCTTGTAGCATCATACTCAAAATAACTTCAGGCTGTAATTGGTGCTAAAGGTGCTTCAACAAAGTATTGAGCAAAGGCTGTGAATACTTATGTACATGGGAGTTTTTTCATTTTTTATTTTTAATAAATTTGCAAAGATTTCAAACACACTTCTTTCACGTTGTCATTATGGGGTATTGTTTGTAGAATTTTAAAGGAATAAACAAATTTAATCCATTTTGGAACAAGGCTGTAACACAAAATGTGGAAAAAGTGAATTCTTTCCCAGATACACTGAATGCTTCCAAGTACCAGAATTACATTTGTGTTGTGAGTTAATAAATAATCTGTTAATTATTTAAAGACAGAAAACCAAACATGTGAATAGATCATTTATCAGATGAAAAAACAGCTAAAAACTCTTGTTCAACAGATCACTTGCTCTGGTCAAAGTCCCGATTTCCGAAATTTTACAACATGGTAATATTGTGTTTTCCTCAAAATTGGTTGCCTGGGCCATCTAGCACAATGTGTTGGTGCCTGATTGTGGTAGACATAAGTACACTATGGGGTTGATTTACTAAAACTGTAGAGTGGAACATGTGGTGCAGCTCTGCATAGAAACCAATCAGCTTCTAAAATAAAGTGATTGTAAAGTCTTGTTTTTTTCCCCTCTAAAAATAACAAACATGTGATACTTACCTGCTCTGTGCAGTAGTTTTGCACCGAGCAACCCGGATCCTCCTCTTCTCAGGTCCCTCTTCTGTGCTCCTGGCCACAGTTTGCTGTGGGGGTACCCGACCCGAGTTACAGTCCCCTGTGTCCATTCAGACACGGAAGCCCAATTCAGCCCTGTTCCCTCTCTCCTGATTGGCTAACTGACTTTGATTGACAGCAGTGGGAGCCAATGGCGCCACTGCTGTGTCTCAGCCAATCAGCAGGAGAGTCTTGGACAGCAGAGGAACGCTGGACAGAGATGGGGCTCAGGTAAGTATTAAGGCTCCATGCACACTGAAGCTGATAAAAGCTATTAAAAACGCCAGTAGCTTTGCAGGGAGCCTTGCAAAGTTTTTTTTGTAATAGCTTTAATCAGCGTTTTTTAGTGTAGTATTTAACAGTTTATTTTTTTTTGTTTGGACTTTTTTTTTATGGAATAAAAAACGCTAAAAAACGCTGGCGCTGGTGTTTTTGAGCTTTTTGGGCGTTTTGCGGTTTTTAGCATTTTTTCCCCCCAAAAAACGGCACTTTGAACGCAAATTAAGGGCGTTCAGAAAAAAGCCAATAAACTCCAAAGCATTGAACTTCCTTTTTTCAGCACGTCGTTGTGTTCTACGTCACTGCGTTCTGACCCGATTCGGATTTAGGTCCGATGGTGTGTACGCACATCAGACCATCAGACATGTTCAGAGTTGTCTGATGAAAACGGTCCGTCTGACCAGTCTCATCAGACTGGTCTGATCGTGTGTACAAGGCCTAAGAGGGGCTGAGGGGAGCTGCTGCACACAGAAGGCTTTTTATCTTAATGCATAGAATGCATTAAGATAAAAAGCCACCTGACTTTACAATCCCTTAAGCTTTGACAAACAAAAAAACGGGAAGCTGATTGGTTTCTATGCTGAGCTGCACCATATTTTGCACTCTCCAGTTTTAGTAGATCAACCCGGTGTTGCTTTTACCTTGAGAAAGGGGCCTTGCAAGATCCAGAAACGTTGGAGCTTTGTTTGCACTGCGGATGCAGCACAAGATTAATGTTAATTATTAGCACTTTTCATATACACTTTAGGCATGAGGATCATGTCTGGTCTATGGTCACTTTAAAGGAGTTGTAAATTTACTTACCTGACCCGTCGAAAGTCCCGTGTGGTCCCGAGATCCTCTTTGCCGCTCAGCCTGGCCGCTGATTGGCTAGAGCAAATGGATTGAGAGCAGTGCAGTCCCGAGGGGCGGGGCAGAGTGATATAGTGAGCGGCTACGGCCGCTCGCTGTATCACGGGAGCGCGCCCGCAATTACTGACCACCATTTCTTTTAGAAACGCTTTAAGGCCTGGCATAGATGGCAAGATCTCATGGACAATATTGATTCCAAAAGATATGCGCATGCGGAAGATTATTTGCACTCAGGGTGCTTAGTACCGCAGTTTATTGGTGGAAATATAGCACATAACTTGAATGTGTTTTTGATTGGTCAGCCTTGATGATTTTTAGTGTTTTTTTCCCAGCAGTTGTTTGATGTTGATTCTATGAGAGGTGACTTATGCAGTTCAAATGGTTAATTTTCTAGGATTTAAGTGTCCCGCCAACTGCAGATTCCCACAAATGTCCGAAGGTGTTAGAAAGGGGATGGTGTTCTCATAGAGCACCTGTCCCCCTACAGAGACTTGTCTGGCCTGCTCATTATCTATCCTATCAGGCTGTTGACACAGGCTGTTTATACCTCTCTATCTCTGCTGGACTCAATACCCCCTCTTGCTTTTGTAAATAATATATTGAGCTCTGCGCTTCCAATGCCTGCCAATGCAAGGTCTAGAGAGTTGGAGATATATGATAAGATAATGATGGGGTCTGAAATAATCTGCTGAAAAGGTGCAATATTGGCACTTGCAGGCCCTTGCCATAACTACAATCATAGTAGAACGTAAATTAAACAATTATTTATCTGTAAAAACTCCAAGGTCACCTTGACTGCCCTTAGGTGGGCGTATAAGCGCTACATTTTTGGGGGAATTTTTCATTGCATGAGTAATCTATTTTTATGCCTGATACAATTGATTGATTACATTTAGTAAGATTCTGTATTTTTTCAGAAATCTTGGAATTTTGATATCATTTGGCACATTCGCAAGAATTTATGGGGAGTGTAATTTTATTGGCAGAGGTGAAAATTGGCACAATATTTCTTATAAAACAAAATTTATCATTATAAAACATTATTTAATTACAGTCCTGTGTCTAGGTCTGGAGACCTTACTTACAAAAGATATTGATAAGACAGAATGAGTCCAGATATGGGCAATAAACATAGTGAAAGGGACTTCACATGTACAAAGAGCTTAAAGGGTTTGTAAAGGAAACCTTTTTTTTCATCTTAATAGCTTCCTTTACCTTAATGCAGTGCTGTTTTCATGTCCTCATTGTTCGTTCTTGCCCTCAAGTTGCTGTAATTCTTCTCTGATCTCCACACTTCCTGGTTGTCTGTTTCCTGATAACCACAGTACTGAGAGCTTTCTCTCTGTGGTCACTAACTTCAAGGAGGTGTGATTACTGTGTGTCTAAAACCCCTCAGCACCAATCAGTTTTGTTTTACAAACCATCACTGCCCTGTATTGGCTCTGTGGCTCTGTACAGCAGAGAAACAGGAAACAACATGCAAAAACGAATCTAGAAACTGCAGGTACATTATATGATTGATTTTTATCTATTTTTATTAATTTTTAAAAGGAATCAGTTAACTATTATGTCTCTATACCCTGTAAACAGTCATTTCAGCAAAAAAAAGTTTTTTTATTTACAACTCCCCACTTGATAACCGAGCCTGTTTTTCAGATTCGGTGTTTACGAGACTAAAACAGTTTTTTTTTGCTAGAAAATTACTTAAAACCCCCAAACATTATATATATATATTTTTCTAACACCCTAGAGAATAAAATGGCAGTCATTGCAATACTTTTTGTCACACCGTATTTGCGCAGCGGTCTTACAAGCGCACTTTTTTTGGAAAAAAATCACTTTTTTGAATTAAAAAATAAGACAACAATAAATTTGGCGCAATTTTTTTATATATTGTGAAAGATAATGTTACGCCGAGTAAAATGATACCCAACATGTCACGCTTAAAAATTGCGCCCGCTCGTGGCATGGTGTCAAACTTTTACCCTTAAAAATCTTGATAGGCGACGTTTAAAAAATTCTACAGGTTGCATTTTTTGAGATACAGAGAAGGTCTAGGGCTAGAATTATTGCTCTTGCTCTAACGATCGCGGCGATACCTCAGTTGTGTGGTTTGAACACCGTTTTCATATGCGGGCGCTACTCGCGTATGCGTTCGATTCTGTGCGCGAGCTTGTCGGGACTGGGGGTTTTAAAATGTTTTTTTTTGTTTTCTTATTTATTTTAATTTAGTTTATAATTTTTTACACTGAAATAAATAATAAAAAAAAATTATTACTTTTATTCCTATTACAAGAAATGTAAACATCCCTTGTAATAGAAAAAAGCATGACAGGTCCTCCTAAATATGAGATCTGGGGTCAAAAAGACCTCAGATCTCATATTTAGGCTTAAAAATAAGAAATGTAAAATGTCATTTTTTCAAATGGCATTAAAAAAAAATGTCTCTTTAAGACGCTGGGCGGGACTGACGTTTTGACGTCACTTCCGCCCAGCAGAGCTCTGGGGACGGGTGGGGGCGATTTTTCCCTCACTCGTATCCCCGCACAGGAGCCAAACAGACCGATCGCCTCCGATCGGCAACGGTAAGCGGCGGAGGGCGCGGGAGAGCGGCGGGAGGGGGGGGACCCTCTCCCGCCACCGATAACGGCGATCTAGCGGCGAATCCGCCGCGGAGACTGCCATTATCATTAACACAACCGGCCCATGAAGAGATGGATACCGAGATAACCATCTTTAAAAATAGGACGTACTTTGGCAATGGGCTGGTTGTCAAGTGGTTAATATGTACTGTCTAGAGTAGGGGTCTGCAAACCTTCTTGTCCAAACTGTCCTTAGGACTTTAGGGGGGCTGGATCCTGCCCATTGGCAGTAGAGAAGGTCCCGACATCAGCAGGGAAAAAACAATGCCCCATCGTTGGTGTCAGTGGGAGAAATTTTTCCCCATCATTGGTGTTTTTAGGCCAATTTGTTGGCATTATAGAGATGAAATGTTCTCCGTCATTGTGCCCCATCTTTGGTGTCATTGGGAGGCATTATGCTCTTACACTGGTCTCAGTGGAGCACATTTTGCCCCATTGTTAGTACTAACAGACGAAACAGTGCCCCAATGGCCCCATAAAAGCAAGCAAAGGGCCGCATCTGATTCCTGGGTTTGGAGGCCACTGGTCTGGAGGAAGGAGGATAAACGTTAGATATAACTGAAATCTTTAAAGAGGAGTTCCACCCAAATTTGGAACTTCCTCTTGTTCCACTCCTCACCCCCATACATGCCACATTTAGCATGTAATTTTTTTGGGGGGGGGAGTGGGGGCTTCAGTAGGAGTGGGACTTCCTGTCCCACTTCCTGCTTCCGCCGAGGGGCTGGTTAGGTGATTAAGCCTTAATCGCCTACACCAGCCCCTCCCTGTAGGCGATCACATGGGACACTGACAGGTCCCATGCGATCGCCTCTCCAATCATCGGCGAGCCGCGCCGCGTGCGCATGCGAAGTGCGGCTCGCGCATGCGCAGTGGGTGCCCGGCCGTGAAGCCGAAGGCTGTCACGGCTGGGTGCCCACAGTCGAGATGGAGACGCCGGCTGGGGAGGGGGGGAGAGGAGCGGAGCCCCGGTCGGCGCGTCGCTGGAACGCAGGAGCAGGTAAGTGAGTGTTTATTAAAAGCCAGCAGCTACACTTTTTGTAGCTGCTGACTTTTAATAAACACAATTTTGGCTGGAACACCCCTTTAAATACATTAAGGGTGTAAATAAGGTTCAGGAGTAGAGTATTTTTAATATGTAGCCAAATTCAAGAACACAGGGACATGACTTCAAACTAACAAAGGGGAAGTTCATAGACTTTCAGCAGAGGTAGCAAATCAGTCAAAATTAAGCAGGCCATACTCAATTCGAATCCTGCTGAACAAACCGAGATTCAAACCGTGTAATTGATTGATCAACTTGGATACAACCAGCATGCCAGGTGTTACCTGTGATTATACCTAGTAGCTGCTATAGCTGCTAGTAATAATCTCTGTCTTCTCCGGATGGGGACGGCTGCCCCAGTCCTCCCTGCCGAAGGAGACAATGGCTTGGCAGGAGGGATTCCTGAATCAATACTGTCTGTGTTCATGGGGGAATCAAGCAAAACTATTTCCTGCAACCTGTGGTTGCTGGAAAGAAATTTGCTCTGTGTATGGCTGACCTAAAGCCCTGTACACATGGGCTAAATATCAGGAGACATTGGCCAGTTCAATAAAAACCAGCCAACATTCTGCCTGTGTGTATCGCACCCTGTCCAACAGAAACTGGCCGTGAAAAACCAGCAGCCTATCGACTCCCGATCAGCGCTCTCAGCCAATGGTGGAGAGCGCTGATCGGAGTGTTCTGGTAGGGGGGCCGTTCTCGGTGGGGAAGATCACTGAACAGGCATACCCCACTTTTAAGTACACAATGGGGTTTAATTACTATCGCTGGAGAGTACAAAATCAGGCTCACTTCTGCATAGTAACCAATGAGCTTCAAACCCTAGCTTGTTCAAATAAGCCTGGTAATAAAACATGGAAGCTCATTGATTTTTATGCAGAAGTGAGCCGTATTTTGCACTCTCTAGCGATAGTAAATAAACCCCTATGCCTGTACTAACTGCTGATAGTTAGTACGGCTGATCCAACTGGGGCTGAGGCCTCGTACACACGACAGTTTTCCTCGACAGAATCCATCAAGAAACTTGGTGGCAGAGCTTTTTTTCAGAGGAAAACGGCCGTGTGTATGCATTTCATCGAGAAAACTGTCGAGGAACTCAACAAGGAAAAAAGAGAGCAAGTTCTCTTTTTCCTCGACGGGAGTCTCAATTTCCTCGTCGTGTTCCTCATCAGGCTGGTTTTCAACGAGAAACACGTTGGTGTGTAATGCTTAGAAACCCGCGCACCTTCGGTAAAAGTAGCATTTGTAATGGAAATAGCACATTGGTCACACTGTAACAGACTAAAAAGTGCAAATGTCTCTTACCAAACTTTTACCTAACACGCAGTAACATGAGATTAGCAAAAGCAGCCCCAAGGGTTGTGCCAATGGGATCAAATTTCCCCTGCCGTCTGTGTTTTGTACGTCACCGCATTTGAGAACGAGGAGATTTGGTCTTGCCAGTGTGTCCGCAAAGACAGCTTGTCAAGTTTCTCGACAAGCATAACAAGGAACTCGTCGAGGAAAATGATGTGTCTTTTCCGCCGAGTTCCTCGGTCGTGTGTACGAGGCCTGACTGTTTTTTTGGGTTGAATGAAAAAAAAAACATATGGCCAGATTCAGGTAGACTTACGACGGCGTATCAGTAGGTATGCCGTCGTAACTCAGAATCTGCACCGTCGTATCTTTAAGCGTATTCTCAAAGTGAGATACGCCTAAATGTTGCTAAGATACGACCGGCGTAAATCTCCTACACCGTCGTATCTTAGCTGCCTATTTACGCTGTCCGCTAGGGGCGTGTATGCTGATTTACGCCTAGAATATGTAAATCAGCGAAATACGCCTATTCACGAATGTACGCCTGGCCATCGCAGTAAAGATATGCCGTTTACGTAAGGCGTTTTCAGGCGTAAAGATAAAGCTGCAACAAGATGGCGCAGCCAATGTTAAGTATGGACGTCGGGACCGCGTCAAATTTTTAAATTTTACGTCGTTTGCGTAACTCGTCCGTGCATGGGGCTGGACGTAAATTACGTTCACGTCTTTGCGGCGTAATTTGGAGAATGCGCACTGGGATACGTCCACGGACGGTGCATGCGCCGTTAGTAAAAAACGTCATTTACGTGGGGTCACACTTAAATTAAATAAAACACGCCCACATCAAACACATTTGAATTCGGCGGGCTTACGCCAGCCCATTTACGCTACGCCGCCGTAATTTAGCTTGGTGAATACAGCACTTGCCTCTCTAATTTACGGCGGCGTAGCGTATCTGAGATACGCTACGCCCGCACAAAATAACGCCTCTCTACGTGAATCTAGCCAATAGTGTGTACCCGGCCTAAGGCTTGGTGCACATGGGTTGAACATCGGCCGGTATCAGCCAGTTCAATAGAAACTCATCGACAATCAGTCATTATGTACAGCATTTTTTTTCTTTTTTTGACTAATGATCATTTATTAGCATAACTTTTTTGTATAGTTGTTTTTGAGTTGCTATCATAATCGTTAGTGCTGGCTGCTTTTCCTTTTTTTTTTTTTGCACCTAAGCGTAGAATCTCGTTTCTTTTTATCAGTGTGTACAGAAGCCTGTTTGACAAAATATGGTTTAATTGTCAAAGGGACAAAAAAAAAAAATGTTTTATATAAAAGAAACTGAGCAGACCGCTTGGTCTTTTTTTCTGCTGTCTCTTTTCTATATTACTATGTTTCTATTTATATGAAAGATCATTCACAGATCTTAAAAATGTTGTATGTCTATAGGTAGGTCTCCATGGACAATAGAGGCATAAAAAGAGCTCAGCCAGTGATTTGTGTCCTGCTCAGAAAGGTCTCCCAGTGGGGACCCTGCTTGGGGCATGGCCCAAGGGTTAGGTGTAGGGGGCCTTGGTGACAAGCAACCGAAATGCCTGCCTGAGACAGTTATTTCTCACATTTTGTCCATGAGATAAAAAAATTATACTTTTTAGAATTTTTTGGGATATGACTACAAAATGTTAAGAAAATAAGATAGAGAAAAAACTTTTCAATGCATATTTTGAATTTTATTCTTACCAAAGAATTTTGGTTCAACAATAACAATATAAATTAAGAATTCAGTAAAAGATTGCATTATAACAACATGCCTTTGAACATAAATAATCAAATATTAATAGCTAACTGTTATAAGACTACAAATGTTAAAGGAACAGTTAGGCACCATAAAGACTTAATCAAAATGAAGTTATTATGGTGTCATGAGGTCCCTTATTATTATGTTACCTTATGGGATTAAACCGTTCTTGAACGCGGAACCGTAGCGTGCGTCAAGGTCAGGAGTCAGGAGGACCAGGATTCATCTGTCCTCCCTTAAAGTTACAGCCGGCCTGCTCGCGGCCACAAAACAGCACCCTGCACTGCAAGCAAGGCTCCAATCCCTCTTACAGAGGGTGCTGCTATGGTCAGGCGGAAAAGGGAGGTATGGAGGGATGGGGCGCCAAAATAAAAATAAAATCCAGGGACAAAACAGCGGACAGACTTGGTCCAGGGGCAGTGTCCTCAGTCCGGGGACTGTCCCCAAAAACCTGTGATGTCTGGTCATCCTGATTTAAGGGGGCCCTAGACTTATCACCATTATAAAGGGATACTTCTCCCACTAACCACAGATCAAAAAGAGCATGTCTCCCACTGACCACCAATTTAAGGGGCCTATTTTTTTGTCTGTATTTAATCTTGGCCTTTATTATTATGCATTTAATTTCATGATTATTAGTGAAAATAATTTGTATTATAGAGTATGGGGTGTTTGAAAAATGATTTACTTGGTTCTCAAATACACTGGATATATTTATAAATGTTTTCACACAAGTTTCACACACAAAAGCCAGGACTCCAATTAGAAAAATGTGTGAATCTTAAATTAAATTTGTAAAAAAAAATCATTAAAACACTGTTCTAAGTATAACATACTCTTATATTTATTTCCATATCTATAATTTACTGATCCTGCTAATTTACCAGCTACGTGTGTAAAAATATTAAGCCGCAGTTCCCTAAGAATTATTTCAAGGGGCAAAAATGTTAAATAATAATAATAAAATAAAATGAGAAAGGTTGTTCTACTGTTTTTAATATGTTCAAACTCACAAGTAGTAATACAATTCACACTGATTACTTACAGTACATCAGAACTATAGGCATTTTTTTTCATTTTGGATAGAGCAAGGGAGGGTAATAACCCCTGACAGATTTTTTTTTCACCATCTGTGTCCCATTGCAGAGATTTCCCTTCACTTCCTGTGTCATAGCCAAACAGAAAGGGAGAGGAAATCCTTGCAAATTGAGGGAATTCATTGGGGACCCCCAGGTCACCAGAACTAGTGTCCTCATTGGAAGATTTTCCCTCTATTATTTTTCTGGTAACAACCCAGAATTTGGGATTTTCTTTTACTTTACGTTTCAATGATAATAATAAACAGGACAAAATAGAGAGGATGAATCTCCCTAATGGGGTCACAGCCAGCAATAAAAACTGACAAGCATTCTAATGCCACGTATACACGATCGGACATTCCGACATCAAAACCGTGGATTTTTTTCCGACAGGATTGTTCACTCAAACTTGTCTTGCATACACACGGTCACGCAAATGTTGTCGGAAATTCAGAACGTCAAGAACGCGGTCACGTACAGCACTACGACGAGCCAAGAAAAATTAAGTTACATAGTTAGGTTGAAAAAAAGACACAAGTCCATCAAGTTCAACCATAAGAAATAAGATAATAATAATAATATCATACAATCACATATACCCAATTTTATACCCACAGTTGATCCAGAGGAAGGCAAAAAACCCTAGCAAAGCATGATCCAATTTGCTACTGCAGGGGAAAAAAGCCTTCCTGATTCCCCATGAGGCAATCGGATGTTCCCCAGATCAACTTTACCTATAAATGAAGTCCTCAGTTATATTATGTACATTTAGGAATACATTTAGGACCTTTCTTAAAGCAATCTACTGAGCTGGCCAGAACCACCTCTGGAGAGAGTCTATTCCACATTTTCACAGCTCTTACTGTGAAGAAACCTTTCCGTATTTGGAGATGAAATCTCTTTTCCTCTAGACATAAAGAGTGCCCCCTTGTCCTCAATCTTGACCTTAAAGTGAATAACTCAACACCATGTTCACCACATGGACCCCTTATATATTTGTACATGTTGATTATATACCCCCTTAATCTCCTCTTCTCAAGAGTGAATAAATTCAATTCCTCTAATCTTTCCTCATAGCTGAGCTCCTCCATGCCTCTTATCAGTTTGGTTGCCACTCTCTGCACTTCTTCTCCAGTTCCCCAATATGCTTTTTGAGAACTGGGGCCCAAAACTGAACTGCATATTCCAGATGAGGTCTTACTAATGATTTGTACAGGGGCAAAATTATATCTCTCTCTCTCTGGAGTCCATACCTCTCTTAATACAAGAAAGGACTTTGCTCGCTTTGGAAACCGCAGCTTGGCAATACATGCCAAGTTCAATGATTCCGAGCATGTGTTGAATTTATTCTTAGCATGCATAGGATTTTTGTGGGTCAAAATTGGCTATAGACAATCGAAATTTCTAACAAGAACTTTTGTTGTCGGGAAAATTAAGAACCAGCTCTCAAACATTTGTTGTCGGAGATTCCGACAGCAAATGTCCAATAGAGCGTACACACGGTCGGATTTTCCGACAACAAGCTCACATCGAACATTTGTTGTTGAAAATTCCGACCGTGTGTGCGCAGCATTATACTTCTGCACTCTATTCAAAACTAAAAAAAAATGCCTTTAGTTATACTTGAAGAACCTCATTTAGAGGCTATAAAAGATTATAACCCTTCCATTTATTCTCCATAAACATGTTTAGTGACCAAATGTGGAAAACATATGTAGATGCCAGCAGAGTCTGTTAGTGAGGACATGTCTGGACTTACATCACATGAACTCAGACCAGCCATAGAGTGCATCTAGGGCCATAACATGGGCCCCTTTCATGTAAGTCATAAATACAAATGTTCTTGTAAACTAGTAAGAAAGGCAATACAAGACTCCAAGCAGCTGTGGATGAAAGCACTCATTACGGGACAATACATCTAAATTAACATTATCTTACAAATCTTATTATTATAATACACACTGAAAGAGTTTCAGGCCTGTAAACAACGGAAACTTTAAAAAGCTGATGTCTAAAACATTGTACTCTTGCTTACAATAAAGCTTTTTAGCCAACAGGTGAATTTACAGACTTCATTTTACATTAACAAGGCCAATCTTAAAGGGTTTGTGGTTGTAAAGGCAGAAGTTTTTTTATCTTACTGCATTGTCAAACGCCTGTAATCTGCCTAAAAAGAAGCTCATGTACGTTTTGCTTCAGGCGACAAAACGCTCAGATGTGAACAAGGGCCAATAAATGCCCAAAAAGCAAAATCCCATATATTTATATGGGATTTTGCTTTTTGGGCATTTTTGGAACGTTTGAGATGAGCGTTTTACGAGCTGAAAACCCTCAAGTGTGTACACAGCCAAACTGACATTGAATTGTTTGTTTTGAAATCATTATTTTTATTTTTTAGATCATTTTGAAATACTTAAAAAAAAAAAAATTATAATATTTTTTAAGTTTTGTGAAGCATGTTTAAAGTTTTTCAAATATATTGTGATGGACATTGGCTAAGATGATACATCTATTTGAGGGATCATGTAAAGCTATAACAGTGGGATGTTGTACACAATCGGATGAGTAAGTGCACAATATGATTGCTTCCACATTCTTCTCTATGCTTTGTGCATCATGCTTTACAGATTATTTCAACAGGATACATTCACTGCCACAATTGTTAACAATGTTTTGCTGCCTGGTTTTTGATACTTTTTGAAGTGTTAATATTTTGTGTGGCCACCATTATTTTCCAGCATTGCCTTAAAGGAGTTGTAAAGGAAAACTTTTTTTTGCCTAATATTAATGTCTGCAAGGTAGACAGACAGAATAGTGTAATGATTCTGTAAAAAAAAATAGTAAATACCAATTAAATTCCTTCATCTATATCACCTCCGGTGTTCTAGTTTCTGTTCTCTCATTCACTGCATGGTTTGCATCGCTCGTTCATGTAAGAACTACGTTTCCCAGTATGAATTGCGGCATGCCCAGTAATTCACAACTCCTTGAAGTCTCTAACACGTAGAGAGCGTCCTGCCGCACAGATGTAGTTCCCAGGAGGGGGCTAGCACGTTACTCACCACCACAGTAAAGCCTCCCTTCACGGTGGTCAGTAAAATCAGACAAGCAGGAAGTGAACAGAACAGAGAAGAAAAAGAGCAACTTATGAGCAAAAACAAACAATGAGAAAGTGAAAAGAGGAATGTCTGCAGGTAAAGGATGCTTATTATGAAAACATATTTTTTCCTTTACAACCCCTTTCCCTCATGGGCATGGAGTTCACCAAAGCTTCACATGTTGCCACTGGAGTCCTCTTCCACTCCTCCATGATGACATCACAGAGCTGGTGGATGTTGGAGACCTTGCGCTCCTCCACCTTCCATTTGAGGAATGCCCCGCAGATGATCAATAGGGTTTAGGTCTGGAGACATGCTTGGCCAGTCCATCACCTTTACCCTGAGTTTCTTTAGCAAGACAGTGGTCATCTTCGAGGTGTGTTTGGGGTCATGTTGGAATACTGCCCTGCAGCCCAGTCTCCGAAGGGAGCGGATCATGCTCGGCTTCAGTATATCACAGTTCATGTTGGCATTCATGGTTCCTTCAATGAGCACCCCAGTGCCGGCAGCAATCTTGCAGCCCAAGACCATGACACTTCCACTACCATGCTTGACTGTAGGCAAGACACACTTGCCTTTTTACTCCTCACCTGGTTGTCGCCACACACGCTTGATACTATCTGAGCCAAATAAGTTGATCTTGGTCTCATCAGACCGCAGGACATGGTTCCAGTAATTCATGTCCTTAGTCTGATTGTCTTCAGCAAACTGTCTGCATGTTTTTTTGTGCATCATCTTTAGAAGAGGCTTCCTTCTGGGACGACAACCATGCAGACCAATTTGATGCAGTGTGCGGCATATGGTCTGAACACTGACAGGCTGACCCCCCACCCCTTCAACCTCTGCAGCAATGCTGGCAGCACTCATATGTCTTTTTCACAAAGACAAACTCTGGTTATGACGCTGAGCACGTGCACTCAACCTCTTTGGTGGACCATAGCGAGGCCTGTTCTGAGTGGAACTTGTCCTGTTAAACCGCTGTATGGTCTTGGCCACCTTGCTCCAGCTCAGTTTCAGGGTCTTGGAAATCTTCTTATAGCCTAGGTAGGCCATCTTTATGTAGAGCAATAATCATTTTTTCAGATACTCAGAGCGTTCTTTACCATGAGATGCATGTTGAACTTCAAGTGACAAGTATGAGAGAGTGATAGCGATAACATCAAATTTAACAACACCGGCTCCACATTCACACCCGAGACCTTGTAACACTAATGAGGGACATTACATCGGGGAGGGAAAATGGCTAATTGGGTCCAATTTGGAAATCCTCACTTAGGGGTTTACTCACTTTTGTTTCCAGTGGTTTAGACATTAATTGCTGTGTGTTGAGTTATTTTGAGCGGACAGCAAATTTACACTGTTATACAAGCTGTACACTCACTACTTTACATTGTAGCAAAGTGTAATTTCTTCAGTGTTGTCACATGAAAAGATATAATAAAATGTTAACAAAAATGTGAGGGGTGTACTCACTTTTGTGAGATACTGTATAACAAAATATATACAACTATTAACCACTTAAGGACCCCCGCACGCACATTTACGGCCACAACATGGCTCGTACAGGCACAAGGGCGTAAATTTACGTCCCCGCCTTCGTGCGGTTCGGGGGTCACATCGGGACCCCCTCCGCGGCGTGCGGGGGTCCCCCTGGCTCTGGGAGCGATCGCCGACGAGCGGGCGGATGTCCGTGTTTTCCGCCCCCCCCCCGCGATCGCTCCCAGCCAATGGGAGCGCTCCCCCTTCGTTTCAGTTCCTCCTCCTGTGTTTACACAGGAAGGAGGAAATTATGTCACCTCTCATCGCAGCGGTGTTTCCCACCGCTGCTGATGAGAGAAGACATTCACAGTAAGTGTGCACCAACACAACACAGACACACACTCACATAGGCACATTAACCCCTTGTGATCGCCCCCCCCCCCCCCCACCCCCCTGTCACAGTGTCACTGAATGCAGTGATCTAATCACTGCATTTAGTGTCAGTGTGACAGGCAGTGTAAAATCAGTTAGTGTTAGGTCCAGGATAGCCCCCCCACCCCCCCTAATAAAGTTTTAACCCCCTGATCACTGCCCTAGTTAACCCTTTCACTCCCTATTGCCAGCATCACTAAGCGATCATTTTTCTGATCGCTGTATTAGTGTCGCTGTTCCCGCTAGGTAGCTATTTTTTTTATTGCGATTTTTTTTTTTACTAAAGACATGTGGCTGAATTAATTTTGGCCTAAATGTTTTACTAAAATTTAGTTTATTTGATTTTTTTTATAACAAAAAGTAAAAAAATAGTGTTTTTTTTCAAAATTGTCGCTCTATTTTAGTTTATAGCGCAAAAAATAAAAATCGCAGAGGCGATCAAATACCACCGAAAGAAAGCTCTATTTGTGGGAAGAAAAGGACGCAAATTTTGTTTGGGAGCCATGTCGCACGACCGCGCAATTGTCTGTTAAAGCGACGCAGCGCCGAATTGTAAAAACACCTTGGGTCATTTAGCAGCGTATGTGTCCGGGTCTTAAGTGGTTAAAGGATACAGTGGAAGAAAGAGCTCTTCCAGCTTTTGCTTACAATACAGAAGGATAAGGTGTTAAAACGTGTATGTTATACATGAGGTGACATTGAGTCTTATTTGATAAAGGAGAAAATGTGCTGGACTAAAGATTTAGGAGATCTTGCCGTAGATGGGCATTTGTCTCATCCAGAACAGGTGGTGAGACTTCTGCTTCCTCTTAGACCCTTTGAACCCTCTGTTTTAAAGCTGCCCATAGATGATAGGGAAAGAAGTTGGTTTTGTAAGCCCATTCTTTATTGCAATTACATGATTTCAATTGCTTGTACTGGTCAAAGGCAATTCAATGTATATAGCCACACTTATTAGTTTTTACTTGGATTAAATAAAAAATAAAAAATTCTACTTGGATCAAATTCTTATTTCAAATATATTCACCATTTACATGCTTAATTTTTAACATTTTAATGTAGAGGTTATAGTCTCTTAGAGTTGGTTTACATAGGCGCGACTCGTCAGGCGCATTAGCCGCCTGACAAGTCGCGCTCCGTTCTGTACAATGGAACCGTTCTAATTGGAGTGACTCAAGTCGCTCCGACTTAGAAAAAGGTTCCTGCCTGTACTACTTTGGGACAACTTCAGGGCGACTTGCATTGACTTCAATACAGAAGTCATTTTGCAAGTCGCCTCTGAAGTCGTGGGCAGATCGCCTTATGGAGTCGCTCGGCAAGTCATGCTGCCCCAGTGTGAACTGGCTCTTAATAGCTATCTTTAACTGTGGTAACAAGTGCTCCTGATATAAAATTCTCCACTTTGAGGAGACCCCAATGGTTTAAGCATTATATTAGGCTCTCATATCACAAAAGAGACAAGGAGTAGTCCATCTCATGCAACCTATGGCACCTTCAGATTACAGGAAACCCCTGTCAACTCCAGCAGCTTATGCTCACAGTACAAGAGTATGCGTGTATCCGCTAAAAGAGTGTACAGTATATGCTGCCACCCCAGTGGAATGATATTTCAACAGTTGGATGTACATGTTCACCTCTCATCAGGAAGAAAGGCTATAGGAAAAAAATCAATCAAGGTTTCACCTTGCAAATGGTAGACTGGCAGGGGCGGACTGACAATTCATGGGGCCCCCGGGCAATATAAGATTATGGGGCCCCTGGGCTTACGGATGGCCACCATGCCAGGAGGCAGTGCAGAGGCGGAGCAGCTAAAATCTCTGGATTTTCACATCAAAAGCATGTCGGTTTCGGACATATCAGGGGAAGATGTAAAAAAAACATAGATTTATACATACTGTCCCTGGTTTTACTGAGCCTGGTATCCCTGATGGGGCCCCCTAGTGGCATGGGGCCCTCGGGCAGCGCCCGAGTGACTCAATGGTCAGTCCGCCCCTGTAGACTGGTGATATGTTCCTTCGCCATTCAGAGAGTATAACCATCATCCAATCCTGTTTTAAGTTCAAGTATCAGATGTATTCAATGTTCATGAGTACAGTACACTAGCAACCAACGCTGTATCCTGGCCTAGGTCAACAAGGCCCATGCCTAGGGCAGCACTTTGCAGGGGGGCAACGCGGAAAGTGTCCCACCGGCTTACGCTACACTGTAAGCGTAGCACCAGTCTTATGGGGCGGAGTGGGGCGAGAGGCAAATTAGTCTAGTGCCCCCATAAAGCGGCTGCACTGCTTCCAATATACGGGCAGCTGTGGGGGGGGGGGGGGGTTTGTCCTATCATCCTGGACAACAAACCCTCATTACTGTCCTATATGTTTCTGCTGCACCATTGGCAGGATTATATCTTCTTAGTCCCCTCCATAAAATTATCAGAACTATAGACAACACTTTTTTTTTTCAAATGAAGAAAAGGAAACCGCCGCGCCAGGTAAGTGCAATGAGCAATCAATGTCCTCCTCAGAAAATTCACAGCCGCACACCAAAATAAACATTGAAAGGTAGCCTTTATTGGTGCAAAAAGGATAAAAGCACTACAAAACACAGCACAGCAAGCAGTGGGATAAAATTTTTTGGATAGAGTAAGGGAGGGTTATAGCCCCTGTCAGTCTATTTTTTACCATCCCTGTCCCATTGCAGAGATTTCCCTTCACTTCCTGCCCCATGGCCAGACAGGAAGTGAGAGGAAGTCTATGCAAATTAAGGTTTGTCCCCACTCGAAAATTTCAGGGCAGGTCTTAAACAGAAAGGGGTGTGGCCTTGACAGCAAGGGGTGGGTAATATTTAAATTGGGGCTGCACAAGTTTAATCAGGCCTAGGGCAACATAAAACCTAAATACACTACTGCTGGCAACAGATGAACAATATGTAAGTAGAACCTTAGGCTAACTAATTACACACAGTTGGTTTATTTATACCTGTCAAAGGATTTATAACTCTGTAAAGTCAGTTTTCTGAGTCATTTATCCCAGTCATGTAAAAACGCTATTTCTCTATCAGTTTTGTAGTCTCATTGGTCAGTAAATTTGCATCACAGCATGCTATTTTATTGTCCAGTAAGCAGACAATCAACAGAGGAAATTGTGAAGCCAAAACAGGAAATAGTAGATTCATCTTTGTGGCTGTACCGTATGGTAGGTGCATGTGAATCACACGACTAGCCAAACAGAATAACAAATCCTGTTAGCAGTGCCACTGGAGATCCTACAATGTTCCAGCACCTGGGGTATTGGGTAAATAAGCACATTTCTGGTGCCTCAGTTGGCTTCTGTCAAGTCAAAGAGCTGTCTTGTGGGGGTATGTCTAATGCCCCGTACACACGATCCGAAAATCGGACGAAAAATACCACTTTCGACACCATCGTAGAATAATCGGATTGTTAGTACAGAGCTTTCAAGAGCCGATCACGACAGTTCATCCGATATTATTTTATCGGACATGAATGAAAAATTTCTCGTACGGTGCCAGATCGTAAGATTTTTCATGTATTAAGTACAGTTGTCATCTGAAAATAAAATACAAATGCACTACATGATTTTTGCATGACATGATTTTTTTCGTACAAGAATTTTCATGACTTTAGTAACCAATCCAATTTCTACTTGCGACTAGTGAGCGAAAAAAGGTGCAAGATCTGTCGTCTGATTTTCGGATCGTGTGTATGGGGCATTAGCCTAAAGAAAGTTGGACTTTTAGACCCATTTCACACTGAGTGTGTATTGCAGGTGCTATAGCGTTAAAAATAGCGCCTGCAATCCGCCCTTAAAAAGCTGCTCCATTGTCTTCAGTGTGAAAGCTTGGGCTTTCACACTGGAACGCTGCGCTAGCAGGACGGTAAAAAAAGTCCTGCTAGCCGCATCTTTGGAGCGGTGAAGGAGCGGTACAGACCGCTCCTCCACCGCTGCTGCTTTTTGAAATCAATGGGACACCGCAGCTATACCGCCCGCAATGCGCTGCTTCAGTTTTAAACCTTTCTCGACCGCTAGCCGGGCTTAAATGCTAGCAGCTGAAATGTGCCGCAAATCTGCCCATAGCGCCGGTGGTAACAATAGCGGCATTTTACCGTTGATGCTATGGGCGGCTCAGGGTGAAAGGGGTATTAACGGGGTCCAGCTGTGCTGTCAGCAGGCTACTTCTGACAAGTAAGGAACTTATGCTGCCTATTATCCAGCTGTCAAATATTTTTTTGCCTAGGACAGCTACCCCTTTAACAATACAGTACACAGTGGAATGATGATGTGCAAGGTGTCACAACCTATAGCAACCAGATTTCAATGTGTATTGAGGCTAACTGTTTCCTATAGGTTTCTGAATTCCTCACAACATTCATGCCAGATTGGTAAATATTGCTTGTGTAAAGAGTCCATGGGGTTGAAGGTCCAGACACAATAAATTCTTATTTATCTCATGTTTGCGCATATTACATCATGGGGCATCCCGCTTTTCCTTCCATCCCATTCATGCATTTTTCCATGTGTCGTTTTAACATTGAGAATACTTTTACAGATGTTTCTTAATGTAGAATTTCTAAAATTAGTGATATTTGTGAATATTTAGTAAAATACGCATACTATTTATATTATATATAAATGGTGGGTAAAAATAAGAAACGATAACTCCATGTTATTAATTGGCTATTTAGGATCATGTTTTGTAGATCATGTTCTGTTATAAACTGGGGTATCTGTTTGAGTTATGTAGAAATGCTTTGTGGCTTTTCATTTTGTATCGTTCCACTATAAATACAGAAGCTGAAGCATGCAGTACTATTTCTTCATAGTCTACTGTATTGTGTTATTTAAGAGCTGAAAAACGTGCACATTCGTCATAGCCTCTAAAAATTCCTGGACTACTAAAATCTTCCATTACACAAAGCATTCATGCTGCTGATGGGAATACGTATCACTAGTAACCAAAACCCTTTGCAGGCAGGAGCTGCAATACATTTGAGAATTTGCCAAACTGCTTTTGTGTTACACAATTGCTGCTATACATTTGTAAGAACTTTATGTGTATTTATTACACCTGTGAGAGTCAAAATGGACAAACATGAACGTTTAACATTCAAAGTGCAGTCCATGATCAACTCATGTTTTATAAAGTGTATGACATTGAGGTCATAAAGTATTCCTAAATCCATTTTTTTTTTTAAATTTTGGATAGCGTAGGAAGGGTTAAAACTGCTGTCATTTTTTTGGATTGAGATCTGGTGACTGCGGAGGCCATTGGAGTACAGCGATCTCATTGTGATGTTCAAGAAACCAGTGGTGAGATGATTTTAGCTTTATGACATGGTGTATTATCCTGCTGGAAGGAGCCATCAGAAGATGGGTACACTGTATCCATAAGGCTGCATTCACACCTAGGCGTTTTGTCGCCCTACGCCTGACGCTGTAGCAGCCTGAAATACGCTGGAGGGGCGAATTTACATTGTCAGCTATGGAGATGGTTCACATCTCTACGCCGAACGCCGAAACGCCGTACGCCTGAAGCTCAAAACAAGTCCCGGACCCTTTTTTTTTCAGACGTCTTCGGCGTTCGGGCATAGCCGACAAAGGAGCGACTTGTCGCCGCAAATCGCGGGGACAAAACGCAGATTTCATGTCGCCGCAATACACCGCATACCGCCTACGCCTAGGTGTGAATGCAGCCTAAAGGGATGCACATGGTCAGCAACAATACTCAGGTAGGCCGTGGCATTTATACAATGCTCAGTTGGTACTAAGGGGCCCAAAGTGTGCCAAGAAAATATCCCCCACACCATTACAGAACCAGCTTGAACCATTGATACCCGGCAGGATTAGGGTTGCCACCCGGACAGTTCTGGTTTGGAATCATGCATCCGGGTTTCGTACTGCCTGAAACCCAGACACATTATTCAGACAGGACTATGGCTTCCAGATATATCTGGATGAAAGGTGCTGACTGCCATGGGTTGAGTGAGTTCACCATTCATCCCTGTCTGCGACTGATGTCTCCCCCCTTCTCTCTCCTGCCTCTGAGTAAGTGCACTAAGGTAATTCAGGGTTCTCAGGGCACCCCTTACACCAGAGTTCCCCTTTACACCAGAGGCAACAGTGTTTCCTCTTACATCAGAGTCCCCTCTGTACATTGGAGTTCTCAGTGTTCCCCCTTAAATCAGGGTTCCCAGAGTTCTCCATTACATCAAAGTCTGCTGGTCCCCCCCTTAGGCTGGGTTTACACTGCTGCAAATTCTTTTGTGAATTTGAGCCATTGCGATCGCTCAAATTCTCAAGTTATTAAAATAACATTGTTTTCCATTAGTGGCGTTCACATCAGTGCGGTGCGAACCTAAGCTGCGGAAAAAAAGGGTCCTGTGCGAGTTTGATCCATGTGCGATGCAAATTCAGCTCTATAAACTGGCATTCCCTAAAATCACGCCTACGAATCGTGTCAAAAACATGGGTTATTTGAGTTACTGTTGCCTTTCTATCACCTCGAACCTGTCCATTCTCCTCTAACCTCTGACATCTACAAGGCACTTTCATCCACACAACTGCCGCTCACTGGATATTTTCTCTTTTTTGGACCATAGATATAGTTGTGCGTGAAAATTCCAGTAGATCAGCAGTTTTTGAAATACTCAGACCAGCCCGTCTGGCACCAACAATCATTCCATGTTCAAAGTCGCTTAAATCCCCTTTCTTCCCCATTCTGATGCTCGGTTTGCTCGGTTTGAACTTCGACAAGTCGTGTTTGCTGTTAATCACAGTGAGCCAATCAGGGGAGAGAGGAGGTGGGGCTGAGCTGCTGCTCTGTGTGTAAATGGACATGCGTTGCAGCAACTCAGAAGCGTGGGAGCCCCCATAGCAAGCTGCTTGCTGTGGGGGCACTTGGCAGTAGGGAGGGGTCAGGAGCACTGACAAGGGACCCAAGAACAAGAGGATCTGGGCTGCTCTGTGCAAAACAATTGCCCAGAGCAGGTGAGTATAACATGTTTTTTTTTTTTCTAAATGGGAAGTTTTAATATCACTTCATATAACACAAGCAGACAGCCTTTTCATGGGCCCCATATATTGATGGATCTTACGGCAGTAACACAATAAGTTTTGACTACATCTATGGCTTTTGCAACCAGATTCCAGTAGTTCACTTCACTGTAAAATGATTAATAATCTTTAATTTCTCAACTGTCCTGTTAATAATAGCCCTTATCCGTATAGTGTTTGTCTCAAGCATATGTAGGACAATAGTGAAAGCAATTGACATGTTTATATATGCACAGTGATGGAATTGTCTATGTAAATAAGCAATTACTAGCAGTATAAGCAGCTAGGGAAAATCCACAATGAGCACAGATCCAGCCTGGCACTGGTAGCACAAAGTGCCTGTGGCATCATGGAATCTTCTGAGAAACGTACACAGGAAAAACTGGGAGTTCTCAGCTCTGTCTTGGCAGAGAGCCCCATTAAGTGGGATACTTTTCCTGCAAATGTGTCACGAGTGTTCTCAACATTTGCTGAAGGTTATCGCACTGTTCTGAACTGTGATCCATGATAAAAACAAGTTTTAATAACTGCACATTCAGTTTTGCTTTACACAGAAATAAAAACTAAGCTCAATTCTAGGCAGATATAATTTACACAAATTATTGCATCTCCGTAACAAATAATATATCACTGAATGTATTTTTAAATGCAACCAGCGAATTTGACCTGGAATAAGCCTCTTGCAGTTCCTGTATAGCGGAACTGGAGTGTGAGAAGAAGAAGCAGTACCAGGGACTAAGGATGAGCTTCGCGTTCGATACGAACGTATGTTCTACTCGAACATTGTCTGTTCGTACGTTCGACAAAATTCGAACAAAAGCGGTCGTTCGCACCAAATTCGAGTGACGCAAAACGGCCCATAACTCACTGCAGCTTTTTAGATAGCTAGATAGAGCAGGCAGGCTAGTCAGTTTAGCTTGAATTACAGTGTGTAGAGGATATATATACATCCCTAGGAGTTGTATATATATTTATACACTGTATAGCTTAGATAGATTAGTTCTTCCTAATTTACTGGCAGGCAGGTGATTGTGCTATTTAAAGACGTTATCACACGTATAGACACCCAGCAGGTACAATATTTAAAGGAATTTTATTTTAATTGTTTTAATTTAAGCATCATTAAAATCACTGCTCCTGCTCAAAGACGTTTTCCAACAATAACTTGAATATTGGTTTTTAAAATGAGCGTTTTTGAATTCGAACGTTCGAGTCCCATAGACTTCAATGGGGTTCTAAATGTTCGCGCGAACGGTCGGTCTGTTCGACGGTTGTGGTGCGAACCGAACGTGGGTATGTTTGGCTCATCCCTACCAGGGACCAATCAGCTCCTCTTAAAGTGGAACTTCCGCTCATCGGATTCCCCCCCCCCCCCCAGTGCCACAATTGGCACCTTTTTCGGGGGGAGGGGGGACAGGATACAGGATTCCTTTCCCTTCCCTACAGGATTCCTTTCCCTTTTCCTGGAGTCCGGCCGCAGCCGTGATGTGGCAGTGACATCACCACGGGGTTCCCTCCTCCTCTTCCAATGGCCGCCGGGCTAATAGGAGAGAGGAGCGGGGCCTCACGCATGCGCAGTAAGGAAACTGCCGGGTTCCCTTACCCGCAATGGCGGCGGCAGCACCCGACAGTTGATGGAAACATCAGCTGCGGTACCGACATCGAGGGACAGCAGGACAGGTAAGTGTCCATTTATTAAAAGTCAGCAGCTGCAGTATATGTTGCTGCTGGCTTTTAATATTTTTTTTTCTGGACTTCCGCTTTAAGAATGTGAATGTAAATAGTTAATGCGCTATCCCGTAAAAACAAAGAAAAAAAGGAAAAGGTGCTACACAAGAATAGCAAAATTCAAAACGTGGTACAGGTGAGTGTGTAGCGCTAAGTATAAATATAAGTGGTGCACAAGGTCACTAACAATATACAACAAATAAAGTGGAATGATAATAGTCCACTGATAAAACAAATGGAGAAAGTGTCCATCACAAATGGATGAAGAATATCACAATAGGGTGTCATGAAGCTGTATGAAACATCCCTTGGCCAGTGCCTTCAAACAGATGGTGTAAATGTGTACTCTTACCGGAACTGTTATAAACCGGGTCGATCGAGCATGGATAATCCAAGCAACAGATGGATCAAATAGTTGAAGGAATCCAGAGGACTTCCGGGTAAACCTGGATGGACACATAAACAGAACCAGAAAACCGGATACTTAACACCTGGTGATCGGTCTGATGATCGTGTAGAAGGATCACTCAGCCAAATAGATTGACTGGAAATCCAGAATCACTTGATGGTTTCAGTAAGCAGTCTCCGTTAGGGGTGAGGAAAACCAAATAAAGAAACCCCAAAAAATTCCCATCCAAAGAACATGGAAAGAAAAGAAAAAATGGGGCCTCCAATATTACAGGTCAAAACTGAGTGGGTTTTAATCAAAGCGGAGGTTCACCCTAAAAACAAGTACATACCATTACATCCAACATACTTCCGAAATGTACAGTATGCTGTTTTTTTTTTCTCTGTACATACAGTCTTATTATTCTTTTTCACCCGGCTTCCAGGTTCTCACTCCCGTGGGGAGTAGGCTTTCCTATGAAGAGGCGTAGTGTCATCTGGGACTTAGTCCAGATGATTGACGTGCGAATAAGGCACGTCACGCGTTCCGAAAATAGCCAAACTTGGAGTCGGCTCTATACAGTGCCTGCGCAGTCAGCTCTACATGGCTCATAGTCTGTGCGCAGGCGCCGTATAGTGCCATATAGAGCCGACTCCCAGTTTGGCTATTTTCGGAATGCGTGACGCACCTTATCCACACGTCAATCATCTGGACTAAGTCACAGATGACACTACGCTTCTTCATAGGAACACCTACTCCCCACGGGAGATGGTATGTACAGCGAAAAAAAATAAAAAAAACAGCATACTGTACATGTAGGAAGTATGCTGGATGTAATGGTATATACTTGTTTTTAGGGTGAACCTCCGCTTTAATAAAAACCGACATACATAGAAGAAAAAGTGATCACAGTTCAAATAAAAAGCAACATGGGGAGTGGGGTACCTGGGCTGACGCGTTTCGTCCGATATAGACTTCTACTGGGGCATCTTAAGAAGCATGCTGTTAGGAAGAGAAATCCGAGTGACAGAGGGATGAGCTTATCGCTGTGCTGCTTTTCTTTTCACTGTCCAGTCACAGGTTGGGGTGGGCACAGGACAACTTGGGCTTAGAAAGAGGTAAATTTATACTACGCACCAGGCTGAGGACATGTAGCAGCAGAAAATAATGTACTTCAGGGTCAATCTTTGGGTTTAGAATGAATAGAAGATGAATATTGTAATTTTATCTTTTTATAAGCTATCCATTTTGTATCTTGTTGTTTTTGGCTGCTTTAGCACTAAAACCAAGCAAAAATGCACTAGCACTCATTTCATCTAGTCAGCACAATAATGTCTAATGAAAGATTTTGGTTAGAATTTTTTGCATACATGTTCAAACTATTTAATAGGCCTTCTTGTGCTGACTAGCTCAATGAAGTTGCGGGGAATTTCTGTATTGCTCAGTGTACCGCCCTGCTTAAAGGCGCCTTTTAGTGGTTTGTGGAGTAGCTGCCAATTAAAACTTAAAGTCTATGTCAGCACAATTAAAATCCTAATATCTTTAACATGTTAATTTTATAAGTAATTTTTAAAGATAACTTCATCTTTCTAACCATGTTTTTGATACTCCTATTTAGGGTGCAACAATAACCATGGTCTGCATGCACAATTTGCCACCTTTAGATCAGTGTTCATCACTGTGTTGCTTCTCTCTTCACTGTCCAATCACAGGCTGGAACAGCTCCAGGGTGACCTCAGCTCAGAGGAAGGGAGTTGAATGATACTTGCCATCAGATGCTAAAGTAGGGATGACAGGGATTATGGCTCATCACTGTTCTGTTTTTCCATTCACTTTCTAGCTACAGTGTGGAGGGAGGTATTCAAAGATATTGGGTTAATTGATGATGGTTTTTAAATTGAGAACAGCTAGTGGCAACAACACGTAATCCAGACAAATTCTCTGAATTTAAATGAAATATTGCAGCATAAGCCAGTTTTGCTATTTAAACTTTAATGGACTATCCATTTTTGGCTTGTTTTTTTGGGCTGGATTTCTGCTTTAGGGTTAAGGGGAGATTATGTGTTAATGGTTAATGATTGAACTTCACTAGGCAAATGTACATGAAAGCTTTACAGTATGCACATAACAATTACAATCAAGCTTACTAATTTGCATTAACATATGTCAGCAAACTAGTTGATTGCCGACATGTCTACCAATTTAAAGTAAAGTAAACCCTCTGCAAAAAAAAACAAAAAAAACTCCCTGCAAGACAAAGGCATAAGAGCTTGTATGCATAGCAGTGACTTCCGGGTATCACGGCTTCGGATTTGTGATTTGCCAGAGCTGCAATGACGTCACTACCACACATGCGCGTGGGAGCCGCGAGTCAGGGCACATCCTCCTTTGGAAACGGCATGATCACCGATTCTGAAGTGTGCTTGTGCTGTTGTCTACGGCGCACTTCCTTTGGAAACGACACGATCGCCGTTTCTGAAGTGCGCCTGCGCTGTTGTCTACGGCGCAGGCGGCGTAGACATCGGCACATGTCTCTAGTGTAAATATCTCCTAAACCGTGGAGGTTTAGGATATATTTCTTGCACCTACAGTTAAGTCTAATCTAGGCTTACCTGTAAGGGTATACAACCACTTTAATTACCTTTTTTACTTAGGGCAAGCCGAGTAGGAGACATTTGCGAATGAAAAAAACGGCCTGTGTGTATGTTGGTCTGTCGGATGTGCATGTTGGAAATCCAGCAGCGACTCACTCCCGATCAGCGCTTTTAGGCAATGGCAGAGAGCGCTGAACGGAGTGTTCTGGCGGCGGGGCCATCCCCTTTTTAGAACACAACAGCTCAGCGGGGAATATCGCTGTACTAATGTCAGATGGTAAGAACAGCGGGGCGCGGACCAGAGCTGTCAGTGTTTTTTCGTGTGTACTAGGCTTTAAAATGTACTGGAAGGTAGTGGGTAACATTTTTTTTTTTTAAAAGACTGCCACTGCCAGTGTATCCATTTTTTTTTTTTTTCGAATTTACAAAAATGTTTAGCTGCGATGAAATGAAAATTGAGGAGAAAAGAAAAATTGCACCTACAAATGAAAGAAGGGTGGAAAGTGCAGAGGCCACTGTTCCAGTATTTAAGTCCTTGATTTCTCAGACCTTTGGCTGCAGTTTATATTTGAACATGTCTTTAAACCTACATTGTCACTCTTAGGTGGGGAAAAAGCAACAGTTTGGGATGTGTAAAAATTCCAGTCAATAAAATCATGACTATCATAAAATTTCCTTGTGATTTATTAAAAGAACGTCCGTGCTTTTAAGTTCATTGATTTTGAAGAACCATAGATTCACAGAGGATGGTGCAACTGGCTTCCTGGGAATTTATATGCATGCACTTTCTACTTTTATTAAGTGTAAGGATTATTTGTATCTTTTTCTGGGTATTGGGCTCAGGTAGAGAAGGTAGGCAGTAGGACTGTAAATCTGAGGTATTCCCAAAATATTTATTTTATATTTATAGTACCCAGTATCTACAACACATTAGAGCATTGTGGAAGTATATTTTATGGACACTATCATTTTGATCTGGATTTTGTACCCAGTGTCTGGGAGAATTTCTGGAGTTTGCAGGAAACTGTTTTGTGGTTTAAAGTGGTTGTAAGCCCTTACAATCCACTTTTGACTACAGGTAAGCCTATAATAAGGCTTACCTGTAGCTACTGTGGATATCTCCTAAACCATGGTTGAGGACAGGGGTGTCCAAACATTCAAAACAAAGGGCCGGTTTATAGTCCTTCAGACTCTTGGAGGCCTGGACTTTGGCCAGCGGGAGTGAAAACATTCCTGGCATCAGTGGGAGTAAACATCTGGTATCAGGGGGAGGAATATTGCTCCATTGCTGGTATTATAAGGAGGAATATTGCCGGTATAATAGGGAGGAATAGTGCCCCATTAGTAGTGTCAATGGGAGAAATGGTGCTCCATTGTCGGTGTCAGATGGCAGAATAGTGTCTCTTATCATTGGGAGGGGTAGTGCTCAAAGGGACGGATAAAGGCAAGCAAAGGGCCACATCCAGCCCTCAGGCCACAGTTTGGAGACCACTGGTTTAGGAGATAACCTCTTGCATCAGCATGTCAGGACGGCACCAAATGGCACGAACATGTGCTGCTACTGGCTCCCGTCATAGCGGCTCCGGAAAATCTCAGTGCCGGAGCCCGTGATACCCGGAAGTTCCCATTTTTATATTAAAAGATAGAAAAAGTGTGCCTATTCAAGGACAGTTAAGTTTGGGCATAATACCTATATTACAAACTTGAGAAAGAAACCAAAACCATATTAATAAAGTTTCTTTAGGAGTTGATTGAGTCTGGCAAGTTGGCAAGCACAGATGAGATCTAAGCATGGTCAAAAGAGCTTGTCAGCTGAATGTGAATTAGGAGTGAGTGTAAATTGGTGGTGTGTTTGTAGCTGTGGTCTTGTAAATGTTAATTGTAATGCCGTGGTGAACAGAATTTACTGGGTAGAGATAAGCGTTGGAATGATGTGGAAGTGCAGGGCATTGTGTGTGGTTGAAAATGGGGAGTGTGCACTTCAATTATTGAAGCAAATGTAAAGTACTACTAAGATTTCATATGGTACCAGACAGATTGGTAACCTACATCACGGGAGCTTTTTCAAAGTGTTTCCGAGGCTGTGGTCAGAAAGGGAAAGCATACCACATATGGCGGCAGTGCCCTAAGGTGAGGCGATTTCAGGTCAGAGTTTATCATTTAATTTTTTAGTCAAATTTGTTTGTTATTTTTATTTTTTTTAACAGAGAAAATTTTATTATTTTTTAACTATAACAAAGATTGACAAACTGAGTACATACAAGAATGGTGGTACAATATTCAAATAACAATAATGTTAAACATATCGATTTATGAACAGGATGAGTATATAACAAAAATTTAACGAGTAGAGCAACAAATAAACCAATAAAGTATTACATCAAAAGCATTAGAGAATTCAATCAGACGAAAAAAAGTAAGCTACTGACTATTGGTTCATTTTGCAAGAGCAGTAGTAAGGAGATCAATCTAATAAGTACAGGCATACCCCACTTTTAAGTACACAATGGGGTTTATTTACTAAAGCTGGAAAGCGCAAAATTAGGCTCACTTCTACACAGGAACCAATGAGCTTCCAGGTTTTATTACCAGGCTTAGTTGACCAAGCTGGGGTTAGAAGCTTATTCATTTCTATGCAGAAGTAAGCCTGATTTTGCACTTTCCAGCTTTAGTAAATAAACACCATTGTGTACTTAAAAGTGGGGTATGCCTGTATATATTAAAAAAGGAAGAGATAATGTGTGTATAAGTACTGCACAATATTAAAAGGAAGGTAGAAAACAAAAAATAGTAGGTATAGAGAAAAGGGTAGAAAAATGGGGGGGGGGGGGGGGAATGGGGGGTTTACAAGTGGTGATGCGATCCCAAATCAATAGAAATTATAGTTAATACAATTGGCGTAAAATTACCAAGGCAATAATAGTGTGTCATCAAGGTCTGGTGGTGAACAATTCTTAACCCAAGGAAGCCAGTGTTTCTCAAATTGACCAAATCGATCTCTTTGGATTGCTTCCATTTTAGCATTATTAAGAGCTTTATTAGTTCTGTTTGTGGTTTCAGCTAGAATTAAATATTTAGTTTTCAATGCCTTAGCAATGGAGTTTATCATTTCATTTATACCATCACCCAAATCAATCTGATCAGGTCTCCAAAATATGCTCTGCTAGGATGCAAGGTGGAAGAAGCCTCGAAAAATCAGAGACGACTCCTCACTTTCATATTTGTATCCACTAAAATCACCATAGCCAGAAATTAAAAGTTGGCTACTACAGGCATACCCGACTTTTAACCAGTTGATACCTGCCCGCCGTCAAATGACGGCGGGCGGGATACTCTATGATCCTGACAGCACATCATATGACGTCCTGTCATTTGAAGCTGCTAGGGGCTGCTGACATTTACCTATAGGGAAGCCATAATAATATAATAAGGTCTGCCTTTAGATAATGTAAATATTTCCTAAACGTGTAGCGTTTAGGAGATATTTACATTACATGCAGCCAGTGACATCACTGCCGCATGTGCTCTGAAGAAATGACCACCGGTACCGTTCCTTCCCGAGCACTGTGCCCTAAACAGAATTAATAAAGATGCAATAGAAATCTTCTTTATAGTGCAAAAAATAAAAACCCGCAGATGCGATCAAATACCACCAAAAGAAAGCTCTATTTGTGGGAAAAAAAGGACGCCAATTTTGTTTGGGAGCCACGTCGCATGACCGCGCAATTGTTAGTTAAAGCAACGCTGTGGCGAATCGCAAAAACTGGCCAGGTCCTTTACCTGCATTTTGGTCCGGGTCTTAATTGGTAATCCAGGACACATATGAATTACACAGGTTCTGAGGCTGATTTAATGCAGATAAGGCACCAAGTGAGTTTATTTACCACCTTAATCAGCCACAGAACCTGTGTAATTAATGTGTGTCTTGGATTAAAGGGATGATGTGGCAACCCTAGAACCCGGATGTAACTCTGGGAAAGAAGTCAGCCGTCTCAGTGGTGTGCGATATATACTAGCTCATTATGGCTTTTTTTGAGTTTACAACCTCTTTAAGCTTTGACAATAAAACCTGGAAGATGACTGGTTTTGGCGCAGAGCTGCACCAGATTTTGCACACTCCAGTTTTAGTAAATCAACCCCAGTATACAGTACAGTAAAATCTTGGTTTGAGAGTAACTTGGTTTGAGAGCATTTTGCAAGACAAGCTACATTTTTTATACATTTTGACTTGATATACAAGTGTTTTATTGATATACAAGTAGTATAAAAGAGAAGAGAGTCACCTCTAAGTGTAGCAATATGGTTACATTTAATGAAGGTACAACATTTAGCAACTCGCATAGTTGATGATTAAAAGAGGCACATCTAAGTATACAGGCATCCGGGGTAACGCTGTCCACATAGACCATCTTCCTCTCTGCCAACGACAATTATACTTTACACTCTACGCTTCACGAGCGGTTCAAGCCTTGTTTTGAGATCGCTCTACTGCAGGGTAGTCTTCCCGGTCACGATTGCAGACTGACAGAGGTGAGAGCCGGCGGTGTGGAGGATGGTCTATGTGGACAGCTTTACCCCAGATGCCTGCATACTTAGATGTGAAATTCTGGAAAGAGGCATTAGGACTGTTTCACATCGTGCTCCCACTCTAGGTGGTAAACTGTCTCCAAGCCTTTTTCAGAGCCAACGTGTAAACACCAACTGGCTACAATTTCAAGGCACTTACAAATGCAGAATCAATGGTTGTCGTTACTGCAAACTTATTAAAACGGGACCACATGTACATTCTTACTCCTGTGAAAAAAAATTCTTGATCAAACAATTCCTCAATTGCAACTCTAAGTTCCTTATATATGTTATTGGGCAGCACATGTAAAACTCAGAATGTAGGTCGCACCACCCGTAGGCTAAAGGACAGATTTAGTGACCACTTGTACGACATTGTTAAAGATCACGATACTAATGTCGCTAGACATTGGAACACCTTTCATGCCAAGGATATATCGAGTCTCACTGTCAAGGGTGTGGAAAAGATTACCACCCCTATTAGAGGGGGAGACAAATTCAAAATCTTTTGTAGGAGAGAGGTCTATTGGATCTTTTCTCTCCACACAAGAATTCCCAAAGGACTCAACTTTGAATGGGATGTGTCTCATTTTTATGATTGACTCCAGTGGTAGCCCCTCACGGATATCTGTGCACGAGTTTGCACAGTTGCTTATATTTCATTTCAGCTTATTTATTTTTCACTTTCATCTAAGCTAATTCCTTGAGGATTAATAGGGTCTCCACGACAGTCTTCCATTATATACAGTACACCCTTCCTATTTTCCACCCGCTTATTTGCCAACCATGATTTCCTTTCTGTGTTCTGGTGTAGCATGGTCGCCATTCATGTGATGGGGACCTTGCTGTAACCCGAGCACATAAGTCGGTCGGTGCAACCTGGTTGATTGAGCTCCTGAAAGTTGCATATATGCACCCCTATCCAGCCATTATGAGAACATATTTATACACACAAGCATGTATATATATACATGTTCACATTGTCCCTCCTACAGTGCGATTCTTCAATAACCTCTAATTGACTATGTACCTAGATGGGGATAGCATGTGTGCGATCATTTTGGATTTTTCAGTGTCTTTCAGTGCTTTTCTGTACTTCTCTGTGACTTTGTGTAAATATTTGTGTACCCATGTTTGGGTCAGATTTAGTCAATGCCCCTTGATTGTATCTTAAACTAATGTGTTCTTATGTTTGGGTCAGATTTAGTCAATGCCCTTTGATTGTATCCTTAACTAATGTCCATTCTATTTTACACACCCAATGGGCATCATATTTAGGCTGGGTTCACACTACGATTTTCCCGTCCGTCAGCCGCATACGATTTATATCAAAAAACGTATGCGGCTGAAACGTATTGAACCGTACGTAAACGTATGCCCAAAAGTGAAACGTATGCGTTTATAAAACGTATACGGTTTCAAAAAGTGCGTACGGTTCCATCCGGTTTTGATTAAAAAAACGCATACGTTTTTGGAATTAGTGTCATTTAATAAATAAAGATTTTCTTGTTTTATTGAAATTTGGCAGGAAGTAGGAGTGGTTTCACATCTGCTTGTGCTTTTTGAGCTAGTGATTGTGTTTTTTCAGCTGTGAAAATTATTGTATCGCCAATACTACGCATGCAGTTCCGTGAGCTGCAAGAGCGTGAGCGTGCGAGGCACCGTAGAAGGAGGATTTTTTCACGTCGGTATTGGGTGCATCCAGTGAATGCCATCAGGCACCGGCTTGGTGCCTTTCAGGCCCTTTACCTACAGCTCCGTACTTTCCCTGATAAATTTCAGCGGTATGTGCGGATGGCTCCCTCTAGTTTTGATGTCCTCTTGGAGATTGTTCGTGATGACATCCAGCGGCAGGATACGCACCTACGGTTCGCAGTGTCGCCAGAACAGCGCCTTGTGGTGACCCTAAGGTAATAATTTTTAATCTTCCACTTCAATTGTGTATATAATGTGTTTGTGTGATATGTTTAAAAATTGTTCTTGAAGTGTAGTAGTCCATAGCAACCAATAACCCCTTATTTCATAGTAGTCATCAAATGTGACCAAAGGTTCCAAAAGGACAAGCTTTCCCTTTATCATTTTTATGAAAAAAATCGCCATATATGTCTTTAAATATATCGATGTATATGTAGTATGTATATGTATGCATATATATATATATATATATATATATATATATATATATATATATATATATATACACACCAGCGGCATATATGAAAAGATAGTTTTTAGAGCTTTTTTTCAGGGGGAACTTGGGGGAACTCAGTTCCACCACCTTTGGCTCAGACTCATTGGTGCCTTCTCACCACAATCACTTGTAAACACAGAAGTCTGGTTTCTGTGTTTACAAGTGACAGCTCTGCACTCTGTGTGTAACCATCTGAACTCTGCACTCTGTATGTAATGCAATTCTGGTATTTAATGCCCCTTTAAGACCCTTCTACTGTTTTTGAAATCTGAAAGGGGTCGTGGTTGAGTTCCTGCACCTATTTTCTGAGAAAAAAAGCTCTGGATAGTATAGTCTCTCTGGTGCAATTGTAGCACATTCAGCCAAAAACTGAAAGGTTGGTGGTTCAAGTCCACCCAGAGACACATCTATCTTTTTAGAATCATATGAAGTGTAGGTAGCACCACAAATAGTTTGTTGCAGGACGTGAACGTGCTAATGTCTATTGCGTTATGTTTTCACTGTTTTAATAAAAAAAAAATTGACAATACTGTGATTCTTTTTTAGGTTTTTGGCGAATGAAGAGTCCTTTTCTTCGCTCCATTACCAATTCAGATTGGGGAAATCCACCATCTCTACTTTGATACCACAGACATGTGAGGCGATATGGAGGAACCTTCAACGCCAGTATCTTCCAGAGCCAACCACAGCAATTTGGAATGAAGCAGCAGAGGGATACTGGAGACACGCCAACTTTCCAAATTGCCTTGGTGCACTAGATGGAAAACATGTCAGAATCAGGAAGCCCTCTGGTAGTGGCTCTTTATTTTACAATTACAAAAAATATTTTTCCATCATACTAATGGCAATCTGTGATGCCAGCTACAAATTTTTGGCAGTTGATATTGGGGCCTACGGTCAGAACAATGATTCACGTGTGTTTAAGGAGTCTAACCTTGGCAAAGCCCTGTATGCTGGCACATTCCAGATTCCAGGACCCAAACCACTACCTGGTATTGATGGACCAGCCCTGCCTCATGTGATAGTGGCTGATGAGGCCTTTCAAATGGCCGAAAACTTGTTGAAGCCATACTCAGGGAGAAGACTTAATGCCCAAAGGCGTGTCTTTAATTATAGATTGACACGTGCACGCAGGTATGTGGAATGTGCTTTTGGTATCCTCACTAATAAATGGCGCATACTTACCACCAGCATTCAAGTAAAGCCGGAATCCGTGGACTCTGTGATTAAAGCTTGTGTGGTTCTGCATAATTTTGTAATAAATTTGGAGCCAGCGTCCATCCCCACCATGGAGGAAATAGCAGAGGTTCAACTTTCTGGACTGGAGCCTAACCCAATCAGATCAAGTGTTTCAGTGATGCAGATACGTGAACAGTTTTGCAAGTACTTTTCATCAGAGCAAGGTGCATTGCCATGGCAGCATACAATGTAAGTATATTTATTTATTTATAAAAATTATTTTCTGTAATACTTTCAAAATATTAATTTTTTTTTTTTCATATTCACAGATGAATATTGCAAGAGACAACTGGAAATCCCATACCTGCATTGCTGAAACATCACAATTGTGTCCATTGTATTATAGTTCTATTATGTTTTTGAATAAAACACCACACTCTTAAACTTTAAATTCAAAGCATTTTTTTTTATAAAAGTAACAAACGGCTCTTTTCATAAATTAACAAATATAATGTAACATTACAATAAAACATATAAATATTAAATAACAATATTTATTCTCCAAAGAATAATGGAAACTTAAGGATTTGGGACTCAGAACTAATCCCAATGTGTGTGTCCCTATAATGTTAACCAACTACATCTTTCATTCGGCACCATCCATCCTAAAATCGGCCCCCTGAGTCTGCTTGCTTCGGGTTTAATTTATTGGAACCTGGGACAGACCATATTGACATCACAGATCCACATTCGCGTCACGTTACATTCGGCCACCTCAAGGCAAAGGTATGTGAGGGTCAAAGTTCACACACACCCTCAAGTACTCTTGCATTGAGGTGGCAGACCGTAATGTGACCTGAATGTAGCACAATGACGTTAATATGTTCTGTCTACATGTTCGCAACTAATCAAACCTGCAGCAAGCACACTCAAGGGGTGGATAGTAAGGTGCGGAATGAAAGATGTAGTATAGGGCATAAAAATTAAACATAAACAACTTTTTGGAGTGAAACCCTTACATTCTCCGGTATGTTAGCCCTTCCTCTGTCTCAAAGGTTTCATTGTTAGGTCGTACATATGAGCTATATGGCCGACTTCTGGGTTGCTGTGGAAAGGAGGGTGATGCAGGTGGATACATAGGGGCTTGGGTGGGTGGGGGGTTAAGGAATTCATGAGTACATTTTATAAGCTGCTGTTTATAAACAGCCTGCTGCTCCTTACTCATCCTCTCCATATTAGGAGAGGATGACGTATTAGGGTCAGTAAGAAATCCCTTGAGGGGCTTGGGGGGGGGCCTCCAATCATGCCTTCTAATCGAAGAACACGCACATCCAAATGTAAAAATTTGGATGTGCAAATGTTCTCCAATTTATCAATGCCATCCAGGATGCATTGGAACATTTGATTGTCCTTTCCTTTTTTTGATGAATGGCGGATGGAGGAGCGAAGCCTACTGGTGACTGTAGGTGGTTGATGTTGCGATCCACCCTGCTCAGGTTGAGGGGTCTCTTCAAACAAAATGGCCTCAGGTTGAGCTGTTGGTTCAGCAGGGGGAGGCAAGCTACCCGTATTTGTAGATGTTCTAAAACCAAAAATAAAAGAGAATAAATATATCAATATATATATATATATATATATATATATATATAGAGAGAGAGAGAGAGAGAGAGAGAGAGAGAGAGAGAGAGAGAGAGAGGGGTAGTGGAAGACACAAAGGGGAGAAAGACAGAGAGGAGGAGGGAGAGACAAGTAGAGATGGAGAGAGCTAGAGGGAGAGAGAGAAGGGGAGAGAGAGGGAGAGAGAGAAGGAGGGGGAGAGGTAGAGTGAAGGAGACAGGTAGGGAGAGAGAGAGATTAGATTTATTAATTTTAAGATGAATATTTATAACAATATCACTTACGCCCTCAATTCCTGGACCTTTGTCAAAAAAGCCAATCTCTTGGCATGTTTGTAGGTCGTCTTTTTTGCTCCAGATCCACTAGGCAGATTCGATTCTCTGACCCATTTAAAGTAGCTGTCCCGGACAGAACGCCATCTCTTCTCGACCAGTTCTCCTGTACATTATGATACAACATGAGAGTAAAAAACATTCTATAGTATATCTTCTATTTTGAACCTGTTATCCGAAATTTCTTACCAATGGTATCCTGCAATTTATCTGAATAGGAGGCAAAATCAGGGAATAATTTGACATAAATTTCTTCCCACTTTCTCCTTGTACAGGTGTTGTCGTGGTGTTTCTTGTGGGATTTGTCCCACAGAGAAGGCCTCTCTTGGACATAGTGGATGACATCCTCTGTGGCAAAGTCCGTAGGGTCAATAGGAAAAGTTTCCTTTGTTTCTTTTGTTTTTTTCTGTAAAAAACGTGGCACTTAGCTAAAATAATGGGGAAGCATTTCAAAATCATTCACACGTCACGTTTAGTTTAGTTTACTTTGCTTGCCACCTTGGCAGGGACAGGGTCTTTGATTGGCCTCTTTCGCTGTGTTGACTTTTGGGATGGAGGTGGCTAGTAAAACAAAATCCAAAATTAAATAAAAAATTAGTTGGGGCCAAGTGTGGGGACAAGTGGAGGATCCTTACACAATCATACATTCATTGCTGAATATATCAAACAAGACAATACAAAATAATTACCTCAATAGTCGGTGTTTGGGTCAATTCCTGGGAAAATAGGATTTGGGTTTCATCTCCCAAGGACGTAGAAGGCTAGGAATTAAATAAAAAAAATGAGATTTGGCCCATTTGATCAACATATAAACTTTACAGAGCAAAAAATATACTTACACTCACAGGTATAGGCTCTAAAATGATGTCAGGTAATTCCGGACTTGGATTCTGAAGATTGAAAACCAAATATTAGAATAAAAGGAACATGAAACATTATATAAAACAGGCTCAACAACATAACATTTTGAAGTTAAACACTTACATCCATGACATGTGTAGAGTGTGCACTTTCTTCACTCGAACTAGCCATGTGGATAAAACCTATAGGAAAATAAAGTTCTGATTAAATATTGGAAACTAAACTGTAGTATAAGGATATACATAAAAGACAAATGTTTTATTAATATAGAAACTATGTGTTGGAATGGAGACAGCAGGTTCATCAAACAATATATATAATGATTTAAGGGTAAAATGTTAAGCCTATCCACCTAAACATAGGGGCACCTATGTACATTTTTATGGGGAACACCTGCAGCATGAACATTGAGATGGGGACACCTGTGTTCTGGACATTAGGGGGACACATGTGGCAGGTACATTTTTGTGGGGGACACCTGTGGCATGGACATTCATATGGAGACACATGTGTGAACAAGTAAATTTTTAGGGGGACACACGTGGCACGGATTTCTTCTAATAAATTCATAAAATTTAGCTGCAATCCAGGGTGTTTTAAAAAAAGGGTGTCTCCAGCTGTTGCCAAACCTAAACCACCTATATTTGCAATACAATGCAGAGTACCAACTGCTGCAGGCATTTTTGCAGCATTATAACACTATTGTATTTGGTTAAATAAGTAGACATACCCATAAAAAGTTTATATGATGCTAAACTTGCAGCAGAAAAATGCAAAGTTTTCACGAAATCGCCTATATATCAAGCTACTCTGTCATTATAGGGCTATTGGGACAGTATGGTGACTATGCATGGGTTAATGATGACGTAAATAACAAAATGGAAACCAGTACTCACAGATAAAAACTTCACAAGGTGGAGAAAGATGGCTGCAGTGTTCTTTAGACGTCACTGTTCTTCCTGAGACTTCTGGAAGGAGGAAGTGGGTGGAGTAGGGTGGGTGGTCCTTTTTCCTGTGAAAATGCGCATACGCAGATGAAAAACGCATACGGTTTATACGTATGGAACCGCACATATGTGCGTTTTCCATTGACTTTAATGTTAAAAAAAAACATATGCGTTTGCCATACGGTCTCAAAAACGGCCTCAAAACCGTGGTCGAACACGGTTTTGCGTACTGTTAAAAAACGTTTTGCCAGCAAATCGTACGCACCCGGATGCATCTGAGTGCATACGATTTGCAATGCATTGTCTATGTATGCGTTTTCCTGTACGAGCCCGTACGTATTCAAAACTGAAATCGTATGCGGCTGACGGACGGGAAAATCGTAGTGTGACCCCAGCCTTATTTATATATGTCAACCCATGCATATCAACGGATACTCCAGCGTTCTATATGAGGACTCTACTTATACACTATTCATTTAGTTTTTAACATAAACACAAACATCTACTAATAAATATTATTAATTTAAACAGAATACACTACAAAAATGTATATGATTAACAACTATAGGAATATCTTTGTTAGGCATTTGCCCCTTTTACACATAACTTTTCCATGCGCTAGCACTATTTCACTGCCCTGTCGGGTTTAGCCACATTTCATTACAGGGAGTGCAGAATTATTAGGCAAGTTGTATTTTGACCACATCATCCTCTTTATGCATGTTGTCTTACTCCAAGCTGTATAGGCTCGAAAGCCTACTACCAATTAAGCATATTAGGTGATGTGCATCTCTGTAATGAGAAGGGGTGTGGTCTAATGACATCAACACCCTATATCAGGTGTGCATAATTATTAGGCAACTTCCTTTCCTTTGGCAAAATGGGTCAAAAGAAGGACTTGACAGGCTCAGAAAAGTCAAAAATAGTGAGATATCTTGCAGAGGGATGCAGCACTCTTAAAATTGCAAAGCTTCTGAAGCGGCATCATCGAACAATCAAGTGTTTCATTCAAAATAGTCAACAGGGTCGTGTGGAAAAACCAAGGCGCAAAATGACTGCCCATGAACTGAGAAAAGTCAAGCGTGCAGCTGCCAAGATGCCACTTGCCACCAGTTTGGCCATATTTCAGAGCTGCAACATCACTGGAGTGCCCAAAAGCACAAGGTGTGCAATACTCAGAGACATGGCCAAGGTAAGAAAGGCTGAAAGACGACCACCACTGAACAAGACACACAAGCTGAAACGTCAAGACTGGGCCAAGAAATATCTCAAGACTGATTTTTCTAAGGATTTATGGACTGATGAAATGAGAGTGAGTCTTGATGGGCCAGATGGATGGGCCCGTGGCTGGATTGGTAAAGGGCAGAGAGCTCCAGTCCGACTCAGACGGCAGCAAGGTCTAGGTGGAGTACTGGTTTGGGCTGGTATCAAAGATGAGCTTGTGGGGCCTTTTCGGGTTGAGGATGGAGTCAAGCTCAACTCCCAGTCCTACTGCCAGTTTCTGGAAGACACCTTCTTCAAGCAGTGGTACAGGAAGAAGTCTGCATCCTTCAAGAAAAACATGATTTTCATGCAGGACAATGCTCCATCACACGCGTCCAAGTACTCCACAGCGTGGCTGGCAAGAAAGGGTATAAAAGAAGAAAAACTAATGACATGGCCTCCTTGTTCACCTGATCTGAACCCCATTGAGAACCTGTGGTCCATCATCAAATGTGAGATTTACAAGGAGGGAAAACAGTACACCTCTCTGAACATTGTCTGGGAGGCTGAGGTTGCTGCTGCACGCAATGTTGATGGTGAACAGATCAAGACACTGACAGAATCCTTGGATGGCAGGCTTTTGAGTGTCCTTGCAAAGAAAGGTGGCTATATTGGTCACTGATTTGTTTTTTTTTTGTATAATCAAGTTTATTGCTATTTCAACACACAACACATATAAGACATGTTCAACAGCAGTGATGTAGGCAAGGTCAACTTAGACCACGCAGGGTCACATAAGCATCCGGACCCCAAAGGGGACCGTTGAACGTATAAAAACACAAACAAACAAACAATGCATTATCAGCGAGCATCCAGCTCCCAACCAGGGGCCCTCAGCTCGGGAATAGCAGGTCTTAGTGGGCGATGCTAAGGGTATCAGTCGTGAGGCCACAGGCAACACATATAGCATTTAGGGCCATCTGCCGACAGCCTCGCCGTCTGGAGACGGGTCAAGAGACCGTCCCCAGAGGCCTTGAGTCATGGGGGGTCCACCGTCCACGGGCGAGGCAGGAGGGGGGGCACCGTGGCCTCCAGCAAACCGACTCCCGCTCCCGTCCGTGAACCCAGGGCCCCAGTTGCAGCAGTCAGGGCCTTCACACAAAACCACCGGTGTCCCCGCCTGGGCTGGGGACAGGTTCGTGCGCCCTGAGGTTCTGCATTGCCATGTCGACCCCCAATCACTCGTTAGAGCCACCGGTCTGCTTCTGTAGTAACAATGTAACATAAGACATGGGATTAGGGGGGGAAGAGAGGGAGAGAAGATCAAAGATGAAGGGTAGAAAGAGAAGGAAGAGGTGATAGGTAGACAGAGAGAGTCCAGGTGTACCTGTGATCCAATAGGGAGTTGAGCGGTTCACCACGCCTATCATTGCAGGCCGAGTCCAGGTCAATCATGGGTTTAGATCCATACGTATAGCCAGCAACAGGGAAATAATGTTATCTTCTAGGTGTCCCTTAGCCTGCGGGTCCTAAGGGATGGGTCTGACAGCTCCAGTAAGGCTATGTCTAAACTGGACGGGACAAAGGAAGAGTCTGAGGCATAGTCCGTCCAGGGCATCCAAGTGCTATGGAACTGGTCTCTAGTGTCGTGGCAGGTCGCCCTCCAGTCCTCCGCTTCCCTAACCGCATTCACCCCGCTGATCCACTCCTCCCGAGTAGGAATTCTGGCTGTTTTCCAGTGGAGCGGGAGTAAGCGCCTGGCTGCGTTAAGCAGGTGAGGCAGCACATTTTTCTTATAGTGTCGGAGGGGGATCCGGGGTACATGCAGCAGGAAATGCAGTGGGGAGAGAGGGACCTCAAGCCCAGTCACTATCTTAATTTGGCGTCCTATGTCCTCCCAGAAGGGTTTAATTAGGGGACAGTCCCACCAAATGTGTACAAGTGTTCCCCTGTGTCCGCAGCCGCGCCAGCACAGCGCGGACACAGAGGGATAGATTTGGGCCAGGTCTGCAGGAACCCTATACCAACGGGATAAGATTTTGAAATTAGTTTCCTGCGTCCTGGAATCGATAGAGGACGAGTGAGTTAGGTGGTACAGGTGAGCCAGTTGTGTGTCAGTAAACCTCGTCCCCAAGTCAGTTTCCCACCGCCTGACATAAGCGGGTTTAGGTTGGGGCGACGCTAAGCCAAGGAGTCGGTAAAGTTCCGACACTAGGTGGGGGGTAGGGGTATCGTCGGTGAACAAGCTTTCGAACGGGGTAAGGGACGAGGGGTCTCTAATCATACGGCCATGCTTCCCAAAGAAGTGGTGTATTTGCCTATATTTCCAGAAGTTCATGCGTGAGCCCTGTCGACCTACTGGAAGAGCTTCATAATTTAAGAGTCTACCATTTTTCATGAGTTTTCCACAACTAGCGTTAGCATCATCAACCCAGGACTCGAAAAACTTCATTTTCTCCCCCGGGGGGAACCAGAGGAAACCACCTAGGGGGGCCAGCGGAGACACAGGGGGGGCCAAGTTGAGTTCAGCATTGGCTTTGTCCCATACCGACAGCACATGGGATGTCAGAGGGGAAGTCGTATCAGACAGCCCCCTGTGTTCCCGCGACAGCCAAGGTGCATAGGACAGGTTCCTACCCGCTAGGCTCTTCTCCAAGGGCACCCAGAGTTTTGAGTGTGTATGGAAACGCCAGTTGAGAATCCTCTGTAAAGCTATTGCGCGGTAGTATTGTTTGATGTCTGGGACCCCTAAGCCCCCTCTACTCTTCGGGCGGCGTAGCACCCTCAGGGCGATTCTAGGTTTACGCCCATTCCAGATGAAAGCGGACATCATGCTGGAGAGACGGTCAAAAAATAACTTGGGCAGGGGTATCGGGAGCATTTGTAGGTAGAATAGTATGCGTGGGAGGACAGTCATTTTTATAATGTTCACCCGACCGAGCCATGTGAAAGCTGAACGAGTCCAGTGCAAAAGGTCGTTTTTAACTGTGGTTAGTAACGGGGTGTAATTCGCAGTGTAAAGGGCGTCGAACCTGTCAGTGAGTTGTATTCCTAGATAACGTAGGGACGACTTGGACCAGGTAAAGGGGAAGGAGGCCTGGAGACCAGCGGCCACACGGGTGGGGAGGCAAATGGGAAGAATCTCCGATTTCGTTAAATTAATTTTAAAGTTGGACAGGGATCCGAAGAGTCTAAGCTCTTTCATCAGGTTGGGCAGCGATATCAATGGTTGTGAGAGGTGGAAGAGGACATCATCGGCATACGCCGAGAGTTTGTGTTCTGTATCTCCAACCCTCAAGCCTGTGATATCCGGGTTGTCTCGCACAGTTCGGAGCAGGGGCTCTAGAACTAGGGCGAACAGGAGGGGCGACAGGGGGCAGCCCTGTCGCGTGCCATTCCGGATGGGGAACCTTGGGGAAAGGGTTCCGTTTACTTTGACCTGAGCGCAGGGAGAAGAATATAGGGCCAGGATTGACGCCAGCATTCTCGGGCCTAAGCCGATCGATCGCAGTACCTCCGTCATATATGGCCAGTCTACGCGATCGAAGGCCTTTTCAGCGTCTGTTGAGAGGATAATGTAAGATGGGGGGTTCGGGCTAGTGCGGGCCCAGTGAATGAGTTGGACGGCTCTAAGGGAATTATCCCTGGCTTCCCTACCCACTATGAATCCCGTCTGGTCTGGGTGCACAATCGAGGGCAGTAAGTGTTTGAGTCTATTTGCTAAGATTTTTGCCAATAGCTTCACGTCCAAGTTGAGAAGGGAAATGGGGCGATAGCTCTGGGGAACCGTGGGATCCTTTCCCTCTTTAGGGATCACAGTGATGTGAGCTAACAAGGCTTCTGGGTGGAGTTTCCCGCCGGTCGCAAGAGAGTTAAAATATTTGCACATGGGGGTCGCCAAAAGGGAGAGGAAAGTCTTGTAATATGCCTTAGTAAACCCGTCGGGGCCAGGGCTCTTCCCGTTAGGCAAGGCCTCTACAGTGTCCCTGAGCTCAGTGGCAGTGATCGGTGACTCCATCTCCAGGGATTGGTCAGTTGTGAGGGGGGGTAGGCCAGCTGCCTCTAGGTAGTCACGGATCGCCCTCTGTCTATCCTCTTGAGCAGTAGGAGGGAGGTCAGGATTCAGATTATAGAGGTCGGCATAGTAGTCTCTAAACCCCGCAGCTATCTTAGAGGAGTGGACCATCAGGTCTCCCGAGGGGGAACGCAGTTTATGAATGTGTGAAAGGGCGTGCTGTTTGCGGAGGGCGCGTGCAAGCATCTTCCCGCATTTGTTTCCATGTTCATAGAACTTGTGGGACATATAACGGAATTGCCTACGGGCCTGGCGGTCTAACAAGCGTAAGAACAGCTCTCGCAACTCTGTTAGTTCCTTTAGTGCCTCAGGGGTCCCGGTCGCCTTGTGTCGCAGCTCAGCCTTCCCCAGGGCGGTGTGCACCCTAAGAAAGTCTGCCCTGCGTTCACGCTTAAGCCTAGCACCTTGGGATATCAGTTCCCCTCGAACCACCGCCTTATGGGCCTCCCAAATCAGGCCGTCCTCCATGCCCCCAACTGAGTTTTCGGCAAAATAATGAGACAACGTGTCCGACACCTCCTTCACCACCGCTGGGTCATCTAATAGATTGTCGTTCAACCTCCACGTCCAGGCCCTATGCGTGCCCGACGGTAGGTCGAGAGCAATCGTGACCGGGGCGTGATCCGAAATGGAAATGTTGCCAATGGTTGCAGTCCGGAGGAGGTCTAGGGTTGCGAGGTCCACATACAGGTGGTCTATACGGGTGTAGACATTGTGTACCTTGGAGTAGTAGCTAAAATCACGATCTGTGGGGTGTAGCGTCCTCCAGCAGTCTACGAGGAGGTGGGACTGAAACGTTTTGCGGAAGTGTTTGAGGAAAGCATATGAGTGCGGGGATCTAGCATGGGAAGTGTCGAGTAAAGGGTCAGGGCTGACATTAAAGTCACCTCCCAGAATCAGGAGGCCTTCTCTAAAGTCCGTCAGTCGGTCTAGGGTGGAGTCAATGAAAGTGAGCTGGTCTGTGTTCGGGGCGTAGATCGTTGCGAATGTATACGTCTGGCCAGCAATACTACCTTTAAGGAACACATATCTACCTCGGGGGTCTATCTCATGGCTGGAGGGTTGGAAAGGGCAGGATTTGTGTATGGCGATTGCCGTCCCCCTAGATTTAGGTGTCGGGGAGTTGCTGAGAAACCACTGGTTAAAGAGGTGGGTGGGCAGTTTAGGGAGGGACTGGGGCGTGAAATGGGTTTCTTGGAGGAAAAGCACCTGTGTTTTTAGCCGCTTTAGCTCCCACCACAATTTACTGCGCTTGTGGGGGGAGCAAAGCCCCCTGACATTGTATGTGCTTACCTGAAGCGTGGCCATAGGGAGACTGGAGATGAACGGGATCTGCGGATCAGTGGCGTGCTCGGCGTGGGTGACCAGACAATAAGGCTCATCTGGACGGAGATTGAGAAGAAGGGCGAGGGCAGAAAAAGAAGAAGGAAACGGAGAGGGGGAGAGAAAAAGACACATGAGACAATTAGGCAATACAGTTCAAGTAAAACAACTAGGCCGAAGCCAACATACTTTACACAACATCTAAGGGCCGCGCCCAAGGCCCCGTCCCCTATATGGGGGGGGGTCCTGAGCCTCAGCCCGCGATCCCGGCCGGGATCGTCAACCCCTAAAGGGTGGCCTACTGGGGGTTCGTGGGCCAGCATGGGGAAGAGGTAGGAAGGCTCCCAGCCCCGTCCACCGCTCCTAACGTGGTGCGATGGAAGAGGGAGAGCATAGGTGTCCCTAGTCGGGGGGGGACCAGTTAGTGGGCATTAAGGCATTGAAAGTCAACTCCAGCAGCCACTGCCGGTTCTGCGGGTAGGGACGGACTCTCACAGTGTTCATTGATGAAGAAGAAGAACAGTCAAATCAGGCAGCTGGTTGCATGAGAGAGAGTCAGGGCTAGTGCAGCTTCAATGGAGTAGCACGGGAGAGTCGGGGCTCCACAAACAGGGAAGCAACATAGTGAGTGGTATCAGCGTAGAGTTACAGGGTTGTCAGCCTCCTATAGGGCCTGGTCTTCCATGGGCTCAGCAGTGCGGCGTCCACGATCTCGTCTGCGATTTTTGCGAGTGGATGATTGCCACGGTTGGGACTGCGGTAGCCGTGGTGTGGGAAGGTCAGGCGAACCCCTCCAATCAGGGAAGTCTACTGGGTCCAGGTCCAGGGAGGACAGGAAGTTCGGGAGGTCATCCTTAGTGCGAAGCGTTACAGTCCTGCCGTTTTTAGTAACTTGGAGGTAGAAGGGGAACCCCCAGCGGTATGTCAAGCCTGCATCTTGAACAGCCGTCAGCAGGGGGCGAAGTGCTCTACGCTGCATGAGAGTGCGTCTAGAAATGTCCTGGTAAAAGGCCAGACGCGCACCATCAAACTCAAAAAAGGGTTTCCCACGCATCTTGTGCATGATGCGGTCTTTAAGAGTGTACTTGTGTAACTTACAAATGACATCTCTGGGGTTGTTCACGTCCTGGGAGGGGGGTTTTAGGGCCCTGTGTGCTCGGTCTATCTCAATAGTGGCCGTCGCCGGTAGCCCCAGTATTTCCTTAAACACTCCTTCTAGTGTAGGGATAATATCTCTTGCCCCTGTAGCTTCAGGTAGGCCGCGGACCCTAATATTGGCCCTGCGGCTGCGGTTCTCCATGTCATCTAACTGGCAAAGCAAGGCCTCAATCTGCAGGTCCTGTGTAGCACACTTGTCCTGGAGCTGTGAAATAACAGGGAGGGCCTCCTCAAACCTGTGTTCTAGGGACTCCATCCTCCCCCCCAGGTGCGCAGTGTCCGTTTTAAGCTGGGCTATGTCCTCTTTCAGGGCCTTCTCTACCCTGTCTGCAAAGCGCTCTAGGTCAGCTTTGGTGGGGAGGGACCAAATATGGCGCCTGATGTCCATGTCTTCTAGGGGGTCTGGCGTTGCCTGATCTCCTTCCCTCAGCACTGGGGAGCCGGGGGAGGCCGGGGGCAGAGAGTCACTCACCGATCTTGGGGATGAGGCAGGGGATTCCTCCAGCGTCTGTGACCGGGTGGCCTGAGCAGCCTTTGGAGTTTTTTGGGCCTTCGTGGTCGGCGCCATCTTTGGGGCCTCGCGGCCGCGGGTGCTGCTCCCTACAAAGAAATCCAGCTGTCCCTGTCTGGTTCGGTCGGTCCGTGGCGGCTGGGAGGTGGAGCGGTTCCTCTGGGACATCGTGGGCGCTGGATGGGGTAAGATTCTCCCCCTTAGCTGCGATGCGGTGCTGCGGTGGAGCGGAGCTGAGGAGACACACGTCTTCACTCCTCCATAGCTAGGACACGCCCCCCACTGATTTGTTTTTGTTTTGTTTTTGAATGTCAGAAATGTATATTTGTGAATGTTGAGATGTTATATTGGTTTCACTGGTAAAAATAAATAATTGAAATGGGTATATATTTGTTTTTTGTTAAGTTGCCTAATAATTATGCACAGTAATAGTCACCTGCACACACAGATATCCCCCTAAAATAGCTAAAACTAAAAACAAACTAAAAACTACTTCCAAAATATTCAGCTTTGATATTAATGAGTTTTTTGGGTTCATTGAGAACATGGTGGTTGTTCAATAATAAAATTAATCCTCAAAAATACAACTTGCCATCGTATATTGGGTGATTTTCTCTTACTGATACGCCCTACAATATTCCTATCGTTGTAATTTTATTTATTTTATCTGATTTTACTTTATTTTATTCTGTTCTTTTTTACCATAATTTTTTTTAACAAGCATCTTACTCATATATGTATGTGCTCTTCATCATACATATCACTGCTCTATACATATATACATATTTTTCACGTATATTTCTTCTTCACCACCCCATTATTATTATTACTCTTCACACACCACACACACTACCATTTTCCTTTCTGCATACCCTGTTTGTCTACAGGTATATTCTACACCATACGAGGAAAAAGGAAAAAGGATAATAAAAAGATCCTTCACTTTTTAATTTAATCTTATTTTTACCCATCACATCTTTTTTAGATGTCATCAGTCACATCACCATTTTACCATAATCTTATGACTATATCTTTTGCTCCTTTTTTGTGTCTATATCTAATTTTATAAGCATATACACACACCAACATCCACTTTGGCACATTGTACCACAAAGGAAACCTTATATTAGGTATTCATATCATACGACACAGAGATTTTGTGCCTTTAACCTACACACTGTTTTCACATACTTATTACTTGCACTTATGTTGGTTACGCTACACCCTCCATGTAATCGCACATGTTCCTAATCATGGTCATCATGAGAGGACTAATTACATGTTGGGTGGAGTAAGGGGTGGGCTTAGAACACCACGCATATATATATTTGTATTGTTTGCTTTTTGTGTGTATAGCTATGACTAAGCATTGGGGACCAATGCGAAACGCGTCAGCTGTTTTTTCCCCACTGTATGCTGTTTTTGTAGTGCATTCTTTTTACCCTAAATAAAGGGCCTTTTTTAATTTTACATTCACTGGATTGCGGCTGTCCATACTTGTTTTCTCCTTCGTTTGCATACTTAGATGTGCCTGTTTTAATCATCAATCCATGTGAGCTGCTAAATGTTGTACCTTCATCAAATGTAACCATATTGCTACACTTAGAGGCTCCTCTCTTCTCTTTTATACTCTGTAGCTCCTGCTGGATTTTATGGTTACACAACTTATCACATTTCTATAATCTTTTTATATGGACTATAAACTGAAGGACCTATAAATAAATGGTTGTGGAGCAAATCATTTAAGTTTTCATTATTTCTTATGAGGAAATTTGTTTTGATATACAAGTGCTTTGGATTACAAGCATGTTTTCAGAACGAATAATGCTCACAATCCAAGGTTTTAGTGTATTATAGAATAGCACCGGACACAACTGCATAATTCAGTATTATTTATAACTGTCTGGTGTTAATCTTTAGGCTAAACAATGAAAAGGACAAAATATTTTGCTGTATATAGCACAATTTGTCTCACTACTTGCATGGAATTTGGCAGGGAGTTGAGGTTTGTTTACTGGAATTGGAGCATACTTTAAGTAGAAGGAACATTTTCATTCCACAAATTGATAATACTTCTCTTAAAGGGAAGGAAATACTTTCTTTCCAGGAAAAGACTTCACTGAAGGCCAATTACTCAAACCCCTATGGTTTTTCTATTCTTCCTGAATGGATCAACTCAAGTGATTGCCAGGAGTTAGGGAAGAATGTGACATTAAGGGGACAAAGGTTACTTAGATCCTTTCCTACAATTTATTAAGCACTCCATATAGCACGTTGCAGGGTTTTTATTATATTTACAACCGCCTTGCAAATTAAGCAGCTTAATATTTGCTACAGACACACTGTCTCATAAGCAATATACTATCCATGGCCATTTTATAGTCAGCTTTTCTCAAAGGTGGCAAATTGTTGGCCAAGCATCACCTGCGCCCAGTCGGGTACAGGCACTGTTTGGGTATTCTGACAGCAGAAGGAGCAGTGGCTGGCAGCATAGGTTTGTGCAGCCTATTGCACCCCAAAGCTCAAACACACATGAACGCCACCTGCTGTCACAGGGAGGAGGCTCTGGTGGTGGGAGACAGTTGATTGGGAGCATATTACGTTACACCCCAAATATGAGTGTAATGTGTTCCTAAAGTAGGACCTAGCCTTCCTTTAATATAAAAGGGGCATTTACACTGGCCACTGGCATTCCCCCAACCACCCACCTGGTGCCGCCCCTGGATAATGCAAATTCACATGGGGTGATTAGAGTGTGCCCAGGCATGGGAGAAGAGGTGAGAAGCCAGCACCCCCCGCTTCTCACTTTAACGTAAGATGTAATTTCCGACAGCAGAACACCCCTTAGGGCCCTAGGAAGGTCAGATTCGGCACTGCACGGAGCAAATTTCAAATTTACTTATCTGTAATTCATCCCCATCTAGTTATTTATTTACATATTCCCCAACACAAACACACACTCACATTACATCATCCCATATACATCCTATATGCATCAGTGATGTGGCACTTATATTGCTTTCCATTTATTAAACCGGATCTCCACCCTAAAGTGAAGTTCCGCTGATCGGAACTCCCCCCCCCCCTCCGGTGTCACATTTGACACCTTTCAGGGGGAGGGGGGTGCAGATACCTGTCTAAAGACATGTATTTGCACCCACTTCCAGCCCGCAGTCTCGGGCAAAAGACGGGTTTTTCCCATTGTGTGCTGGGAACTCTCGGCTCCCAGCACACAGCGGGAGCCAATCGGCGGGCGCAGCGCGACTCGCGCATGCGCCGTAGGGAACCGGGCAGTGAAGCCAAAGCGCTTCACTTCCTGGTTCCCTCACCGTGGATGGAGGGGGGAGCAGCAGAGAGACGAGCAAACGCTCGTCCTCTGCTGCGGACGCCGCTGGACTCCAAGACAGGTAAGTGTCCTAATATTAAAAGTCAGCAGCTGCAGTATTTGTAGCTGCTGGCTTTTAATATTTTTTTTTAATGGGCCATCCGCTTTAATATTTTGTTATCTACCAAAGTGCCACCTTTGGTTTAATATTATTTTTGATATACACTGTTTGCAGCAACTGTTTTTGACCCCTCGATCCCTTCTTTCTCTAATTTTATTTTTTCTATTTTCTCACTTTGTATCCGGTCACTTTCTGCTTGTTCCAACATTCACTTTTTCTCCTTCCATTGGATCCTGAGGTGTGCCTCCTGCTTGTCCAGGTCTGGCAATGTGTTGTGGCTGTTCATGTTTCTCTTTGGCTGATGTTTCCCGCAACCCTTTCCTGGGCTCCCTTTGTTGGCTGGAGAGCCCTTGTTTTGTGGGGGGCTCTATCCCCGCCTCTACCTTGGGGGAGACAACTCATCCAGGGCCATCAGCCTATTCCCAATTATGGGACCATTGGGCTATTTACCTGGGTTTTGCCACTGGTAATGTATACAATCTCCTACCCTGCTCTCCCATAATCTAATCCATTTGAGACTTTAGTGACCTAATTGTCCATTTATTTACCATTCCAGTTGACATTTTCGCACCCCACTCCTGATAACTGGCTTTAAACGACAAGAAACGCGTCAAGTCCATGCTCAGTCAAGTTTGTCCAACAATTAATTTTTATCAATCTTACTGTGTATCTATTTTAATAGGATAATCATGTTCACTTTATCTGAATGTCCATTTATTGATTGTGACTGCTTTACTAATCATGTTAACCCCAAATTAATATTAAATATGTCTATGTTATTATTATGACTTGAATTATGCCTTTGTCTGCATGATCTTTGTATCATTTAATATGATACATACTACATAAATTCATATCCACTACTGGTATTTCATTTATTGGGTTTGATTGCCTAGCAGTCTCTCATGGCCACAGAGATCTCCCCTTTTGGGAATGTGACAGTCAATCTACTTCTCAATATTCTAGATTTCTTCAGACACACATCCCTGCCTCATTTAAAGTCCCACGACCCCTTTCCTTTTTTCTATACTTTTGGTAGTTTTTTTAACCAAATTTTACGAGTTATTCAAGTTTTACGACTATAAGGGCTCATTTCCACTGGCGTTTTTTCGGCACTTTTCTGGGCATTTTTTGCAACTTTAAAAACGCCTGTCCATGTTAGTCTATGGCCTCATGCCCACCATGACGTTTTTGAGCTGTAGATGGCTAAGCTGCAAAAAAAACGCGGGACCAGTGCGTTCTGAAGCTCCAGCAAAACGCTCAAAAACGCGGCCGCGGCGTTTTTAAAGCTCCAGCTCCAAAAAAAAAAAAACATTTTTTTTTTTCTAAAATAAACATGGACAGGCGTTTTTAAGCTGTAAAAAACGCTCAGAAAAGTGGCTGTAAAAACGCCAGTGGAAATGAAGCCTAAACCAACAACAAAAATAAAGATCAATCATCATCTAAACAACCACATGTAATTTTCCCAAAATATACACAGATATTTGAAAAATTATTCATAAATGAACAAAAATATTTTGAACCCTTCAGAAATATTCAGTAACATTCAGAAATATTGAAATTTTTTCAGAAATATTCAGAAATACTGCAGAGCAGATAAAATATATTATTATTATTATTATTATTCAGGATTTATATAGCGCCAACAGTTTGCACAGCGCTTTACATCATCAGGGAAGACAGTACAGTTACAATACAATTCACTTCAGGAGGGATCAGAGGGCCTTGCTCGTTAGGGCTTACAATCTACATAAACATCTTTTACAGGTCCCCTCCCCCCACATCAATAGTTTTAATTAAAATTAGAACACGATGCATTAATCCCCTTTTTCTAAATCCTTTTAACCTTTGAAGAAGTGTTACATTGAATTTTTTTTTTAAACATTACATACTTATCCATTTCCATGAATCCAGTCCGCCGAAGTTAGAGGATTGGGTGACACTCAGTGAGAGGCTATCGATTTATGTGCGATAATAAAAAGATCTTAAAATGGCCACTATCTGATCACAATCCATGCTATTAGGATTCACGTAACCCAAAAGACAAAAGGCAAGATCTAAAGTCGGCCTGATATCATATACAGAATTTAGCAGGTTCAGCACTTCCTTCCACTACCGATATAACTTCGGACATCTCCAAAAGAAGTGCATAAAGGAGCCTGGAGATTGAGCGCATCTTGGGCATTCAGAATTTTCTCTCCTGCCTACCCTGTGCAGCAACCCTGGGATATGATAAGCTTTGTACAGAATTTCGTTACAGTAATACCTCGGGTTGTGAGTAACGCGGTTAAAGGGTGTTTCACAATACAAGCTATTACTTTAAACAAATCCTGACTCGATTGAGTGGTGTCTCGCAAAACGAGCAGGATTCAAGTCTCTTCGGTGTGCTGTACTGCATTTGGTCAGAGGTGCGGGGGGTGCCGGTGACACTCTGAGTCGTTCAGATGCACTCGGAAACTCTTGGAAATACTCGGAAACACTCAGAAGTACTCTGTTGTGTTTCTGAACCTCTCCAAAGGGTTTCCGAGTGCATCCAAGCGGCTCTGAGCGGTCTCTGAGTATTTCCAAGTCTCTCCAGTATCCCCCACCTCTGGCCAAATGCGGTACTGCAAACAATAGAAGTCAATGTGGCACAAATTATCTTCGTTTCCATTGATTTCTATGGGGAAAACTCGTTTTGACGTGCAAGTGCTTTGGATTACAAGCACTCTCCTGGAACGGATTATGCTCGTAATCCACTGTACTCTATAAATTGGAGATGTTGAAACAAGCTGTACATTCTGTAATATATCCTCCAAAGTCACATTCATCTCTGCCTCCCATTTTTGCCTACATGGAATAGTAACGCCAGAGAGCATTTCAGATAATAATCACATATAGACCTTAGTAATAAGGCCTTGTGTTGTGTCTGCTCTGGCTATACTGTCCAGGACAGGACAGAGACCACTGAAATCAACCTTTGAGTTTGCAAAGCATCTCTTAACGGGGTTGTAATTTCACCTTAGCCTTGAATTTATAAAAATTATAACAAATAATAATATAATTATAGTAAAAATTATTCAATAATGTAATCAAATCAAAATCACTGAAATTTGCTCAGTTGCAGAATTTTTGCTGTCATTATTATTTTTTTTTTTATGACGAATTTCCCCATAAATCGCTATCGCTAAATTCTGCAAGTGATTCTGATTTATTATCGCAGTTTTTTAGCTGCTCTAAAACAATTTTTGCCATAAAAGGACACTTTTGGTTGCTATGGGCAATCTACAGTTTGCAGGGAGAAAGAACAGTTTTTATTATATAAAAGGACATGTAGTGTACAGGGCAGACCACTAGGCACATGGGGGGTGTGTATTTTTTACATACAGTACTGTAATCTATAAGATTACAGTGTACTGTATGTATAGTGTTTGTTTACATTTTTGAATTTGGCGCCGTCCCCCCCCCCCCTGCGTCGCGACGCTCGCAGGGAAGGGAATCGGAGGTACACACAGCATCAGGCGGACATCCGGCCGCCGTGTACTGCGGAGATTCATCGCTGGATCACAGAGAAAAGGTAAGAAAACTCTTTTCTGCATCCAGCGAGGCAAGTCCGTGTGTGGCACGGGGTTACCGATCGTGGCTTGAAAATCTCACCCCGTGCCACACACGGGAAGACCGCCAGGGAGGTTAAATGCCTTTTGTGCACTGGTCCAAATAATTTTGTTTGGTAGAGCGGAGGGGGGGGGGGGATTATGGTGAGGGGTTGTTTTTATAGGGGTTGGGCTTGGCCCCTCAGTTCCAGTGAAGGGAACTCTTAGGCTAATTTCACCCTGGAGCATGGGTGGCGTCGGCGGTAAAGCGTCACTTTACTGTTGTTTTTGCGGAAGTTTTTGCTCACTAGTGGGGCGCTTTTAGCCCCTGCTAGTGGCTAAAAAAGGGTTAAAACCACCTGCAAAGCACTGCTGCAATGTGCAGGAGCGGTGAAGGAGTGGTGTACACACTGTTCCTTCACCGCTCAAAAGATGCTGCTTGCAGGAGTTTTTTTAACGTCCTGCCAGCGCATCACCTTAGTGTGAAAGCCCTCGGGCTTTGACACAGACTGCAGGGGGGCCATTTTCAGGCACTTTACATTTACAGGAGCTATTTTTAGCCCAAAAGCACCTGAAAAATGCCCCAGTGTAAAAGGGGTCTAAAGGCGTCAGCACACCAAGGCATTTTAAACAATGTCATGCTTCCAACTTTTTGGGAACAGTTTGGGGTTGGCCCTTCCTATTCCAACATGACTGCGCACCAGTGCACAAAGCAAGGTCCATAAAGACATGGATTAGCCAGTTTTGGGTGGAAGAACTTGACTGGCCTGCACAGAGTCCTGACCTCAACCCGATAGAACACCTTTGGGATGAATTAGAGTGGAGACTGTGAGCCAGGCCTTCTCGTGCCTGACCTCAAAAATGCGCTTCTGGAAGAATGGTCAAACATTCCCATAGACACACTCCTAAACCTTGTGGACAGCCTTCCCAGAAGAGTTGAAGCTGTTATAGCTGCAAAGGGTGAGCCAACTCAATATTGAACACTATGGACTAAGACTGGGATGCCATTAAAGTTCATGTGCGTGTAAAGGCAGGTGTACCAATACTTTTGGTAAAATAGTGTATGTTTGTCCAATGATTTCCACTGGTCATAATCCAAATTATTTTAAAGTGACACTAAAGGTTCACTTTTTTTTTTAAATAACAAACATTTCATACTTACTTCCACTGTGCAGTTTGTTTTGCACAGAGTGGCCCTATCCTACTGTTCTGGGGTCCCACGGCAGCTGTTTCGGCTCCTCCCCGCAATTGCTAACCCCCTCTGGGAAGCGCTCTCCTGAGGGGGTTACCTTGCGGGCGCACTCCCGTGTCATACAGACGGCGTCCATAGCCGGTGAGTGTATGACTCAGCCCCGGCGGCCGCGTCATTGAATTTGATTGACAGCAGCAGGAGCCAATGGCTGCGCTGCTATCAATCTATCCAATGAAGAGCTGAGAAGCAGTGGAGAGAGCTACGCGGGGTCGTGCCCACTAAAATTCAGGGCTTAGGTAAGTAAAATGGGGGGGCTGGGGGGCTGGACAGTGCAATGTGTTTTTTCACCTTAAAGGGGTTGTAAAGGTTTGTTTTTTATTTTCTAAATAGGTTCCTTTAACCACTTGCTTACTGGGCACATAAACCCCCTTCGTGCCCAGGCGAAATTTCAGCTTCCGGCACTGCGTCGCTTTAACTGACATTTGCGCGGTCGTGCGACGTGGCTCCCAAACAAAATTGACGTCCTTTTTTCCCCACAAATAGAGCTTTATTTTGGTGGTATTTGATCGCCCATGCGGTTTTTATTTTTTGCGCTATTAACAAAACAAGAGCGACAATTTAAAAATATATATATATTTTTTACTTGTTGATATAATAAATATCCCAATTTAAAAAAAAAAAATAATATTTTTTTTTTTCTCAGTTAAGGCCGATACGTATTCGTCTACGTATTTTTGTAAAAAAAAAAAAACGCAATAAGCGACTGCTTTGCGCAAAAGTTAGAGCTCCACGTCCCTGCTCTGTCACCGCCTATCGCGTGTACCTGATGGACACTGATGCCGCCGGGTACACGCATCGAATCCTCAGCGATGCGACGGCACTGTTTTCCCCCGCTGCACTGCACCTAGTGGCGCGTGTGGGGAATTACAATAACATGACGTCCAAAGACGTGATCCCGGCACTTCAGGTCCGCGCTGTGGATGTCTTTTGTTCATAGCGCGGATCTGTAGTGGTTAAGCTAGTGCATTGTTGGTTCACTTACCTTTGATTTCCCTTCTAAATGTTTTCTTTTCTTTGTCTGAATTTCTCACTTCCTGTTTCTCCCCAGTAAGCTTGCCCCCATCATCTAAGCTTTTCTGGCTGGGGGTTAGTCAGCCAGAACAGCTTAATGAGGAGGAACAGGAAGTGAGAAATTCAGACAAAGAAAACAAAGAAAAAAAAAACATTTAGAAGGGAAATCTAAGGAAAAGGTAAGTGAACCAACAATGCACTAGCTTAACCACTTAATACCCGCCCGCCGTGAAATGACGGCGGGCGGGATACTCCATTATCCTGACATCACGTCATATGACGTGATGTCATTTCAAGCCGCTAGGTGGCGCGCTCGCGCCGGCGCCGCGCGCGCACCCATCGGGTTACTGACAACACCGTACGCATGCCCGGCGGCCGCGATGGCCGCCGGGCACCCGCGCTTGCCGTGTAACTGAGCTGGGACGTGGTGCTCTGTGTGTAAACACAGAGCTCCATGTCCTTTAGGGAGAGAGGAGACCGATGCTGTGTCCCTTGTACATAGGGACACAATCGGTCACCTCCCCCAGTCACCCCCCTCCCCCACAGTTAGGATACACATTTAACCCCTTCCCTGCCCCCTAGTGGTTAACCCCTTCCCTGCCAGTCACATTTATACAGTAATCAATGCATATTTATAGCATTGTTCACTGTATAAATGTGAATGGTCCCAAAAATGTGTCAAAAGTGTCCGTTGTGTCCGCTATAATGTCGCAATCCCGAAAAAAAATGCAGAACGCCGCCATTCCTAGTAAAAAAAAAAAATCATAATTATGTCCCCTATTTTGTAGGCAATATAACTTTTGCGCAAACCAGTCACTATACGGTTAATGCGATTTTATTTTAAAAAAAATTTTACCAAAAATATGTAGAATACGTATCGGCCTAAACTGAGATCAATTTTTTTTTTATTTTTTTTTATGGGATATTTATTATAGCAAAAAGCAAAAAATATTGGGCCAGATTCAGGTACATCTGCGCATTATTGGACCGGCGTAGCGCACCGCCTTTACGTTAGACTGGCGCAATGTAGCGGCGCAATCACCCTATTCTCGCCGCTTTTACGCAGAAATTTGCGCCTGCGCAACGTTATTTCAGAGGCGTAAGGCGGAGTAATACAAATTGGGAAGGACGTGGGCGTGTTACATTGAAATGAGCAGTGACCCCATGCAAATGAAGAGCCGGCCGGCTCGCGCATGCGCGCTTGTAGCAGACCATGGTCAGCACCTCTGTGCGCATGCTCACAACTCGGGAACGGCGCAATCAGTGAAATTGGAAGTGGACCCGGGCAACTTAGTGAACTACGCAGACAGCATAAATAGACAGACACAAATGCCCTTCCTTTGCAAAAGTACATCCCTTTGTATCCCTCCCTATACAGCAAGGTGCTTTTGTTCTGTTGTTTATTAGCGTTTGTTTGTTTGTTTGTTTGTTTGTTTGTGACTTGTCTTTGAGAGTGATTTTTGTCTTTTATGTGTTTTCTTTGTTATTTTGTTTAAACTATATTTTTGATGGCCATTTTTTATTTTTGCTGGTCAATTTTTTATTTTTTTTTGGTTCTGTTTGTGTATGATTTGGGAATGTGGGGGTGACATTCCTGCGGGAAAAGGGGTGTCACCCTCAATTTTGGTGGAGAAGGGTTCCCCAGGACCAGGGAGAAGTGATCCCCAGGTCCGTGTGAATGGTGTATGAATGTACAGTGACATAATTGGAGCCTTGGCGTGGCGTTGCTGCTCACAAGTCCTGCATGGTGGGCTTGTGCCAATCCAATGTGACGAGGATGTGATGTGTCTGTGCTAGGGACCACAGTGGTGTGCATGCATGCATTCTCATTGTGCCATGATTAATGTGTGTGTTTAACAAGCAAAGATGCATATGTGAGCTGGCATGAGATGGGGTCATGAAATGGGGTCCCAGTGCATATGCAGAGTCACCTCGAAGGGAAAAGACAGGAGGATGTTAGTAGTGCATGTGCCCCTTGTGATGTGTGCATCATGGGGAGGGACAGTCATGCCTGCCACCCATGTCACTCACCAACCAGCCAGCTGTCCCCATACATGTTCTGTTCGCAATCTGTGGGGATTGGGCTCTGATTGTATATTTAGCTGTCATGGGTGTCATGGGTGGTGTCATGTGTTGGGCTGGTGATGTCCTCCTGCAGGGTTGTGGTTAATTCCATGATGGCATGAGGGATGAATCTGAAGATGCGAGACACCTCAGAATCACCCATGCCATAGATGTCTAGGCGTGTGTCATATATCCTCTCCCGTGAAGAGTGAAGAGTGAAGATTAAGGGGCTTGTATCAGCTAAGAATATTGTATTAGATTAGATTAAATTGAAAAGTTTATATAAGCCAAAAAATGTTTTAGAAAAAAAAAATATATATCCTGTGCCCTCCTCAGTGCCCTCCTCAGTGCCCTCCTCCTTCTTTGCTCATCTAAAGTCAGTAGTATAGCTATGAGCATGGATGCCACTGGCATGTTGGCATACAGTTTGTTGGGCAACATGTGTGACTGCTCAGCTCCTCACTAACAGTGTTGCTTTATCTGACATGTAGACGAATTTTGTAATTTTAGACCAGCTTTTATATGGTCTAATTTTAGACAGGACATTTAGCTGTTGCGCACAGCGCGTAGCCTGCGCTGCACCAACGTTCTTTTGTGGATCCCCGTAACTCCCTCATTAGCATATTTGAATAGCAAATCAATGGTGTGCCTAGCGCAGTTTTGCGCGGACCGATGCGCCTGTCTAACGAAATTACACTGGACAAAAAAGAGTAGATTTCTTGCGTATCTCGTTTTGGGGATGCCGTGCATCGAAACGCACGCGCACAATTGGACTTACGCCGCGCATCTCCTGTTACGCCGGCGTAATCGCTCTGTGAATCTGGCCTATTGTGTCTTTTTTCAAAATTGTCGCTCTTTTTCTGTTTATAGCCCAAAAAATAAAAACCGCACGGGCGATCAAATAGCACCAATAGAAAGCTCTATTTGTGGGAAAAAAGGACGCCAATTTTGTTTGGGAGCCACATCGCACGAACGCGCAATTGTCAGTTAAAGCGACGCAGTGCAGGAAGCTAAAATTTTGTCTGGGCAGGAAGGGGGTGTATGTGCACAGTAGGCAAGTGGTTAAAGGAACCTATTTAGAAAATAAAAAACAAACCTTTACAACCCCTTAAATGCACATGATGCATTAAAGGGGTATTCCAGCCAAATTTAGGCCCAGATTCACAGAGCAATTACGCCTGTCTAACTGGTGTTAGACAGGAGTAATTTCAAATTTTGCGTGCCGTATCACTAGTTTGAATCCTCAAACCATGATACGGCGGCTTCGGGCTTCGATCCGAGAGGCTTACGTCTTCGTAAGCCTTCGGATCTACGCTGCGATATTTTTGCGGCCGCTGGGAGGAGTTTGCGTCGTTTTCATGCGTCGGGATATGCAAATGAGTTTTTACGGCGATCCACGAAGATACGAGCGGTCTTCGCAATCGCTTACGTCTATTTTTTTTTACGTACTGTTACGGTGCGTAGCCCATGTTAAGTATGGCCGTCGTTCCCGCGTCAAATTTAATTTTTTTTTTACGTAAGTCGTTCGGGAATAGAAATGTCCGTAAACGACGCTACTCAAACAACGAATGACGTAACAACGTGATTTCGCGCAATGCACGGCGGGAAATTTCTGAACGGAGCATGCGCAGTTCGATCGCCGTGGGAACGCGCCTATTTTAAATGCTTCACGCCCCCTACTCGCGTAGTTGGCTTGCGCCGGGAGAAATACTCTACGCCGCCGTCGTTTACTGGACAAAATCTACCGGGATTCCACGTAGAGCCAGGTAAAAAACGGCGGCGTAGAGTATTTCTGTTACTCTACGCTAATCTAATTCTCTCTGAATCTAGCCCTTAGTGTTTATTAAAAGTCAGCAGCTACATAAAGTGTAGCTGCTGGCTTTTAATAAACACACACTCACCTGCTCCACGATCCAGCGACGCGCCGGCCGGGGCTCCGCTCCTCTCCCCCCCTCCCCGGCCGGCATCTTCATCCTAAGTGTGGGCACCCGACCGTGACAGCCTTCGGCTTCACGGCCGGGCACCCACTGCGCATGCGCGAGCGGTGCTGCGCTCTTCTATTGGACAGGTGATCGCATGGGACCTGTCATGTGTCCCATGCGATCGCCTACAGGGAGGGGCTGCTGTAAGTGATTAAGCTTGATCGCCTAACCAGCCCCTCGGCGGAAGGAGGACGTGGGACAGGAAGTCCCACTCCTCCTGAAGCCCCCACTCCCCCCCCAAAAAAAATTACATGCCAAATGTGGCATGTAAGGGGGTGAGGAGTGGGATTAGCGGAAGTTCAAATTTTGGGTGGAACTCCGCTTTAAGGTGAAAAAACAGGAAGGTTTACAACCCCTTCAAGACAGGTTCCATAACTTTACAGATATTTTTCATAACAGTCACAATATTTCTCTTTCTATGTGGGCACGTATATAACAGATACTGTGATTAATTGACACCCAAGGAAAACAAAATCACTATAAGGCCAGACTTTAGTAACCCATATGTTTTATGTGTAGTTCATTAATTTCTCTGCAGATGTAAAGCCTCCTCAGTACCTTCTTTTAGCTTTTCACAATATTTTCTGCATAACAAATGATTTGTTGTGGCCAGTCAGCAATCTGCCATTTACATGACAGTCTGTAGCACAATTACAGTCGCCACAGACTGTCAAATTACATGCTTGTAACACTTCCACACAGCTCAATGGATGTTGACATTTCAGAAAGCAGTCATCATTTCTTACTACACACAAATACACAATCAGGACAGAAATAAAATTGCCTGAACTTAGTGATTTTACTTCCTTGGTAATAATAACACTTGAAGACATGTAAGGGAGCGGCCAACGTATGTCACGGGAAAGTTACCACGTAGGACCACATGCAGAGTTAAAAAGAACTGCTGAGGGTTGGTATTTGCAATCAGTTTGCACACAGGGTGATCTGAGTAGGCCCATGAGAATCCCTGAGGGGAAAAAGAAACAACAAACAATTGACTTCTCTTCCCATGTACTCAATATAGTGTGAGGTAGTCATGGGTTCAAACAGGACAGCTACAGACTAGGACAGCTTTTCAGTAACATTATGGAAGTACGGTACTTATTGGCATCATAATTAGCTGGGAATGTTCTTACATTTTGAGAAAGAAGCAGAATCAAAGAAAAACTAAAGTAGAAGTAAACCCTCCTAACATCTTCAGCCAAGGATGCTGCCATCTTGGACTCACCACGTCAGCTCCAGGGAGGTTTTGCCCCTTTCCTGACCAGGTTATTCTTTGCGATACGGCACTGCGTTGCTTTAACTGACAATTGCGCTGTAGTGCGATGCTGTAGCCAAATAAAATTGATGTTCCTTTTTCCTCATAAATAGAGCTTTCTTTTGGTGGTATTTTCTCACCTCTGCGATTTAAATTTTTTGCGCTATAAACAAAAAAAATTAAAAAAAATTCTGCTATAAAACATTCCCAATAAAAAAAAAATCGGATTTCTTTATCGGTTTATTCCAATATGTATTCTGCTACATTTCTGGTAAAAAAATACCAATAAGCGTATATTGATTGGTTTGCGCAAAAGTTATCGTGTCTACAAACTATGGGATAGATTTATGGCATTTTTATTTTTACTAGAAATGGAGGCGATCAGCGATTCTTAGCGGGACTGCAACATTGCGGCGGACAGATTGGACACTGTGGGGTTGATTTAATAAAGACAAATAGACTGTGCACTTTGCAAAGTGCAGTTACTCCAGAGCTTAGTAAATGAACAGAAGCTCTGCTGATTGCCATCATCCAATCATGTGAAAGCAAAAATGCTGTTTATTTTATTTCCCTGGCTTTCATTGGGTACTCTTTGCAAATGGCAGCTTTACCTCATTTAGTAAGCTATGGCGTAACTGCACTTGCAGAGGGCAACTGCAAAGTTTGCAAAGTGCAAAATCTTTTTGCCTTCAGTAAATCAACTCCTAAGTGACACTTTTTGGGGACCAGTGACACCAATTCAGTGATCAGTGCTAAAAAAATGCACTGATCACTGTATAAATATAAACAGTCAGAGAAGGGGTTAAAACCAGGTGCGATCAAAGGGTTAAGTGTGGCCATGGGAGATGCTTTCTAACTGTGTGGGGGACACATACACTGGAGGAAAAAAGAGATCCATGTTTCAGCTTAGCGGAACTCCACTTTAAAGTGGTTGTAAACCCACTCTTTGGACTTCTACCTATAGGTAAGCCTAGAATAAGGCTTACCTATAGGTAGTGGAAATATCTCCTAAACGTTTAGGAGATATTTCACTTGTAGTCCACCGAAAATTCCAATGGCGCATGCACTGGGAAGAAACAAAAGTAATTGCAGTTTCTTCCCTAGCCTGTGACGTTAATTGCGGCTCCTGTGCGCATGCATGGGAGTGACGTCACGTGGCTCCGGCGAATCACAGACGGTGCCTGCGGCCCAGAGGGAAGAGGGGCCAGAAGATGGACACTGCCTACACTGGGGACATCGCTGGATTCTTTTGCAGGTAAGTGGCACATAATGGGCTAGTATGCATACTAGCCTATTATGCTTTTCATTTGCAGGCTGCAGCAGCGAGCAAAAGAGGAAGTAAATACCAATCAGGGTTTACTTCCTCTTTAAAGCTGGCCATACAGGTTCTAAACTCGGTCAGCTCTGCAAGAACTGTTCGAGATTCAAAACGTTAATGGGCAGGCTGAATGTACCGAGTTGATCAATCGATAAACTTGGGTACAACCAGCCTGCCAGATTTTCTTGCGATTATTGCTGGCAGCTGATAATCACAGCCCCCCCCCCCTCCACCGGGAGAAGACAATTGCTGATTCCCCTGTCAATGTGGATAAGGGAATCATGTGAATTTCCTGCAACACATGGTTGCCGGAAAGAAACTCAGACTGTATATAGCCAGCCCTGCTCAAATTCATACATACACATAATACTAGGGCCAATTTCCCTACCAACACATCTTCGGAGTGTGGGAGGAAACCAGAGTACACAGGAAACCCACACAGGCACAGGGAGAATATACAAACTCCAGACAGGTAGTGGTTGGGATTCAAACTGATACCCCAGTGTTGCTAGGCAGAAATGCTAACCACTACGCCTCTGTGCGTAGTGGCGCACATTTCTATAGGTGTGAATGTGGTCAGCTAATATGTATGATAGAGGCACATTAAGTTATTATACATACCTCCCAACATTTTGAGATGGGAATGAGGGACGCCTATGTAGCATAGGACACACCCCCTTAAGGGGCAAATAAACAAAAAAAGCTTGGACTGCATTCTGGGGATGTCGTTTCATCCTTGGCCGGCAGTGGGAGCCAGCGGGATTTATGGCGGATGGAGTCTTCCTCAGCAGCCAATTGGAGAGGGTTTTTCTCCTCGCTGGGCATGCTGGGGAGGGGTATATCTGGGACCTAGGTCAGGTCTTCGGGGTTCTTCTTCTTCACGTGTGCGGGGTCCCGGAGTCGGGGTGCGGCATCCACCTTCAGGGTGTGCGCGCCCATCGACCCCGCCGGCGTGGCCCGCCTGGCTAGGTTCCTGGGCCTTCCTGAGTCTCGGCCGGAGAAAAGAATCAAGGGGCCCCAGTGATTTACTGGGTCTCCGAATTAAGAGAATCCCAGACGGGGATTCGGTGACCGGGATGCTGGCAGGTACGCTCTACTGCCACCTGGTGACTTATGCTGAGAAACTACTGGGAGGATTCGCTCTGTTCGCACATTTAGTCTACCCAAATTAACTGGCCTGTGGCAGAGGCCTAGAGCTGGGCCTGTGAGAGAGACCTGTTCCTCCCAGCTAAGATTCGAGGTGGCGCCTCGGCTGCCAGGTCTGTGTGAGAGACACCTGTCCAGGGGCACCTTACCCACTCAGTCTCATAGGATTGGCGACGTGTGAAAATTTGTGCTACTAAGGGCTGATCTGCCTTGTGTATATCCAGGCCTGACATCGAAAGTTTCTCTTCTCTCATCAACCTATCCTTCCTTCACCGAAGTTGATGTTGGCTAATGTTGGCCTGGAATTAAAGCATTGAGAAAATCTTGATTGACTATGTGGACCTCCATTTACTGCTAAATCTTCTGGGGCATCCCTAGACCAAGCTGGGGTAACTTAATTTGCTGATCCCAAATCAAACCAGCGGCTCCTTTTGGGGTAAGCGCTACATATACTAGAGACTTTTTTAAATGTATTTTTTATTTTTTATTTAACTATGCCCTTTTAAGCCCCTCCCACTGTTAATGCAATTTTCACAAACCACTGTCCACTGCAGGGTTCTACGCACACCGCAATACTACTCTCCTTGAGGCACCCCAGAATGTCTCAGGGCTTTTCCAATCCTATGGTCTCTATACTACAAAACAAAATGCCATGCACCACTAAAGTGTTCGGGTTTGGTTTGAAGAAAAGGTGGCAACCATAGTCGCTATACAAACACTACATTGACTAGTGGATGTGGTATCGTGTAAGCAAGAGATCCTTTTATGTGTGGTCAGCCTTTATATGGCCGGTTTGGGGGGTAGGTGAGACTGTAATAATGTAAGCGAGGACAAAAAGTGCTGCCCATGACAGGTGCCCGTGTTCACTGCCTCCAAAATTATACCTTTTTTTTTGTATAATTTGAATGTTTGTTATTGGGCAACCCTATACTAGCTTATCTTGACATACAAATTATGCAAACTACTGCCAAGTATAAGTAGTTAGTCTTGAAACCACTTAAAAAAAAGTACAGAGATTATGCTTCTAGCATATTTTCGCTTTGGCAGCAGAACATTTGGTGACACAAAACCTGCCACATTTACACACAAAGCAAGGCAGGACTCAGAAGGGGGTAAGTTTCAGTCCAATGTGAGACATGCGTCAGACAGGAAGATGAAACTCTCCTGTGCAGTGCTAATTAAATCAAGTGTTGGGGGTGTAGACTTCTCCTTTCAGAGACTCCTTCCATGACAATACTAATGACCTTAGGTGCAGAAAGAAAACATTTTACCCCAATACATAAACATCAATTTTAAATTTTTCCTTTTAAAAGATTTTATTGGTATTTCAGAATAAATAACATAGTAAACATATAATTAAATGTAGATAAAATAAAGTAACATAGGTAACAGAATTGTAATATCAAATGAGAGAAAACAAGAATAGCAACAACATCAGTACATATTTTTGTTTAAAATTAAAGTAAATGTTAACTCATACATCAATAGTTTTCGAATTTTGGGGCAACAAAAACAAGAGAATAAAAATTGTAAATCATGGAATGAATCTAAAATAACAATATTAAATTAGAAATTTAATAAACAAAGGGTAAGAGGGGGAGGAAGGAAGGGAAGATAAAAAAAAAAAGAATTATCACCTCAAGTCTGATTCGAGGAAGGCTGAAGAGATATTGCCTTAAATTCATCAGTTTTAGTAAAGAGTGTCCAGCAAGCCCATTTTTCGTAAAACTATGTGGGAGAGTCTTTAGCCTGTAGAATTAGGTCTTCCATTTCAGCTATTCTGTCAATCCGTTGGAACCATTCAGACAAGCTAGGAGATGTGTCTTTCCAATGGGTAGGGATACACAGTTTGGCTGCATTTATTAATTTTACATTTTTTAATTTTTAAGTTCCAATGACACTGTACTGTATCTAAGCTAGCCGCACAACTCTGTCCTAGAAACCACAGCACATCCCAGCTCTATAAATATATATAACTTTGGTATTTAACCTAAACTTAAGCCCCATACACACGATCGGACCCTTGTCCGACCAAAATCACATCGGAATTCCGACAGAATTCCACCGGAGTAAAAGAGAACATGTTCTCTATCTAAACTCTGATGGAATTCATTGGAATTTCCGATGGAATTACTCCGATGGGCATCTATGTATATGTGTATCTATCACTCAATTTTGGGGCAGCGTGGGCTCAAGGACCAGCTGCTTTGGGCAAAGTGCAGAGGCCCCCCATGCAGCTGGGGCAGGTGTGCCTCTCATTAAGACAGCCCTGCCCATCAATATGCTTAAAAAAAAAACCTTTAGGGTGGGACTTTAATAGTGACACAAACACTGAGAGTATAGAAAAGTAAATGTATTAAATATGTGCACAACAACACAATAGTGTCACATAAACAGTAAAAAACACATACAGGTGGTATATCCAACTTGTATACAAAAAACACTTAAGACTACTAATAGTCCAACCCGACAGCCGTTTCGGTTAATCCTTCTTCAAGGGGTATTATAGACTTCTTAGTGTCAGGAATTTATATGTCTAGTAAAAAAGATATATACATATATTACAAATACATATATATTTTTTGTTTTGTTTTGTTTTTTTTCTACATCAGAGTCAGTTCGCATAGCTGCGGCATGACTCTGGGGGCGACTCTGCAAGTCGTCCTGAGCACGACTTCAAAGGCGACCTGCAAAACGACTTCTGTATAGAAGTCAATGCAGGTCGCCCCGAGCTGCCCCCGAAGTCGTACAGGAACCTCTTTCTAAGTAGGAGCGACTTGCGTCGCTCCTATTAGAACGGTTCCATTGCCTTCAATGGGACGCAACTCGTCAGGTGGCTGGGCCGCCTGACAAGTCGCCCCAGTGTGAACCGGCTCTTAACAGGGATGTGGTGACTTACAAACACTTACACTTTCAAGGTTGTGGGGTTCTTTTTTCTTTCACCGATCTGCTTCAGGCGCTCCAACTTCATAGGCTAATTTTCACATACTTTTTGGAATTGTGATAAGATTACACATATATGGAAACAATTAGAAAAATTTGCCTCTAAAAATTATAATAGTAGTATAAACCTAACTCTACACAACTGTCTCCTATTTGCCCCTATCGTTGGGCTTCCCACCCATAATATGAGACTAATCCACTCAATCTGTGTAGCAATACAATGGTTGATAGCATTCCACTGGTAATCTCCATCAGTTCCTCTAGCACAGGGGTGTCAGACTCAATTTCATCGTGGGCCGCATCAGCATTATGATTGTCCTCAAAAGGGCCGGTTGTATCTGTAAGATTAGATGTCCAGTGCATCCCCTCCCCTTACATTAGATGTCAAGAGCCATCCCACCATCAGAGGTTTAGTCCCCCACTCTGCCTTACATCACAACGCACCCCCCTTTCCTTATGCTGCTGCTGGGAAGAAGCTGGATGCATTGCTTAAAAGCAAAAAGTAAGGGTATGGAGGAGGACCAGAGGAGGGCTGGAGGGCCACATGAAATGGCCTGAAGGGCCGGATTCGGCCCGCGGGCCTTGTGTTTGCCACCTCTGCTCTAGCACATTTAAAAACTAGAATTAACAACATTTATCTTATGGAAAAAATACACCACATAATACTAATCATTTATATAGTAAAAAATTGGACCCTTGGTTAAAAAAATGCAATTCTTTTTTAATCCTGACTGATATTACCGGTCACAGAAGACAGACAAGTACAATATGTTGTGCTAATTTATAACAAGCTTAACCACTTAAGGACCGCCTCCTGCACATGTATGTCGGCAGAATACGCCACGCGTGATCCAGTCCAAAGCTCCGTGACCGCGCCCGTGGGACCCGATCGTCGCCGGTGTCCCGCGATCGGTCACAGGAGCTGAAGACCGGGGAGAGGTGTGAGTAAACACACCTTCCCCATTCTTCTCTGTGGCAGTGACACTGATCGTCTGTTCCCTGATATAGGGAACGACGATCAGTGACGTCACGCCTACAGCCACACCCCCCTACAGTAAAAATCCCTCCCTTAGGGCACACTTAACCCCTTAGCGCCACCTACTGGTTAACCCCTTCACTGCCATTGTCATTTTCACAGTAATCAGTGCATTTTTATAGCACTTTATGCTGTGAAAATGACAATGGTCCCAAAAATGAGTCAAAAGTGTCCGATGTGTCCGCCATAATGTCGTAATCACGAAAAAAATCGCTGATCGCCGCCATTACTTGTAAAAAAATAATTATTAATAAAAATGCCATAAAACTATCCCCTATTTTGTAAACGCTATAACTTTTATGCAAACCAATCAATAAACGCTTATTGCGATTTTTTTTTACCAAAAACAAGTAGAAGAATACGTATAGGCCTAAACTGAGGAAAACATTTTTTTTATATATTTTTTGGGGATATTTATTATAGCAAAAAGTTAAAAATATAGAATTTTTTTCAAAATTGGCGCTCTATTTATGTTTATAGCGCAAAAAATAGAAACCGCAGAGGTGATCAAATATCACCAAAAGAAAGCTCTATTTGTGGAAAAAAAGGACGCCAATTTTGTTTGACAGCCACGTCGCACGACCGTGCAATTGTCAGTAAAAGCGACGCAGTGCGGAATCGCAAAAAGGGGCAAGGTCCTGCATAATGGTCCGGGTCTTAAGTGGTTAATGGTTATACAAATTGTGTTCACAGATTAATACAAAGTATATCTATCTTGATACATAATTTCTTTTGATTTTCCTTATATGCAAATTGCTTGTATTATATGTTGACTCTTTTTGTACCACCTTTTTGTACCCAATAAAAATAGCGCTATAAGTGCCAAACGAATCCTCCAATCAGTGCTCCCAGGTGACACCACTCTGCAAATACCAGATCAGTTTGACCACTTTTCTAAAAGGTAGTCAATCAATGCTCACAGGTTAGTAGTTCTCCAAATAAAGTTGGGGTCACTCATCCCACAATCTCCTGGATAGGGAAAGGCTATGAAAATGTGGGAAAATGTCAAGGATAACCTCATAGTGTAGTAATTTGAATTTGTTTATTAAAATGATAAAAAAATATTGCACTTACACCCTAAAAAATAAAACAAGCCTCAAATTGGAACTAAGAACACAAGTTTGCATTTCACCAGTGCTCCATACACCGGAAGTGACGTATACCAGAAGTCCAACCCATTTTCCATTGCCATTGAGATGGTGGAGTATTATCACAGGAGAGAAAGAGGCGTATCTTAGTGTTCAAGACAAATTGCTTCATAGCATTGGGATGCCAGTGGGGGTCAGAATGAACAGCACTGAAATGCACATAGAGCAGACCCACTACTACGGGTTCCCGCAAGCATCAATGTGAATAGGAGCTCCACCTGATTTTGACAGGTACCCACTCCCACTTCCGCTCCAACTGCCTAGGCCAGGGATCCTCAAACTACAGCACTCCAGCTGTTGTGGAAATACACATCCTATGAGGCATTGTAAAACTCTGATAATCACAGACATTACTAGGCATGATGAGAATTGTAATTTCTGAACAACTGGAGGGCCGTAGTTATAAGACCCCTGGCCTAGATGATCTGAAGTGGGAGAAGTTCTCCTCCATCACCTCTCCGCAGCCTTGTGAGACACGTGACAGGTCCCAGAAGACTGTGGGACCATTCATAATGCTCAAGCATGCACAGTGGGCACCCGGCTGTGGAGCCGCAAGCTGTCATAGCCAGATGCCCAGAGTTAAAATGCCGGCGCTGAGGAAAGAAGAGAGCAGGTGAAACCGGCTGGGGTCAACACAGCGCTGGATCGTGGGATTGGTGAGTGGCTGTTTTTTAAAAATCAGCAGCTACAGTTTTTTCACAGGAGACTAGGCAAACGCTTCAATGTTGAAATGTTGACATTCTTCTGTTGACTAGCTGGGTTGTCAACTGGGGTACATGGATATTATTCAGTGCACTGCCCTGTGCATATGCACCTATGTGCACCAGTTATCTGAGTATCTGCCATTCTTAGCTACTATAAAAAAATATATATATATATATTATTAGTACTTGCAGTATATAGTGACAACAATTTACGCAGCACTTTACATATGCAGTATATAATTCATTTACATCAGTGCCTGACCTCAGGGAGCTTACAATCTAAGGTCTCTATTTCACATACTAGGACCAAATAACCTACAAGAATGTCTTTGGAGTCTGGGTGGAAACTGGAGTACCTGGAGGAAACTCATGCAGGCGCTTCTTCAGGCACCTACCTCAGAGCGGCACTCAGGGCGGTCACAGAAAAACAGCTGCCCGGCTATGGGCTTCAGAGAGGGTATTCCATGGTACCAACGGCCTGGTGCTTTGATATCGACGCCCCCTGCTGGACAATCTAACTGCAGTTGCTGCTACTGTCCAGTAGTGGAGAGGTGGAGCTACAAATGGACTATGTGGGACACTGAAAATTGGCAGCTTCTGAGAGGTGAGTGGGGGAGGGAGGGGTTGTGCAAAGGTGAGGGCACTGGAGGGTCAAGCAGAAGCAGCTGCATGCATCCAGAACTTAACTGTTGTGGAGGAAGGGTTAAGAGGTGGTTGCAGAGATAGTCTGTGAGAGAAGGGTGCAGAGGGGAGCTTTGGATGTGGGAGCAGAATTGCCCTCTCTGCATAGCAAACTCCTGAACTCTGGACATAGTGGACCCCTGAGCTCTGGATGCAGTGCATTCCTGACTGCACTCAGTACCTAACACCCTCTTGAACCTTGCTCTCCTTAAACCAGCACTCTGTGAATTACACTCTCCTGAACCCTGCACGCTGTGTATTATGCACCCCTGAAGCCTGCATGCTGTGTATTATGCACCCCTGAAGCCTGCACGCTGTGTATTATGCACCCCTGAAGCCTGCACGCTGTGTATTATGCACCCCTGAACCCTGCACACTTTGTATTATGCACTCATGAACCCTGCATGATGTGTATTATGCACTCCTAAACCCAGCATTCTGTGTATTACGCAGTCATGAACCATGCGCTCTGTGTATTACGCAGTCCTGAACCCTGCGCTCTGTGTATTACGCAGTCCTGAACCCTGCGCTCTGTGTATTACGCAGTCCTGAACCATGCGCTCTGTGTATCACATGGTCCCAAACCCTGCACTCTGTGTATTACACAATCCTAAACACTGCACTCTGTATATCAGGCTGTCCTGAACATTGCACCCTGTGTATTACGCACTCCTGAACCCTGTGTTTATTTTACGCTGATCTAATCCACATGTATAGCTACAAATATTGAAAAGCCAGTAGCTCCCCTTTAAAACAGCAAACTTGATCTCTAGATTTGTTTTAAAGGATGAGCTCAAGTCACACATCTTCATGAATCTATGTAATAATGTAGGTTACAAATTCATCCTAAATATTTTTTTTTCAGAAAACAAGAACATTTATTAGTTATAAGTCTATATTGAAAAAACAATATAATCTAAATTCCAGCTATAAAGTGATTAGTTATAGTGTTCTGTGTCTGACTAGTGTGGTCAGCAGGCAGCACTTAGAGCCTCAGTTGTGCAATACCAAAGTTTCCCTGGCAATTGTTTTAAATGTTTGCAAGGATGGACTTTTTCATTTTGTCATTGTTTTTTTCTCTATATTCTGCCTCACTATTCATTTATTAGTTTTATGAGGTCAGCACATTTCTTTCACAATAATGTATCACAGTTAAGGTAAGCCCTTCAGTTTCATGCAAAGCATTGTTGGGAATCCTGCGAAGATTAATGGCCTGTAATCTGTCCTATTCCCAGTGCTGGAGACATTTTAATACCATTGATTTTTATGCTACTAAAATGTTCTTTCACGTCAGGGAGTGAGTTTACAGGAAATCCAGTCTTAGGTGAAATATGCATGGCCACACCATGGAAGATTATGATTGGCATAAACTGTATTTACACAGCAGTGAAGCAGAGGAACGTGTGGAAAAGTGGTCATAGATAAAGTACTACCCCCATAGGAGCTGCTGGTATTTTCCCGGATCTTCCCTTGTTTCAGCATCGCAGCCAGCCACACAGTGGGGGTTATTTACTAAAGGCAAATCCCCTTTTGCACTAAAAGTGTAAAGCGCACTTGAAATTCAGCGCAAAACTTTAGTATTGCACAACTGAGGCTCTAAGTGCTGCCTGCTGACCACACTAGTCAGACGCAGAACACTATAACTAGTCACTTTATAGCTGGAATTTAGATTATATTGTTTTTTCAATATAGACTTATAACTAATGAATGTTCTTTGTTTTCTGGAAAAAAATATTTAGGATGAGTTTGTAACCTACATTATTACATAGATTCATGAAGATGTGTGACTTGAGCTCATCCTTTAAAACAAATCTAGAGATCAAGTTTGCCGTTTTAAAGGGGAGCTACTGGCTTTTCAATATTTCTAGCTATACAAATGGATTAGATCAGCGCAAAATAAACACAGGGTTCAGGAGTGCGTAATACACAGGGTGCAAAGTTTCACGACAGCCTGATATACAGAGTGCAGGGTTCAGGACTGCGTAATACACAGAGAGCAGGGTTCATGACTGTGTAATACACAGAACGCTGGGTTTAGGAGTGCATAATACACAGCATGCAGGGTTCATGGGTGCATAATACAAAGCGTGCAGGGTTCAGGGGTGCATAATACACAGCGTGCAGGGTTCAGGTGTGCATAATACATAATAGGGGGACATGCAAGGAAAATAAAAAACAGCATTTTAGCTTGCACATGATTGGATAATAAAATCAGCAGAGCTTCCCCTCATTTCAGATCTACCCCTCAGATTTACAGTGACTACAATTCCAAGTGCACTTCCAGTGCAATTTCAAGTGCAATTTGCACTTGTAGTGCAACGAGGATTTGCCTTTCGTAAATAACCCCCAGTATCTCCCACAGCCAGGTGCAGAAATCTTTGCTTGTCCCTTCAATGATCAGTCTAGGGGTTGTAGTGTTTTTTTTTTGTTTAGGATCTTGATAGTAGTATAAACCCATTGTACTGTGTACCATTGAGGACAACTTTCTTGGTAGAACTGTGTAGGAAACTGTACAGAGTGGAGCAAATCCTTTTAAGACTTAGGAGAACCTTGCTCTTCAAGACACCCGCTGTGTGTTCCCTTAACCTACACCCAGCAGCTGACTTCTAGCCCACAGGGTGGGATTTAGCAGCACGAGTCCCTAGGATCGCTTTAGGGGTCTGTATTCGCAAGGCCCTAGTCGTAGTTCACCTTCCTCCGTGATACCAGACAGGATCCATGGACATCCTCCCTCAGTCTGCTCTCAGGAGAACCCTGAGTTTCAGAATTTAGTGTTTAGGCCTTCGGGTCGCCCACCTGAGGCTTAGGTTTTCCACCTGTCTAGGATTCATCTGGACAGTCCAGGTTTTGAATCATGTGTCCGGGTTTCATTCCTCCTGAGACCCAGACACATTATTTAGACAGGAATGTGGCTTTGAACAAGGCTTGACAGAACGGTGAGGGGGTACTATGTGCGCCATGTTACTATTATCTTTGGCGTGCCCGAAGTTGTCCTAGGTCTCTTACAATCCTATAGTGTATACTCAAACTAAAAAAGTACTGTGTGCTGCTAAAGTGTTCGGGTTTGGCTTGAAGATAAAGTGGCAACCCTACTGAGGCCACATGGCAGCCTGTGCTGAGGAAGGGCAGCAGGCCCCCTCCCCAACTGGACCTCTCTTTCTGAAGAAAGACCCAGTTCCCATGTGCTCACCAAATATAAATACCAGCACCCACCATGGTAAGGGGCAGCAGTCCCTGTAATTGGCTGAGATGGCATTCATATTCATGCTGCTGCTCTGCATGGGCCATTTTCAGAAGTTGCCCAGATACAGAGGAGCCAATCACAGCAGCGAGTCACACAGGATACCTCCACTGAACAATTACAGCTTTCTGTTAGGCAGACAAGCTATTATGCAAATTTAACCTAACCCAAGAAACTAGAAATTGGCCCAAAACCCTCCAGTATCCCCTATATGCAAATTACTCTTACAGGCGGTGCCAATGACAACAATGGGGCATGAAGTTTTATACCTGTCGGAATGCAAAATATAAAGTTGCACTTGCCTGCCACTGGATAAATAAACCCATACATCCCAACTTTGGAACGAAATCAAGATGGACAAATTGGGATGGTGTAGACCAGCCCTCAAAATTTCCACTCACCTGCTCGCATTTTGCGAGTGGAATTTAGTGCAGGGTGAGTGAGGTGCAGGGATGGAGCAGGCTGAAGCGATCAGCAAGGAAACTGTCAGCCTGGAGGGCACAGAGCGGCATGGCTGGACTGCAATGGCGCCGATTTGAGCTGAAGCTGCAGCTGTCTCCTCCTCTTGTGTATCACACACACACACAGCGGACATCTCCTGCTGTGTGTTACAGAGCTGGGTCTGTTGTTCAGCGGCTCGGTGTAACAAGGTCCCGCCCCCCTAGACCACCTCGTGTTATAGTAGATTGATTCAGTGATCCGCCTATCACACAAGCCGGTCTCGGGGGGCGGGACCTTGTTACACCGAGTGCCAAACACAGACCCAGTGTGGTGGAAACACAGTGGGAGATGCCCGCTGTGTGTGTGAACTAGCATTAAGGCAATAGCGAGTCTGCAACGGTGATGCTGCATTTGACAGGGCACGGTGACGCTGCATTTGATGGGGCACGGTGACGCTGCAATTCATGGGGCACGGTGACGCTGCATTTGATGGGGCATGGTGAAGCTGCATTTGATGAGGCACCTTGAAGCTGCATTTGATGGGGCACCTTGAAGCTGCATTTGATGGGGCACAGTGAGGCTGCATTCATAAGCACAATAAGGCTGCATTCATGGGCACTGTGAGGCTGCATTCATGGGCACTGTAAGGCTTCATTCATGGAAACTGTAAAGCTGCATTTGATGGGAACAGTGAGGCTGCACTGATGGGTACTGATATGTGTTATGTTAATATTGTTAACAATATATATTTTTGGAACTTAATTTTGCTTAAAACATTAAACAGTGTAATTTCATGAGATATTTTACAAGGCCATGTTTAGGGGCGGACTTAGGGGTGGGGCAAGGGAGGGGTTGGCTGGTGCAACTAGTGGCGCGTAACTCTTAAGGCCTGGCTAGTGGCTCAGGACTTTTAATTTTGAGTGTAGACTTCTAGTATGTGGAATGCACTGAAAATGGGCATAGCTAAATTGTACTCATTTTTGTGTGTGCCCTAAAGAAGCATGGTTAACCCCCCTGGCGGTATTCCCGAGTCTGACTCGGGGCTAGATTTTCATGCTGCGATCGGTAACCCTGAGTCAGACTCGGGCTCGCCTCGCATTGTCCACAGGCAAGGTTTACTTACCTTGTTCCTGGATCCAGCGATGCATCCGCGCTGTGTGAGCGAGCAGGTGCTCTCTTGATTCACACAGTGTCCCCGTGTGCCGCCGAGCTCCGTTCCCTGTGACGTTACGACGCACAGGGGCGGAGATCGGTGCCAACATCAAAAAAATAAACAAACACTATACATACAGTATACTGTAATCTTATAGATTACAGTACTGTATGTAAAAAATACACACCCCCTTTGTCCCTAGTGTTCTGCCCAGTGCACTACAAATAAAAACGGTTCTTTCTGCCTGGAAACTGGAGATTGTCCATAGCAACCAAAAGTGTCCCTTTATGTCAAAAATGGTTTTAGAGCAGCTAAAAAACAGCGATAATAAATTATAATCACTTGCAGAATTTAACGATAGCGATTTGTGGGGAAATTCGTCATAAAAAAAAAAAAAGTAATGACAGCGACAATTCTGCAACTGAGCAAATTTCAGTGATTTTGAGTTGATTACATTATTGAATAATTTTTATTATAATTATATTATCATTTGTTATAAATATTTATAATTATTTATTATATTATAATTTATAAAAAACATTTTTAAATGTTATACCCGGGATGCCTATTAGACTTGTGTTTGGTCAGATCTAAGTGAGTTATTCCTAAGAATTACAAGCCTACAGTATAAAACGCTAAATTTCCTAAAATCAGAAAGAATCATACCGCCAGGGAGGTTAAATAGAGTCTGAACCTATACATGGAATACACTTTATATAATGATCTGCAAACCTTTTACCCACAAAATACCTCCAAATATAATGCTATGAGTGAATGTCTAATTTACAGTGCTAAGGACACTAGAAAAAAATTAAAGACATGATGAAGTGGGGGGGGGGGTTATGCAAGGGTGTTCTAACAATCTTGTTTTGCCAGTGTCCTATCTCCTGAAGTATAACCCTACAGGATGAAAAAATTCAGAAGAAAGTCAAGGGACAAAATGTCCATTGTCAGTGGATACTGGGAAGAGAAAGTGTCTTTAATCAGTGGTCAGTGAGAGGAAAAAATTACTGGAGTTGGTAGACAGTGGAAGAAAAAATGGCCAGTGTTCTTGTCTGTGAAAGAAAGAATGCGCGGGGGGGGGGGGGGGGGAGAAAAAGCGTTTGCGTCAGTGGGGTGCATTGGTGTTCAGAGGGGGGGGGGGCACATTATTGCTTGGGAAGGAATGGGGGCAGAGGGTGGGAAAACAGTAGTGCTAAGCAGGTGGTGAAGGCAAAAGTGCCCATCCTCGCTTGGGGTGTGAAGATAATAATTCCCAGCGTAGGGTGGGGAGGAACAATAAGGCCAGCAGGAGGTTGGAGAAACATTAATGCACACAACATGGAGTGGGGGGAACAAAAACACCCAGCATGAGGTGGGAAGGAACAATAGTACCCAGTGGGGCATGTGAAGGAACAATAATGCCCAGCAGGGAGTAGGGGGGGAATAAAAGTGCTTAGAATGGGGGTAGGAGAAAAAAATAGAGCCCAGTAGGGGAAGGGGAAGAACAATAGTGCCCACTAGAAGTTATTTTATATTTACCATCTAAAACCAACAGGTGGTGCACACGAAAATGTACTACTGCCGTGTAAACAGCCTGTCATTTGAACTCTTAGGCCGCGTACACACGATTGGTCCAACCCGATGAGAATGGTCCGTCGGACCGTTTTCATCGGTTCACAGACTGATGGTCTGATGTGCGTACACACCATCAGTTCAAAAACCAATAGTGTCAGTACACGGTCCATTTTCATCGGTTTGGACTGATCGTGTGCACGCGGCCTTACTGTTCAGGCTAATTCACAATACAGAAACAGCTAATTGGGTCAGAGAAGGGACACCCCCTACATTGTCACTTTTCTTATTAAGCTGGTCATATACTGATCGAAATTCGGCTGGTCCCTGGAGCTTGTGTGGGCTCTCCCGTTTGACAGAAGTTAATTGTTTAGCTAACTTCTGTTGAAGGGATATGTTAAAAAATGTTTGATTAGTGACTGCATTGTCTTCGTGGAGAAATGTCTCCATTACCTTGTTTTTGTGAATGGACGAATCTGTCATTCCATTGTACAATCAGCCTGCTGGCTAAGCAAAAAAAAATATATGTGAATGATAATGTATTAGAAATATGTGCTTACAAACATGAACATATAAAAATTAAACACAATAGGGCCTATTTTGATTGGAAGTTGATTAACCTACCAGTTTTTCGACTGTGGAACAAAATCAGAGTACCATAGGTGTGCGCAGCCTATTGTATTAGGGTGCGCATCCCAAAGCTCAAACACACATGCCTTTCTCTGCAGCCTCAGCTGCAGTGAATGAATGGAAATTGCTCTGTGCATGGTGACTTCCTGTTCATTCACAAACTTAAAGTGATTGTAAAGGTTTTTTTTATTTTAATAACAAACATGTCATACTTACCTCCTCTGTGCAAGGGTTTTGGTCTCCAAGCATCTTTCCTGGCTCCTCCTCCGCATATAGTGTCCCCACGAAGAGCCGCATTCCATTGGGGCACTCCTGGGGGTGCGCTCCAGTGTCATGCTGCTGCATCTATTGACACAGACAGCAGGACTCAATCCTGTGTCACTAGATTTGATTGACTGCAGCAGGAGCCAATGGCTCCTGCTGCTATCAATCTATCCAATGAGGACCTGAGACACCGCCTGGAGCTGCTGGGCTCTTTCTCATGTCGCTGGAAAGATCGGTTTAGGTAAGTAAAAGGAGGGGCAGCTGCACCACAAAAGGTTTTTCACCTTAAAGTGGAGGTCCGCCTGAAAAAAAAAATATTAAAAGCCAGCAGCTACAAATACTGCAGCTGCTGACTTTTAAAATATGGACACTTACCTGTCCAGGCTGCCCGCCGCCATTCCCTACTGCGCATGCGCGAGTTACAGTGCGCATCCTCAATGGTCCTTGCTGTCTTCTGGAACCTGTGTGTTTCCCAGAAGACAGTGGGGAGGACAGTGTAGGCACAGGAAGTGGCATAGGTCACCGCGATCACCGCGGTAATCTATGCCAGGAAGTGGGAGCAAATACCTGTATTACACAGGTATCTGCTCCCTCCTCCCCCCTGTAAGGTGCCAAATTTGATACCGGAGGGGGGTAGGATTCCAAAAAGTGGAAATTTCATTTTTGGGTGGAACTCCACTTTAATGCATAGAATGCATTAGGCCTCGTACACACGATCGGACATATCCGATGAAAACGGTCCACGGACCATTTCCATCGGATATGTCCGATCGGGAGTTTGATCCGATGGCGTGTACACACCATCGGATCAAATTCCCCGCCGCCGGATGGCGCGGTGACGTGGCGGTGACGCGGCGGTGACGTTGACGCCGCCACGTCACCACCACGTCACCGCACCAGGAAGTTAAACACTTCCGCGCATGTGCCAAATCCATTCGGCGGCGGTGGGGGACGACATGTCTGGGGGACGACATGTCTGCAGCTTTGAAATCTGTCGGGTGGAGAAATCTGTCCGCTAGCCCATACACACGAGCGGAGATGTCTGCTGAAACGGTCCATCGGACCGTTTTCAGCGGACATATCCCCTCGTGTGTACGAGGCCTGAAAGGGGTTGTAAAGGTTAGTTTTTTTATTTTCTAAATAGGTTCCTTTAAGCTAGTGCATTGTTGGTTCACTTATCAAAGGAAAAGGTAAGTGAACCAACAATGCACTAGCTTAAAGGAACCTATTTAGAAAATAAAAAACTAATCTTTACAACCCCTTTAAGGTGAAAAACTTCTAGACTTTACAACTCCTTTAAGCATAATAAACACAATGAGCGAGTGTGTTCATTTAGGGAAGGAGTCGGTTAATTACAAATTTACTAGCACCTTCATCTGCTCTCCATTCTGAAACATCCTCCGCAGGCAGCCGGGGCGAGAGGAGAGGAGGGAAGCCAGAAGCACTGTGGGGGGGGGCAACAAGGGGGCTAGAGAAGCCCCCGGGCAGTAGGGTGTGCCCAGGCACACTTGGCACACCCCCTGCGCACGCCTATGCAAAGTACTCATGGGAGAGACAAACAAACCCCAAACAGATGGAGTTCTGCTAGGAGCTACAATAAAACCAAGACCCAAACACTGCGGTTTCTAGCTGATGGTCAGTGCTGGAGTGCTTCTACTTTAAATTTGATTTTCAACAACCCTGTTTGGCCTTATGGTTAATAATATGTCAATTACTTGATTAGATTACAGGTTATTTCCCAGGAAGGGAATCCCCTCTGTTCACAGAGGCCCTTCCCTGGGTGGAGGCACTGCAGACTTTATTGTCAAACCCACTCTTCTACTTAGCGAAGGTTCTGGTTCCCTTATTTACCTACATACAGGTTTAGTGCAATATTCTGCTTGGGGAGGGTCATTTCTCATAATCCCCCCCTTCACAAAAGAGGGCTTTACTATCATATTACACAGATGATATCAGGATTACATGAAAGGAAACAAGAGTCTTTGTTTATTGACCATTCTGGACTGGTGCTCTTTAACCACTTAAGGACCGCCGCACGACGATAAACATCGGCAGAATGGCACAGCTGGGCACAGGGACGTATATATACGTCCCCTTTAAGATCCCAGCTGTGAGTCGCGAGTGGCCAGTCCATCCCTGCTCCCGTGACCGCGCCCGTGGGACCTGCAGACCCGATCACCACGAGTGTCCCGCGATCGGGTCACAGGAACAGGGATGGACTGGCCATTGGGACTACAGGGAGTTGGCTCAGTGGGCCGGCTTCAGTGACAGCGGACCGCGCCCCCCCTCTGCTCCTCTGTCTCTCCCTTCCCGCAGCTCTCACCTGGGGGGAACAGAGAAGCAGGGGGAGGACCAGAGGAGCAGGGGGGACAACAGAGGAGCATGGGGGAGGGGACAGACAGCTAACTCAACAGCTATGGCCTGGGAGTTTCTCACTTCTGCCTAATCTTGTCCCATAGGGGGGGCACCGAACTGATCCTTTGCCCCGGGTGAACTAATGTATAGCTTCCCCACTGGTACTGCCTATCAGGCCGCGTACACATGATCGGATATGTCTGCTGAAACTGGTCCGCCGACCAGTTTCAGCGGACATATCCGATCGTGAGTACGACCTAGCGGACAGGTTTTTTTCAACGGACAAATTTTAAAGCATGCTTTGAAATTTGTCCGCTGCAAACCTGTCCGTCGGACATGTCCGCTGGTTAGTACGCCTAACCAGCGGACATAAATCTCCTGCATTCGTCGAATGGATTTGACGCATGCGTTGAAGTATTTTATTTCCTGGAGTGGTGACGTGGCGGCGGCAATGTCACCGCCACGTCACCGCGTCCTCAGTCCGAGGGGATTTTTTTTGTCCGATGGTGTGTACATGCCATCGGACCAAAATCCGAGGAGACATGTCCGCTGGAAACGGTCCGTCAGACATGTTTCAGCGGACATGTCTCCTCGCGGCCTAAGAGTACCAGTATCAGCCGTTCTACTCTAACAAAGTAGAATGGCTAGTGACTAGTGAAGGGGGAGAGGGGGCTTGGCTGGCCAGGGGGGCGGGAGTTGTCCGGCCGCCATGGGAGAGACCTGTCAAAGTGGGCCAAATTTTTGTCCCAGTCCAGCCCTGGGAGAAGTGAATGTAAACAAACCTTCCCCGTCCTTCTATGTGGCAATGTCAGTGGTTGTCTGTTCCCTGATATAGGGAACGACGAACACTGACTTCACACGTCCAGCCTGCCCCCCTACAGTTAGAAACACACATGGGGTCACACTTAACCCCTACAGTGGTTAACCCCTTCACTACCATTGCCATTTTCACAGTAATCACTGCATTTTTATAGCACTTTTCGCTGTGAAAATTACAATGGTCCCAAAAATGTGTCAAAAGTGTCACCAGTCACCAAAAAAATGGCTGATCGCCGCCATTAGTAGTAAAAAAAAAAAAAATATTAATAGAAATGCCATAAAACTATCCCCTATTTTGTAAACGCTATAAATTATGCGCAAACCAATCGATAAACGCTTATTGCGATTTTTTACCAAAAATAGGTAGAAGAATACGTATCGGCCTAAACTGAGGACATTTTTTTTTTCTTAAATCTTTTTTGGGGATATTTATTATAACAAAAATTAAAAAATATTGAATTTTTTTTCAAAATTGTCGCTCTATTTTTGTTTATAGCGCAAAAAATAAAAACTGCAGAGGTGATCAAATACCACCAAAAGAAATCTCTATTTGTGGGGAAAAAAAAAACGACAATTTTGTTTGGGAGCCACGTTTCACCACCGCGCAATTGTCAGTTAAAGCGACGCAGTGTTGAATCGCAAAATGTCCTTAACCTGCATATTGGTCCGGGTCTTAACCGGTTAAAATACAAGGTGATCTGTGCACGTTATCATACAGAAATCTAATTATAACGTTCATATGAATCATCATCTTTGCCTTCAGATTCACTTTCAGAAAATGCATTTCACAACTTTCCATCAGCAGTACATAAAATGAAATAGTAATTAGATTTAATTAGAGCAGCTTTCATTGCGGTGACTTATCATTAGATATTAGCTGGGATGAGATGATGCTTTTACAGTAACGGTGCTTTCACAGGCCTGTGTTTGTGTATGTTTATACCGGAGGTGTACATATGTGTTTACATGTGTATACAGCCCTGTGCATCTGTCATAACATAAGGACACTGCGCTCAGGGAAACATTCGAGGGAGGCCAAGCAATGGGAACCGAAGGGGGGTGTGAGTGGGAGACCTAAGGGGGTGGGAGATGGGAGAAGATACAGCCTTTTGTCTTTTGTAATCAAATACACATCTGTTGCTATGGCAACAGCAACGACTATCACATATACTAAAAATCCAGGGAGATATCCTATCCCTGTAAACCGTTATATAACAAAAGAATCAGGAGCACCTTCAGAATAGGACCCTGTCATGGGCTGCTAGCTTTTTCTTCCATAAAGTGGGTTATGAAACACGCACTCAACCATAAAACACATTTTCTGCTATGTTTCACATTGTTATACTGATTTCAAATAATGACTGTTTTCCAAATCCGAGGCTCAAAATCTTTTTTCGCTTCAGCAGATAGAAGAAAAGCAACGTAACGGCGCGGAGAAGGTTTGTCTTTTGAAGTTCCGGCTATCTGATGTGTTCTGTACTCATTTCAGAAGAAGAAGTGGATTGTAAAGACACAAACACCTCCTTTTAGTGTCATCACATCCATAAATGATTGTGTTTAATGGTAACAATGTGCTCTGCCTGTCTCTTGTATCATTTCTTCCTCCACATCCACCTATAACAGTCTCCTTTCCTCCAGTCCTGCAGCCATGCCGAGCACCACCGAGAGGGAATTTACAAGCGGATGCAAAGATAGATCTGCCTAAATGTAGGGGACAGAAAATTAAATACAATGTAATCAGGAGCGCACACACTTTATTTACACTGAATGAGGGAAAGTCTGCTCTCTTCAGGCAAGAGCGTTTTTTGTGTTTCACTTTCCAGGTATAAATGGGGGTCATCATCTTTAAAGTGGATGTAAACCCGGTTCATGAAATTTGAGCTGGGCACATATATCGGCAGTGTTTTCTTATCTCTCTTCAAAGCACTATGTCCCATATCTGTCTCCTGCTCTGTTATTCTGTTAACATCATGAGAATGTCTTACAAGTTCTCCGACACAGGAGATAAAACAGCCTGAGTTTTGTGTTGGGGAGGATGCTATAAATAGATTAAAATGAATCCAAATTATTTAAGGTCGAATCTGTCATTGAAGGCTTTTGGTGTCTGTCGAATGTTTTAAGAAGATTTGACGGAGCAGCTAAACTGTACAACGCTGCAATCGTACATTTCCGATGGAATGTTCCGCCTACAACCTATAGAAGAATTCTAATGTTGTATGACACTAGTAATAATTATGTTATTATTACTGTACTAGTCAACCAACATTCAAATTCTTCTATAGCCTATGGGCCGAGCATTTAACCACTTAACGACCGCCCACTGTATATATACGTCCTGTTTTTAAAGATGGATATCTCGTAACGGCAGCAGCTGCTGCCACAACCCAGATATCCATCTCTTCAGTGGGCGGTCCTGTCAACGATAACGGCAGTCTCCACGCCCCTCCCGCTGCTCTCCCGCGCCCTCCGCCGCTTACCGAAGCTGTCGGTAGCGGCAGAGGCGATTGGGTCCGCTCGGCTGCTGTGTGGGGATGCGAGCGAGGCCAACATGGCACCCACCCATCCCCATAGCTCTGCTGGGCGGAAGTCACGTCAAAACGTCAGTCCCGCCCAGCGTCTTAAAGAGACAATTTTTTTGTTTACCTTTTTTTCAAAAAGGTAAAATTTCTTTTTTCTTTCCATTTAAGCCTAAATATGAGATCTGAGGTCTTTTTGACCCCAGATCTCATATTTAAGAGGACCTGTCATGCTTTTTTCTATTACAAGGGATGTTTACATTCCTTGTAATAGGAATAAAAGTGATAATTTTTTTTTATTTCAGTGTTAAAAATGGTAAAATAAATAAGAATAAATACAAAAACAAAAAAAATGTTTTTAAAGCGGCCCGTCCCGACGAGCTCACGCGCAAAAGCGAACGCATACGCGAGTAGCGTCCGCATATGAAAACGGTGTTCAAACCACACAAGTGAGGTATCGCCACGATCGTTAGAGCGAGAGCAATAATTCTAGCCCTAGACCTCCTCTGTAACTCAAAAAAAGCAACCTATAGAATTTTTTTAAACGTCGCCTATCGAGATTTTTAAGGGTAAAAGTTTGACGCCATGCCACGAGCGGGCGCAATTTTTAAGCGTGACATGTTGGGTATCATTTTACTCGGCGTAACATTATCTTTCACAATATTTAAAAAAATTGGGCCAAATTTATTGTTTTCTTATTTTTTAATAAAAAAAAAGTGTTTTTTTTCCAAAAAAAGTGCGCTTGTAAGACTGCTGCGCAAAAACGGTGTGACAAAAAGTATTGCAATGACTGCCATTTTATTCTCTAGGGTGTTAGAAAAAATATATATATAATTTTTGGGGGTTTTAAGTAATTTTATAGCAAAAAAAATGTTTTAGTCTCATAAACACCGAATCTGAAAAACAGGCTCGGGGCTTAAGTAGTTTAACCTTTAATGACAGATTCAACGTTTGTATGTTTTTTGCTGCTTCGTCGAATCTTCGTCATTCATGTCCAATGGTCTACCTCTCTATGTAGAATAATCTTGGACTAATAGAGTTAAGGTTAGGCACATTCGACCGCAGGTTCGATAGACACAGATTGCTACTGTGAGCATCGTGTCGAATCTCCTATCTATATAGAACTGTTGTAGCAACGAAAAGTAAAATAAAGCATTTTTTATGTCGGATTTCAGATTCTTTGCGTTCGTTTTCGTTTGTTAAAACTAGGGTTTTCCCGATACCACTTTTTTGAGACCGAGTACAAGTACCGATACTTTTTTTCAATTACCGATACTTTTTTTTAATGTCATGTGACAGTATTTTTTTTTTTACAGCGATTTTTTTTTGGGGGGGGGGGTTGCCCCCCCCCAAAAAAAATCACTGTTGAAAAAAAACAAAAAAATTCTCAGTGTGTTTTTTTATTTACATTTTATTTATTTTTTAAAAAAATAATTATTGCAATTTTTTTTTTCTTAATCAGCCCTGTTGGGGGTCTTTGGAGAGATATCAGGGGTCTTAACAGACCTCTGACATCTCCCCTTTAAGACAGAAAAAGGGACTAAGGACACAGATTCCCCAGTCCCTTTCTCTGCAACTTCAGCTAAGAATGGAGAGAAGCTCCTCTCCATTCAAAAACTGAAGCATCGTAAACACAGGTTACGACGCTGAGTTATATGAATGGACAGAGTCAGCGATCACTGACTCTGTTCAATCTGAAAAGGTAGGAGCCGGGTTCTACCTCCGCTCTCCATCCTGACAAATTGAGGGGGCAGAGATGACAGCACGGAAAACGGGGGGGAGAGAGGACAGCACGGAACACAGAGGAAAGAGCGAACAGCACGGAACACGGGGGAATGAGAGCACAACACGGAACACGGGAGAAAAAGAACAGAACACGGGGGAAAGAGAGGACAGCACGGAACACGGGGGAAAGAGAGCACAGCACGGAACACGGGGGAAAGAGAGCACAGCACGGAACATGGGGAAAAGAGAGCACAGCATGGAATATGGGGGAAAGAGAGCACGGAATATGGGGGAAAGAGAGCACAACACGGAACACGGGGGAAAGAGAGCACAGCACGGAACACGGGGGAAAGAGAGCACAGCACGGAACACGGGGGAAAGACAGCACAGCACAGGGGAAAGACAGCACGGAGCACGGGGGAAAGACAGCACAGGGGGAGAAGACTTGCAACTCCCCTGCCTGCCCAGGTATCAGCTGAGGCATCGGAGCATTTCCCCCCAGTACAAGTACTCGAGGAAATGCTTGGTATCGGGACATCCCTAGTTACCCAAAATTAGGACAAAAATGCATTCAGACGAAAACAAATGCACATGTCAACTATTCAACTGAAAGTCTCTACCTATGTGGAGAGGGGGTGTGTGCCTGTCCTTCAATCAGCTATCTTGGCTGTATGCCCAGGCTTCACTGCAGTGCTAACCAGGAAGAGAAAATCTCCTAACACGATCTGAACTTTCTAAAGAATATTTAAAGATGAAGACAGCAGATATACCTGTAAAACTTATGTAGGGAGATTTGTTTTATCTCTTTGTATCATCTGAGGCTGTTAATGTCTGCTAACATGATGATATCATTAGGCTATTAAATAGGCATTTTGTAGAACCTTAACCACTTAAGACCCGGACCAATATGCTGCTAAATGCCCAGAGGCGTTTTTACAATTCGGCACTGCGTCGCTTTAACAGACAATTGCGCGGTCGTGCGACCTGGCTCCCAAACAAAATTTGCGTCCTTTTCTTCCCACAAATAGAGCTTTCTTTTGATGGTATTTAATCACCTCTGCGATTTTTATTTTTTGCGCTATAAACAAAAATAGAGCGTCATTTTTTTTTAAAAAAACAATATTTTTTACTTTTTGTTATAAAAAAAATTGAAAACTAAATTTTAGTCAAACATTTAGGCCAAATTTATTCAGCCACATGTCTTTAGTAAAAAAAAAAAAATCACAATAGGGAGTGAAGGGGTTAACTAGGGCAGTGTTCAAGGGGTTAAAAACTTTATTAGGGGGGTACGGGGGCTACCCTGGACCTAACACTGACTGCCTGTCACACTGACATTAAATGCAGTGATCAGTACATATATTATCACTGCATTCATAGACACTGTAACAGGGGGGTGGGGGGGGGGGGTGATCGGGGGGTGTTAAATGTGCCTATGTGTGCTGGTGTCAGTGTAGTGTTGTGCAGACTTACTAGTGATGTCTTCTCTCCTCAGCGACTGTTGAAAATACCGCCGAGTGGAGAGCTGACATCACTTCCCCCTTCCTGTGTTTACTTGTCATTGGCTGGGAGCGATCCGGAGGGGGCGGACAAAAACGAACAGCCACCCCCTCATCACCGATTGCTCCTGAAGCCACCGGGACTGGCGTATGTACCGGGAGGGGGTCCGATCGGACCCCCGACCCGCGTCAATGCAGGGACGTACAGGTACGCCAATGTGCCTGTACGTGCCATTCTGCCGACGTATATGTACATGCGCCGGTCCTTAAGTGGTTAATAAGGCTGTATGGTATCAGAATTTCATCTAAGTAAAATAGTGACTTTTACTAATTAAAATTATATTTTAATTAAATATTTAAATTTAACTATACAAATTATAAATACAAGCTGATGGATCGAAATGTGGCCGGTTCAGCAGAGACCAGCCGAATTTCGATCCATGTACTGCCAACCTATCTGACAGCAGTTAATCGTTAGATTGACTTCCGTCAAATAGGAATATTGGAAAATGTTTCTCGATAAGCAACTGATCAGTGTATTCTGACAGCGGATGAGTCCTGCTATCAGAACACAATGGGGTTGATTTACTATAGCTGGCGAGTGCGAAATCAGGAGCCCTTCTGCATAGAAAGCAATTAGGGCCAGATTCAGGTACAATTGCCCTGGCGCAGAGTATCAGAGATACACTACGCCGCCGTATTTTACCTGGCTCTAAGACGAATTCAGGTAGATTTCGGCTCGTAAGGTACGGCGGCGTAGTATATTTCTCGCGGCGGAATACGAAATACGCGATTAGGGGGCGTGAAGCATTTAAATTAGGCGCGTCCCCGCGGCGATCGAACTGCGCATGCTCCGTATAGAAATTTCCCGCCGTGCATTGCGCGAAATAACGTCGTTACGTCAGTTTTTTTTTGAGTAGCGTCGTTTACGTACATTCCTATTCCCGGACGACTTACGCAAAAAAAAACAAAATTATTGAAATTCAACGTGGGAACGACGGCCATACTTAACATGGGCTGTCTAACTATAGACCAGATTTTTGCTTCCCTAACTTTACGCAGCAAAAAGATGACTACAAATGCTGTAAGAGAATGCGACGGCCGATCGTAACTTTGTGGATCGCCGGAAAAAGCTAATTTGCATACCCCGACGCTGAAAACTACGCAAGCTCCACCCAGCGGGCGGAAAAAGATTGCAGCGTAGATCCGACGGGGTACGGAGATGTAAGCCTGTCGGATCGAAGCCCGAAGCCGTCGTATCATGGTTTGAGGATTCAAACTAATGATACGACGCGGGTAATTTGAAATTACTTCGGTCTAACAGGAGATAGACCGGAGTAATGGCTCTGTGAATCTGGCCCACAGTGTCCAGGTTTTATTGCCCAATCTTAATTGAACAATCTGAAGTTAGAAGCTGATTGGCTATCATGCACATCTGCACCAGATTCTGAGGGCACCAGTTTTAGTAAATCTACTCCAATGGGGTTTCTTTACTAAAGCTGGAGAGTGTTAAATCTGGTCCAATTCTGCTTAGAAACCAATAAACATCCAGGTTTTATTGCCAAATCTTAATTGCACAAACTGAAGTTATAAGCTGATTGGTTACCATATACAGCTTCACCAGATTCTGAGTGCACCAGTTTTGGTAAATTCACTCCAATTTTAGAGGAAAGGATTCCTGTAGCCACCTCTATTTTGTGGATGGAGGAAAGAGATTTTTTTATTTTTTTCAATCAGCCTGCTAGCTGAAAATCAAGTCATCTATGGCCACCTTAAAGGGGTAAACCCTCGTGTTTTTTCACCTTAATGCATCCTATGCATTAAGGTGAAAAAACACCTTGCAGTGTCCAGCCCCCCGTTTTACTTACCTGAGCCCCAAATTTCTGTGGGCGCGATCCCGTGTCGCTCTCTCCGCGGCTTCTCTGCTCTTCATTGGATAGATTGATAGCAGCGCAGCTTTTGGCTCTCACTGCTGTCAATCAAATCCAATGATGTGGGCGCCGGGGGTGGAGCCGAGTCATACACTTGGTGGCTATGGATGCTAAGAAGGGGGAAAGTAACCCCCTTAGCTTCTCAGAGGGTATTATCTATTGTGGGGAGGAGCTGAGAAAGCCACCGTGAGACCCCAGAACAGGAGGATAGGGCCACTCTGTGCAAAACTAACTGTACAGTAGAGGTAAGTATGACAAGTTTGTTTTTGTTTTTTTAAATGGGAACCTTTACAACCACTTTAAAGCATAAGTTCACCTTTTAATAAAAAATAATAAATGCCCTTTTTTTGCAGGTAAAAAAAAGTGCATTTATTATTTTTGGTTTCTGGAGCCTCTAAAGCATTGCACCAGCGATCAGCAGATTGCTGGTGCCATGCATATCTCCTGCAGACCTGTCAGTGTATCTGTGTGCCCATACATTGTATGGGCAATCAGATCCAATCTGACAGGAAGACTCAATGACTACAGTGCTCCACAGCGCTGTGGTAGTTCATTGAAAACTACAAGCCAACAGCCGCAAAGCATAGAGGCACAGAAGAATTGTGAATTTTAAATTGTGACAGCTAGCAGGGGGAGATGATCTCTGCCAACTGTCAGGCCTTGTACACACGACCGTTATCCTCGACAGAATCCATCAAGAAACTTAGTGGCAGAGCTTTTTTGCAGAGGAAAACGGTCATGTGTATGTTATTCGTCGAGAAAACTGTCGTGGATCTCGACGAGAAAAAAAGAGAACAAGTTCTCTTTTTCCTTGTCGGGAGTCTCAATTTCCTCGTCGGGCTGGTATACGATGAGAAACACGTCTGGTGTATGCTTAGAAACCCGCACATGCTCAGAATAAAGTATGAGACGGGAGCGCACCTTCGGTAAAAGTAGCTTTCGTAATGGAGATAGCACATTTGTCACGCTGTAACAGACTGAAAAGTGAAAATGTCTCTTACCAAGCTTTAACCTAACACGCAGTAACATGAGATTAGCAAAAGCAGCCCCAAGGGTTGTGCCAGTGGAGTCGAAGGTCCCCTTTATAGTGCCGTCGTACGTGTTGTACGTCACCGCGTTTGAGAACGACAAGATTTTGTCTTGACAGTGTGTACGCAAAGAAAGCTTGTCAAGATTCTCGACAAGCCCGACAAGGAACTTGTAGAGGGAAACGATGTTTCATTTACAACGAGTTCCTCGGTCGTGTGTACGAGGCCTCAGATCGGGATCAGGGGTAAGGGGGGCTGGTCTGTTTATAACATGTTACACCCTGAATATGGGTGTAACATGTAATATGTTACAAATAGTGAACTTATCCTTTCAGACCCTTTTCACACTGAGGTGCTTAAAAAATTGCATGTAAAATAGCGATCGCTTTTGCGGCGCTTTTGAGGAGTTAGCGGTGCGCTGTTTTGAAGGTCACATGACCCAAAAAACTGCTGCAAAAAACATTTTGAGGCTCTTTTAAAAGCTTTTGAAGCGCTTTTCAGGCACTTCCTATTAATTTCAATAGACAGGGGCGCTTTTGACTTTTTTTAGCTCTCCAAACATGCTCCAAAGATGCTGCTTGCAGGAGTTTTTTCACCGCCCCTCAGTGTGAAAGCATTCATTGATTCTAATGGGAAGCAGTTTTCGTGAGCTTTTCAGGCGCTTTTTTTTAACGCAAAAGCGATTGAAAAACTCCCACATTCACATGTCGAATTGCCGGCTATTACCATCCGAATCAGTGCGACGCCGACTTTGCAGCACCACACCGGTTCCCAAAAGTAGCTCTAGTTCCTGCACTACTTTTGGTGACTTCTGAAGTGATTTCAATAGATATCTCTGCAGGAATCCATGCAAATGTCTCTGAAATCGCTTCCAAAGTCAGACTGACATGCGGGTTTGAAATTGTGCAAGTTCAGCTAAAACCTAGTCTAAAGGAAACTTGTACTGAGAGAATATAGCAACTGCCATTATCCACCTAAAAATGCTACTTGCCTGGCTACCATACTGACTGAATATTTGCAATAATTTCTGAAACACTAACAGGAGTGTATGCTGATACTCAAAGACTATCAACATTAAAGGGGTGGTTCACCCTCCAAAAAAAATTCAGACATGCCACGGAGCCCACCCACCCGACCAGCAGTATGCCGGTGTTTTTTTTTTCTATACATACCTTTTTACGGGCTCCGGCGATCCCGCGTGACTGGGCGTTTCCAATCACATGTTGTGATTGACGTCCCTCAGCCCAGCGCATACAGCACGTTACGAGATGCCGAAGGAACCCGAACTTCGGTGCGGCCCTATACGGCGCCTGCGCACCGACGTTCGGGTTCCTTCGGCATCTCGTGACGAGCTGTATGCGCCGGGCTGAGGGACGTCAATCACAGCCTGTGATTCTAAATGCTCAGTCCCGCGGGATCGCCGGATCGGAAGAGAGCCCGTAAAAAGGTATGTATATAAAAAAAAAAACACTGGCATACTGCCGGTCGGGTGGGTGGGCTCCGTGGCATGCCTGAAATTTTTTTGGAGGGTGAACCTCCCCTTTAAGCTTCACATAGAGACACAAAGGGCTTAGTCATTGTAGGAGTTGTAAAGTCTAATGGTTTTTCACCTGCATGCATTTTGATGCATGCAGGTGAAAAACCTTCTGTGCTACAGCAGCCCCCCAGAACCCCCCTTTTTCTTACCTGAACCTATTCGTTCCAGCGACGAGAATGAGCCCAGCAGCTCCAGCCGCTGTCTTGGGTATTCATTGGACAGATTGGCTCCCGCTGCTATCAGTCAAATCCAGTGACACGGGAGCTGGGAAGCTGGACTGAGTCCTGCTGTCTGTGTCATTGGACGCAGCAGCAGGATTTAGGAGCACGCCCGCACAAGTGTCCCCATGGAAAGTGTCTCTCTGTGGGGGCACTGGAGAAAAGGAGGAGACAGGAGCGCTGCTGAGGGACCCCAGAAAAGGAGGATCCCTTGCACAGAGCAGGTAAGTTTGACATGTTTGTTATTTTTTTTTAAAACAGACATTTAAAATGTATTTAATCTATCCTTCCTCTCTAGCTGATAATCCAGATACATATCTTTATTTAATAAAATGAGAAAATATTAAATTAAACTTGAACGAGCAAGCATGCAAAAAAGCAAAAGAATCATCAAAAATAACTTTATGGTAAACACTGCAAAAATTGTTTAAAAACATAAGTTCACTAAAATACATAATACTTATACATCACATTGTACAGGAAAGCAGACATGTTTGCAGGTTGTATTCAGAAATATAAAGAAGATGTAATAAAAAATGTGTATTGTATTCAGAGTCATAGAAAAGATGTACTAAAACAAACAAACATGTATTGTATCCAGAATTGTAAAGAAGACATACTAACACATGTGTATTGTGTCTAGAATTATAAAAAAAAGACGTGCTAAAAGACGCATTATGCCTCTATAGAGCTGTTTCACAAAATAAGTCAATGTTTTTGTTACAGCGAGACACTTAGGTCTTCCTGTTTTTGTAATCACTTCATTAACACTTTCTTTATTAGGCATGTGTAAAGTGGCAGGCAATGTGTGAAATTAGTAGGCACCAAGCAGTGCAAGTGAGATTTCCACATAGAAGTAATTATCCAGCTTCCCACAGACACTGAGAGCCTGACTGCGGAGAAGCCACTGTGATGGATGGAGGAGCTGCGATACCACTAACAATTGCCATTAAATCCATTACGCTTTAGCTTCATTTGCCAAAATACATGTATTTGATGACAACATGAAGTGCAATTGTCATTTTACAGCTGCCATATTTAGATTTTATGACCACAAACCATATGTATATTGTCAAACAATATATTTATTATTTAAGATATTTCAAAGATTAGAAAATCACTTGTGTATCTCAAGCCAGGCATGCAGATACAATGTAGCAGTATCTGAAAGATTTAATACAGTTGTGTATTGAACATTTGGTTGTGTATGTGGTGACAACTAGATCAGATTTGTGTAGTTTGACAATTTGAGAAACTTTTATATGCAATCTAACGGTGCGCTTACACTGGTATTTTAAACCAGTCCCAGACGAGTGTGGGTGCTCCAAACCACGCCCAGAATTGGTTAAACATACTGCGACTGGGAAACTTTGGAAGAAATGGTTCAAAGCGTGGTTCACTAGTGGTCCATGGGAACCATGCAAAACACAGAACTCTCAATAAATGACAGTGTACCAAACAGGGCCGTCTTTATTATTGATCGGACCCCAGGCAAACATTTTCTCATTGCTGTTTTAAAGCCCCACCGGGACAATTTCTTTTTCAACATTTTCTTAGGTGCCCCCGGCCCAGCACCATCCATTCTGGCCACCCACCATGCAATTTAGCTTTCCACCAGCTCTGAGGCGTACAATAAATGGCAGCTAGACTCAAAATCAGTTTACTGCAGCACTTCAGGCAGCAATTCTGATTGGCTGCCAGAGGGTACAGCATATCATTACCGCTCACTAACTGGTTTCTAGCGGTTACAGCACACATTATGGCTCACAGATTAGCTGCCAAATGTTACAGCACAACATTTCTGCCCTCTGACTGGTTGATAGAGGTTACTGCATATCATTACTGCTCACTGATTGGTTGCTAGAGGTTATGCACATCCCTACTGCAGACTGATGGATTGTTACAGGTTACTGCACATCATTACTGCTCAGCCATTGGTTTCTAAGGCCGGAATCACACTTGTGTGGTGCGAATTTCAGCTCTCTTATCTTTGCAGAGAGATAACAGAAGTCTTTAGCAGATCCACTGCGTTTTAGCTGCGAATTTGGAGACCTAGGAGAAGTTACAGGGGAGAGGAGAGTGGGGGGGAAGTGTATTGGGCTGAATGAGAGAAATTCCTGAAGAGAAATGAACACATCTGCGAATCAGCTGCGTACCCATAGAAGATAATGGGCCTGAATTCGCACCTGAGCCGCACCACAAGGCATAAAATACGCACACGTTTTTTCTGCAATGCGCAGTGCGAATGCATCGCACATATGTGAACCAGCCTCATTGAAAACAATGTATTTAGAAATGTTCTGCGTATTGGATGCAGTTTAAGCCGCAACCAATTCGCATAGGTGTGAATCCGGCCTCAAGGTTACTGCACATCCTTACCACTTGGTTGCTAGAGGTTAGTGCACATATTACCACCCACTGATTGGTTGCTAGAGGTTACTGCTCACCCATTGGTTGCTATAGGTTACTACATATTATTACTACTCACCCATTGGTTGCTAGAGATTACTGTACATCTTTACCGCTCACTGGTTGCTAGAGGTTACTGCACATCCTTACCGCTCAGTGATTGATTGCTAGAGGCTACTGCAAATCATAACTGCTCACTGATGGGTTGCTAGAGTTTTCTGCACATCATTACTGCTCACCAATTTGGCTGCTAGAGGTTGCTGCATACCCTTACTGCTCACCCATTTGTTGCTAGAGGTTACTGCACATCCTCACCACTCACTGATCAGTTGCTAGAGGTTACTGCACATCATTACCGCTCACTGATTGGTTGCTAGTGGTTACTGCACATAATTACTGCTAACTGATTGGTTGCTAGATAGATTATTCTAAAAACTCACACAGCAGTCCCCCTCCCCTTGAGTAGAAGTGTTGTCTTGCATTGCATCAGAATTTAACATGTGGCAGAAAAGATGGGGTTAAAGGGGTTGTAAAGACAAAAATATTTTCCTCTTAAATTAAAGTCTGACAGTATCTGATAAAGTAAAAAGTAATGTTTTGCATTATAACTAGTTTGATAGCTGTTGAAATTGAGCTGTTTTATTCACCTCTGTCACTCCTGAATCTTTATTCTCACTGACTTCCTGGTTTGCGGTGCGCATTCATTCTTGCTACATCACGGCCTAATGGGAACTACAGTTCCCATTAGGCTTAGCCTCCATGCCTGTGAGGGCTAAGAGAGCATCTTCACACAGGGCTGTAGTCATAGGGAGGGGGTGAGCACATTCTGCTTTCCACCATGCAAAACAGTTCAGATGCTGGTGGAAAGCAAGAAGAGGAGAGACAGGAAATGGCATTTTCAAACCTGGATTACTGTATTTTGGAGGTCAAAAGGAAAAACGAGGTCAGTGATATTGAAATGCTCTAGCTTACAGCAATCAATTGATCTAATAAAAAACAAACATTTAGGCCGCGTACACACGACCAAATAAATCCGATCAAATCGGTCTGACAGACCGTTTTGATCGGATTTGTCTGCTGGGCTATTTTGGTTTGATCGTGTACACACGATCAAACCAAAATCCCCGCTGGCAGACAGTGTGGTGACGTAGCGGTGACGTTGCCACGTTACCGCTACTTCCACGCATGTGTCGAATCCATTCGACGCATGTGCGGGCAGATATGTCCGCTGGTTAGTGTACTAACCAGCAGACATGTCGGATGAACGGGTTCCCAGCAGACAGATTTTAAAGCATGCTTTAAAATTTGTCTGCTGGAAAAACCCGTCTGCTCGCCCGTACACACGATCGAATTTGTCTGCTGAAACGGTTCGTCGGACCGTTTTCAGCAGATAAATTCGATCGTGTGTACGCGGCCTCAGTGTTCCTTTAATGAAGCCAAACAGGTTTCCTGTGAAGCACCAGAGGGGGGCGGGATCACCCGTGACACCACAGGGCAGGCCGGAAACCCCTGTTATGCCAGAACGAGGCGAGTCACTCATCCACATCACGGGTGGCCCTACCCTTTGGTTTTAAAATAAATGTTTTTTTTTGGTGCGGAGTTCCCCTTAAAATCCATACCAGACCTGAAGGGTCTGACATGGATTTTTTTGGAGGAACCTCAAGTCATATATATTTTTTAAAATTACACAGGGTTCCCCTTAATATCCATACTAGACCTGAAGGGCCATTTTTTTTTTTTCGGTTCCCTGCACAAAATGTCATTTTTGAAGGAAAAAAAAGTAATTTAAAACTACTCACGCTAATAATGAATTGTCGGGTACCAGCAATACAGATAAAAGTCATTGAAAAAAATTGCATTTTTTTCAATGACTTTTCTCTGTATTGCCAGGACCGACAATTACTTTTTTTCCTTCAGAAATTACATTTTGTGCAGGGACAGTTCTAAACACGTGAAACATGCGCTACTTTATATGCATACTTTAGACACCCCCCAGGTACGAAATTTAAAGGAATATTTCACTATTCTTGTTTCACTTTAAGCATTATTAAAATCACTGCTCCCAAAAAATAGGATTTTTTATGACAGCTTACCTGTAAAATCCTTTTCTTGGAGTACATCACGGGACACAGAGTGGCAATCCATTACTATGTGGGTTATAGAGTCTACCTTCAGGTGTGGACACTGGTGTAATTAACTACACAGGAAGTTCCCTCCCTATATAACCCCTCCCATACTGGGAGCTCCTCAGTTTTTGTAGCAAAGCAATAAGTGTCCCAATATCCCCAAACAAGAGGGGCGGGAGCTCTGTGTCCCGTGATGTACTCCAAGAAAAGGATTTTACAGGTAAGCTGTCATAAAAAATCCTATTTTCTTTATCGTACATCACGGGACACAGAGCGGCAATCCATTACTATGTGGGATGTCCGAAAGCAATGCTTACTGAGGGGAGGGAGACACAAACAACGCAGGCCGCCATCAGATGTGAGGATTTATAATGCTGCCAGATGCATACTGCGCCAAAAAGCTGCATCCTTTTGCCCTCCTATGTACATCTGACAAGAATCAGTGAACCTAAGCACAGACGCCAAGTTGCGGCCCTGAAAATCTGCGTCATAAAGGCTCGGTAAAGCATCGCGCATAAAGCGCTTACTATCCTGGTACGGAGCACCCCCCCCCCAAGAAACAGGGGGAGTCCCACTCTCCGAACCACAAGCCTGAATAATACCCTGATGAATCAATCTTGAAAACAGTTGATTTTAGACGCTGCCTGCCCCTTCCTGGGGCCTCCTGGTAGCGCAATAACATCAGCTTTCCGTATCCGAGCAGCCGCTTCAGATAGGCCTTGACCCTTCTACTCCAAAGGAGATAGTGTAACCATTTTAATAGCTGAACTGAACACTGCCTGCCCACATCTAGGGTCTTCTGGCAGCACAATAAAAACTTCAGATTTCTATATCTGAACCTTCAGATAGATATTTAACTGCTCTCATCTCTACTGAGAGAAAGCAATAACCTTTCCTTCCGAAAACAAGGTTTTGAAAAAGGGGGAGGTAAGAATATCTAGATTCAAATGAACACTAGATCCTTCTAGTAAATAAGGCTGGGTGAGGATTAACATCACCCTACTAGTAAGAATAAGTATGGTTTTATACCAAGAGGTTGCCAATACTGAAACTCTCTTGGAGGCTACCACAACCAAGAACACCAATTCCCTTGTTAAAGGCTGAAGTATGGTGCATCGGCCCACAGAGCTGACCCTGTAAGCCGACAAAACTAGAGCCAATCCTCCAAGCACAAGGGCGACTAAACTGGTGGACTTATGCGCATCACCCCTTGTATAATGGCTCGGAACAAAGAGTGTGAAGCAAGCGACCTTTGGAGGCAAGGCCGAGATCGGATCCTTGATGTAACTTAAGGCTGGCTCCGTCTCCTTTCCAAATGCAGGAAGGCAGGAATTTTATCTTTGACAAACTTCCAAGGATGCCACCATCTGTTTCATACCAGGAACATGGGCTCTCCCGATCCTGGGATATCTGGTCCTGGAGGCCAGCCTTCCTGTATGAATCAAGGAAGTGCCGTTGATTCTAAAAACCCTGATCCTGAAGAATGTGGGCTAAAATAGCCAGACCATTAATTCACCTGTTGCACGACAGGATGTAATACCCCCTTCGAAGTAGGCCTGGACAAGATGTAAGGGACCGTGGGTCCTCTACTACCATCCCTACTGTCCCTGCACAGAAAAGGTCGTCAGGGCTATGCCGGAGTAATCAGGCCAGCTTCCGCCATCCTCTAATGTTGCATGGAAGCCACAAACGCCGCGGCACTGGGGGGAGAGACATAACCAGTGACCACTGGTCCCACCAGATTACTAACACATCTGCCCCGCATGCGGGTGGATCCCTTGTCCTTGACCTCAAGCTGTTCAATTTCTTGTTGAGCCTGGACGCCAATACATCTTATGTACAGGGTACTATTTCTGTGGCCCTTGGTCAGGAAAACAGTCGGGGTGTAGAGGTCCTTCTCCTGGAGACACTTGTTGACGGCTACAGCGAATCGCCTGCCAATTCTGCATTTCATGAAATGACGAATGTCAATAGGCAAGGCACAATCTCCTCCTTGGTAAATTAAGTAAATCACTTAATATGGTATAGTCTGATTGAACTCTGACCGAACCAACCAGCCCCTGAACGTTCAGGCCCCTAAGCCAGATGCTCCATCGGTAGCTCTAGCTGACAGATAAGGCTCCCTTGGAGCTCGACTACTTCCCCTGGGCCAAGGTCTCTTCCTGACCTGGAAAACCCTTTAGTTAAGAACCACCAAGAGGAATTCCAGCCTATCTCTGGGACCGGTTCTTTGGATAATGCTAGGTCAAGATCCACTCCTTCTAGGCCAACACAATACTGTTTATAACAGTCCTGAATAAAAGTATAGGGAACTGTCTTGAATGAAGCAGCATCTTCTCTAGTGCCTTAAACAGAAGGCCAAAAGTAAGGAACTGTTCCTTGCCGTAACCACCTAGACCAGCTTTCTTATAGCGATGGACTTGTCTTAGGCCAAAAGTACTCTCCTGGTGCAAAACATACCCAGCTTCTTGTCAATGAAGAATGTATCTTTAGACTGGAATCCTAACCCAGGAGATCCAGATACCTGACCATGCTGGACACCCTTAGGTCCAGCCATGCTGCTGACTGATCCATCAGCAGGAGTCTGCTTCCGTATGCCATTACTGCTATACCCTGGGCCTACAGACCTGCTAGAGGCAGGCCCTAGCACCCTGACAACCCAGACACGGAGGCTAACCCAAAAGGGCAAGACCACCAACTGGAGATAGTGCTGTTCCCCTGCACAACGCAGACAACCTCTGCAGTCCCAAGTAAATAAACACATATGCAACTGGCTCCCCATATGTGTATGTGGCAAGTGTTAAAGCCATATGCCTCAATGGAGGCGTGTGTACATGGCAGTGTGTGTTCATGGAAGCATGAAATCATATAAATATGTCTCACGCCAAACATGCATATAGCATGTGTGCTCTGGAACGAGCATCCTTGCAAGCAAGCAAGCATGTGCTATAAACGTGTTATGCAACAATGTGCAACATGAACCCATGCAGACACGTATCTCTATGCAAACACAAGGCATCCTGTATTGCTTAATTAAGCCACCATGTGCAACTTTAAAGTAACCATGCATGCGATTCAGCATCTTCCATGCGATCAACATCTTATGCATTTTAAGCACTACTGTGCGGACAAGAACCCTTGTGTGACCAAGCACCCCTGTGCGTTCCAACATCCTTATGCACCCAAGCATCTTAATGCGACTTTAGGCATTTCTGTGAAACAAGCCTCTCTATGTGATCAAGTATCCCTGGGTAATCCAGGACTCTGTTGATCCAACAACCATGTGTGACCCAGCTTCTTTTTGCATTCAAGCATCTTTAAGCGATCCCTTTAGGCCTTTAGTAATCCAGGACTTGGGTGATCGGGTAATCCTGTGTGATTCAGCATTTTTATGCCTTCAGGCCTCTTTATGCGATTCTAGGTATTTCTGTGGGAACAAGCCTCTTTGCGTGACCAAATATCCTTGGGGAATCAAGGACTTGGGTGATCATGTAATCCTGTGTGATTCAGCATTTTTATGCCTTCAGGCCTCTTTATGCGATTCTAGGCATTTCTGTGGGAACAAGCCTCTTTGCGTGACCAAATATCCTTGGGGAATCAAGGACTTGGGTGATCATTTAATCCTGTGTGATTCAACCTTTTTATGCATACAAGCATCCTTTATGCGATTCAGCATTTTTATGCATACAAGCATCTTTATGCGACTTTAGGTACTTTTGTGGAAACAAGCCTATTTGTGTGACCAAACATCCTTGGGTAATCCAGGACGTTGATGATCAGTTAACCATGTGTGATCCAGCATCTTTTTTGCATCCAAGCAACTTTATGTGATTTTAGGCCTTTCTGTGGAAACAAACCTCTTCTGTGTAACCAAACATCCTTGGGGGAAACAAGGACTTGGGTGATCAGGTAATCATGTGTGATTCAGCATTTTTATGCCTACAAACGTCTTTATGCGATTCAGCATTACAAGCATCTTTTATGCGACCTCTTTTGTGGAAACATGCAGCACCATATAGACAGAAACATGTATGTTTATGCGATCCACAATAGAATCTGCTCTGTTACTTGTTTTTATCCCACATGCATGCCAAACTCATGTATGTTATGCAACATGCGGACTGGTAAAGAGGAAATTATCCTCTGCAGATGTGTGTTTCCTCAATTAAGAGACATAAGCAATGTGTGTCCGCAACTGTGCATCCCTCCGATGCACTTGGTTAGCCTGAAGCTGACACCAGGCTGAGGATTATATGGAGGTCTTACTAGCCACCTATAGGAAAACCTCTCTTTACACTCCAAGGAGAAGATAGAGGTGTAATCAGAACCTGTAGGGCTTTTGATAGCTTCTCCTTGTTAGGCTGCAGCTCCTGTCTCCTGTCCTCTGACAGTGAAACTTTTATCCCCAAGCTTTCTAATCCCTTTGTTTCAGGATTAAAGCAGGAAAAGGGGAACACCCCCTTTTTTTTTTTTTTCTTGCAAAACACAAAACACATGCAGAGTGATTGCAATGTTGGGGGAAGGCTGCATTGCCTGACAGGTCTGATGGCTCAATCTATGAGCTGTTTAAGTCTCTTCAGAGGAGAATAAGGGTCCACCAGGTTCAGGTGGCGATCCCTCTTTATATTCCTACCCCTGACCTTATTCAATGGGGAGACCAAGTCCTAAGCTAAAGCAGAGGCACTTAACCCAGGTGCATCAAATAGCTGAATTTAGTCTGACACAATGCCTGCTAATCTGCACAGCTAGATGCGAGTAGGCGTCTTAGATGAATCTGTATCCAACTCACACAAGGTGCTTACGTTTGTGTCCCCCTAGCTTTACAGAGCTGTGACGTCCGGCCCTTTGAAGAGCCTTCTCTGCGACTGCACTGAGCCGGTGAGCACGTGCAACATGGTAGAGCCTGAAGCGGAGGAAGTGGGACATAATAGATCAGCTAACACTTAAGCTTCCGTTTTCTGGAAAGCATGGTAAGCAAAAACATCAGGCATGTCTTCTACTGCCCATAGTAGTGGAAACACAGATAAGACTTGCAACTACTCATGGAAGACAATCCTTTGTATAGGATTAAGGGCATATTTTTTTATTTTTTATTTATGTACCGGCCCCTTCAAGGGGAGATATATAGGTACTGCAGCCATCCTGTCTAACAGACATGGTGGGCCAGGCTGCATGCCGGCTAGGGGAGGTATATGGGTGCCCTGAGCCATCCTGTCTCAGAAGACATAGTGGTTTACATTGCCCATGCATAGAAGCATAATATAGGCGAGACCCAAGTCCCCCACGGAGGACCTATTGTCGAACCAAGTCCAGTAGGCCCTCCTCTTACCTTCTCCACGCTGCAGGGTATTGCCAAGCAAGAGGCCCAATCTTCCCCCTTCACCGTGGGTATTGTCCTAGACCTTCAGGGACCGGGGTCCATGGCAGGAACACCTGGACACCTGGACCTATATAGCATCCTGGCAGCAGAAAAAACATTTGGTCCTTAGAAGGCACAAAGTTCTGGAACCCAGGATCCAGCCCTCCGCAGAGAGGCATTATAGGCTAAACCTCGTTCTTCGTACCGAGGCCCGGGTACCGTCCACTTTGGCTATGAAGCACCTTGGACGGATCCGGATTTATGGAGGTTCTTTACATCCAGCATGGATCCCTCCAGTGGAGCTCCTAAGAGCACATGTTCACTCGTGACCAACACCTTAGACACTGATGAAAAAACTGAGGAGCTCCCAGTATGGGAGGGGTTATATAGGGAGGGAACTTCCTGTGTAGTTAATTACACCAGTGTCCACACCTGAAGGTAGACTCTATAACCCACATAGTAATGGATTGCCGCTCTGTGTCCCGTGATGTACGATAAAGAAAAAGAGCTTGCCTAGACCAGGAAACATAATTCTAAAGCTTGATACATGTACAAATGGAAAACGCCTAAAAATAAATAATAAAAAAACACTTAAAAATGACAGTGAGTATACTTTGCTTATACTTTGCTTAGTGTAGTAGTGTGTGAGTTTGTTGTAACTTGGTTAGAGTTTGTGAGCTCCCTAGGCCACAGCCTTCCTGGCCTTCATAGGGTTCTCACTCCAAGCAGGCTCTGTTTCAAGTGTTTTTGTGTGGAGGAAGAACCGGTTTTGGGTGGGCACTTTGCACAATTCAGTACCAGTTATAAGGCAGAAACTGCTGCTGATTTCTGTTTTTACCTGAAAGCTGCATTCTTTTTATTTATTTATTTTATAAATATTTTCTTTTTGAAGAAATCTCCGGGGAAGCAGTGCAGTCTTTGAGGTTACAATGGTAACAATGTTACAAATACATTGAATTCTCTGCGCTGACAATAGATATGAATTACATGTACAAGAATAAACAGAACGGCTTTGTTATTGCAAAGTAATGCACTTCTTGAGCTTTTCTTTTGTAAACTATTTAGCCTTTTCATATAGTTTTCTCTATTTTTATTTTTGGGTTTGGAAAGGTGGAGACAAAAGCAAGCTACAATCTACTTTAGCATATAATGTATGTAAACACTAGGAAATGTATCTTGTTTGCTTTTCTTTTGTGCTCTTACATATACAATGAGAGTTGGTTCACACACAGGCAGCACGACTTAGGAGGCGACTCAGCAAGGCGGTCTCAAGACGACTTGAGAGGCAACTTGCAAAATTACTTCTGTATTGAAGTCAAAGCAAGTCGCCCCGAGTCGCCTCCAAAGTCGTACAGGAACCTGTGTGTTGCTCCTATTAGAACCGTTACATTAAATAGAGCGGACCGCGACTAAGTCGCCTGAAAGGTCGCCCCTGTGTAAACAGCTCTTAAAAGGCATTTGTTATATCTGACTTATAAGCGCACAAAAACTGTCGATCGTTCCAGAAATCCTATAAGCTTGTAACTTTCTATACACTCTGCCCTTGCTGCACTGAAATGTCAAGCAGTGTAATTGGTGTCCTGTGCCCAGTTCTCATATGTGAACTACAGAACACCTCCCTCTTAGTAAAGAGGTGACTTAATCAAGTGACGCTTTATAGCAGCCTTTCTCAGCCTTTTTACCCTGGAGGAACCCTTGAAATAGCTTTCAGGTCCCCTACTAAATGTATTATATCTGAGGATCCTGGTACATAAGAATGGCTGTGTAGAGTGTTAAATAAAAATAAAGAATTTGGGTATACTTAAAGAGAAAGTAAAGCCTAAAAAAAAACAACCCTGCAAGACAAAGGCATAATGACCTAGTATGCATAGCATCCGATCGAAGCCCCCACAGCCATCCTTGTACACCGCTCAGATGGCCATCACCTCTCCTGGGGGTTACTTCCGGGTATCGTGGATTACTTCCAGGCAGGGCAGCCATCACAAATTTTGGGGCCATTTACACAGCTTTAGGCTGGGCCCCCCTGAAAAAGAGAACCCAGGGGGCCCTCCTCTCTCCTGCCGCGAGATGATAAGTGAAAAGAGCGGTAACGAAAGTGTCATCTCTTCTCTCTCCTGGGGGGGGGTTGTGCTGATGAAATCTCCTCTTCTCACTCCTGCCGCAAGTTGCTATAGTCAGATGAATAAAAGAACAAAAAACGGGGCGCGGGCTCCTGCCGCAAATTGCTAAAGGTGGGGTGGTCATACAGAAAAAAAAGGGGGCATCGGGCCCCTTACAGGTGTAATGCCTGTCCCCTTCTGATGGCGGCCCTGCTTCACGGTATCGCATACCGCCAGTCACGGCACAGGCTGCTGCTGCATTTAGCTGCGTTTGGCACTTCAACTGCCTCTAAACACAGCATCTGAACGCATTTTTTGGGGTTCAAGAAAAAGCCTCTAAACACAACTGCCTAGAAATGACTAAAAACGAACCAGTATACATGTACTGATAAGATAACATAGAGGAAAGTTCAGGAGTAGTTTTAAAAAAATGCCCAACTGCTCCTAAACATCTGTTTACCAGCAGCAGTGTACATGAGGCCTAACATACCAGGTGAGGCCTTTTTTGCATTTTAAATTAAGCCAACCCGTATTGGTTAGTCATATCCAGTTGAATGTGGAGTCCAGTTGAATGTAACTAACCACTATTAGCTATACTATATCCTCGTTAAACTAGGTCCTTCACAGACCTAAAATGTAGCTTTTTTTGGTCAAAATGACAAATAAAACTGACTGGTGTTGATTTGGTGCCAAATTGCCAACTGTATAAACAAGACAGGTAATTGGAGCTTTGTAAACAGACTATGGGGATTATGGGAGTGTAAAGGATAACATGATTAACTTTCTCTGCCTCCACTTTATAGGTAAAGTTGACTCAGGGAAAAGCCTCTCAGGGGACCAGAAAGGATTTTTTTCCCCTGTTGTAGCAAATTGTATCATGCTTTGCTGGGGGTTTTCGCCTTCCTCTGGATCAACTATGGGTAAAGGATTGTGTATATGGGATTGTAGTTTATTTTTTTGGTTGAAACAGATGGACTTGTGTCTTTTTTAACCTGACTAACTATGTAACTATATACTTCACCTTTAGCTGGCCATATACTTATAGCAGGCTGAATGAAAAAAAAAATGTACACATACCGAATTTTCCACCACAGATATAGTATTTTGGTAGTCATTTTCCTCTCAGCTCTTTTGATATTTCAGTCGAGGGATGTTCTTCAAGAGGAAACCAACAGTGCCACTCACTGAGTGAATTCCGGATGATTCATCAGGAAGTGCAAATCGCATGTAGGGTTGCCACCTGTCCAGGAATCAAACCGGACAGTCAGGGTTTTGAATCATGTGTCCAGGTTTCAGATAGACTGAAACCCGGACACATTATTCAAATCAAGCGGCAGTGGCTCCTCAAGTAACCAAGATAGTCACACAAATCTGTTGCCATACGGAAGCTGCAGGGGGCTGTTTTGGGTCAAATTTGGCATCACTGGATGGTAGAATGATGATGGCAGAAAGAGCAATTTGGCGACACCCACTGTTTGCAGCAGCACATTAGTGGGACCAATCTGGCAGCACAGCATTATTTCAAGCATGCACAGTGTTTACCAGCTTGGCCCATCTACTTGTGTGACGGCACGTATCCCACAAGGCTGCGGGACCAATCTCACAGCACAGCGTGATTTCAAGCATGTACAGTGGTTACCAGCTTGGCCCATCTACCGTGTAACGTGTCCCACAAGGCTGCGGGACCAATCTCACAGCACAGCGTGATTTTAAGCATACACAGTGGTCACAACTGGTTCCACATCCATGATGGTGGCACCGGAGATCTGAAGACTGGAGAAGAACCGGCCCCAGTGAAGACATTGCTGGACTCCTGGCCTGGTAAGTGTTTTTTTACAAGTAAGCAGCTACAGTATTTGTAGCTGCTGAGTTTTATAAAAAATAAAAAAAATATTGTTGTTCCTCTTAATGTGAATACAACCAAGGGCTGTACAAATCCATAAACACAAACATATGTTCTGAACGCCTATAGCACACGCACATACACACTATCTATAACCACACAGTTGTCTAGATAAACAAATACATGCAGAAAGCAGGTGGATAACACAAATAATACAAAAACATACGCTCTCCAACACCTGTCGTGGTTTTATAGCCTCGTGTGAATGAAAGCTTTTGACCAAGCACAAGAGAGGTCATCTACAGCCAGCTAATGGGACTTTTCACTTGTTATAACAGGCATGGCCTGTCAGTGAAACTATTTAGAATAACAGGAAATCAGTAACTCTAGATATATAAATGAGGAGATGTGACATCGCTGGGGTACCCCAGACCATAAATGATATCAACCTATTAGCATTATCCAAATAAATATGTAAACTCAAAGAAATACATGAATAAAAATGTGCATAAATTAAATAACTAAATAAATAATGTGCAGTAAAATATGCCAAATATGACTTATGCAATAAATTCATCAAAATATTGAGCAATTATTATTTAAAAAAAAAGTGTCCAGTGCAATAATGTACCACAATAAATATATTGTGTTCCAAAAAGAGTCCTGTGCTGCACAGACTCAGTTTTTTTTTTTTTTGACCCATCATAGCTGCATTTTTTTTTTTAAAGTGTATTTTGTGCGTGAACTCGAGAGAGAGGAGCCGGACTGCAGGAGTTGGGAGTAGGCAGACCCTCCCTCCGGAGGCAATCGTCATCCTTCTCCATGCCCCTGGTGGCAATGGCGGGTGTGAGGGGGGGCCTCCCACTCACCCCGCCCTACCTGCTCCACTTGGGAGCCCGACTGGGGCCCAACGGGACCCCAACGGGGCAGAGGGACTCCCCCTATGAGGGAGTGAGGGGGTCTAGCCCACCCAGCCAGCCCCGTAGGTCATTCGCCTCTCTTTTTTATTTTAGGAGACCTCATGGCCAAAGTGCGTGCGTGTTAAACCAATTTCGTGTGCGTGCAATTTTTTGCCATAGTTTCACTACTGAAATATACTCCTTATACTACCATTCATGGTCTCGCGAAGCTCATGACTGCTCCTTGAGAGGAACCTTTTAGGCCCGAAAAACACTAGGGTTGCCCCCAGGCCCGTTGCTACAGGACAGGCAAGGCAAACAATTGCTTGGGGCCCCGAGCTGGCCGGGGGCCTCCAACTTCCCCTTCCCATGCTGTAGCGTGGCCAAGCTCCTCCTATCAGTCCGGCCGAGTACCGGGCGGGCCACAAACTGGGGGCTGTCAGGTGGGGACCCCCCCCCCCCCTGACTGAGACTCGAGGCAGCTATTGTGATTCCTCTCACGGCCGCCGGCTGTCTAAGCATCCCGGTCAGCATCTGAGCCTGAGGTACTGAATTGGGGAGGGGGGTCTCTGCACTCGGGGGGTGTCTCTGCACTGGGGGTCTCTGCACTCGGGGGGTGTCTCTGCACTGGGGGGGTCTCTACACTGGGGGGGGTGTTTCTGCACTGGGGGGTCTCTGCACAGGGGGAGTGTCTCTGCACTGGGGGTCTCTGCACTGAGGGAGTCTCTGCACTGGGGGGTTTGCACTGAAGGGGGTCTCTGCACTGGGGGGTTTGCATTGAGGAGGGTCTCTGCACTGGGGGGGGGTTAGCATTGAGGAGGGTCTCTGCACTGAGGGGGTTTGCACTGAAGGGGGGTTTGCACTGAGAGGGGGTGTGAACTGAAGGGGGGTCTGCACTGAAAAGAGTCTGTGTAACATGCAGAGGGTCCAGAGCTATGGGGTGCTGTGTAAAGTAAAGGGGTCTAGAGGTGCAGGGGTGTCTCTGCACTGGGGGGGGGGTTTGCATTGAGGGGGGTTTCTGCAGGGGGGGCCTCCATGTTCATTTTGTTTGGGTTCCCCTAATTCCTTCAAACGGCCCTGGTTGCCCTGATACTGATACTAGTATCGGTATCGGGACCGATACTGAGCATTTGTGCGAGTACTTGTACAAATGCTCCCGATCCCGACCAAGATATACTTGGTCGGCGGTGAGCGGAGATGGCGGGCGGCATCAGTAGGCGGATCAGGCCGCCTCAGTGGGCGAACGGATTCAGTGGGCAGGGATGGCGGGCGGTGTCAGGCGGATCAGGCTTAGTGGATGGGCGGCCTCAGTGGGCGGAGCGGTGGCCGTCATCTTGACACACCCTGCACTTGGCCACAGTAAGCCAGCAGCTGACATCTTGTTACACCCAGCCCATGTAGTTCGGGCTGGGTGTAACAAGATGTCTGCTGCTACTTACTGATGCCGAGTGCAGGGAGTACCAAGATGGGCGCTGCAGCAAAGCATTTCCTCATGTCATTTACTGCTACATTTCAGTGCCTGCCCATAAGTGCCAAGCCATCTGTCAGTGCCATCAGTACCCGTAAGTGCCACCTATCAGTGCCAGCCACCTGTCCGTACCATCAGTTCCCATAACTGCTGCCTATCAGTGCCAGCCACCTGTCAGTGCCATCAGTGTCCATAACTGCCGCTTATCAGTGCCAGCCACCTGTCAGTGCCACCAGTGCCCATAAGTACTGCCTATCAGTCCCACCTGTCAGTGCCACCAATCAGTGCCAGCCACCTGTCATGCCAGTGCTCATAGGTGCCACCTATCAGTGCCCATCAGTCAGTGCCATCTATTAGTCCCCATCAGTCAGTGCCACCTATCAGTGTCCATCAGTCGGTGCCACCTATCAGTGCCCATCAGTCAAACTGTCACATGGCATTAAAAAAAGTATCAGTAATCGGTATCGGCAGTACATGAAAAAAGTATCAGTACTTTTACTTGGTCCTAAAAAGGTGGTATCAGGACAACCCTAATACACACTATTTGATTTTCTGCAGACTATGTAGTACAAGGGCCTGCCTGATTGCATACAAATTGAAACTCTGAAGGTTTGATCTCATATTATATGGTTTTGGTAAATCTGAAGACAAAAATCTGCAGAAAATCTAATAGTGTGTATGGGGTCTTAGTTAAATGTACAGGTATAAATTGCTAATTTCTTATGCCCCATGAAGCGAAAATATTATAAACTATAATTATTTTCGCTAAATTTAAACATTTCCAAAAACTCTGTTTTGGTTTATTGCAGCTATAAATAAACCCCAAGTGACATTCCTGTTTCATCAGAAGCCTGCAGAAAAAATAAAATGTCAGCTATTCTTATCACAAATTGTTTGCAGAAAGGAAATCTACCAGCTATTGTGCGACACAGAAGGAGGAAGAAACATCACAAATTCCTTTAATCTTTCCACATCTTCACTCTTTATCAGATCTGACAAGAGATACTCTTGCAGACGTGTCAGACTGGAACCCTAGGCTTGTAAGCGGCAGACCCTCCCGAATCTGTAATACAATAATGACGGCACAAATGAGATTAACTGTGAGAAGCCGAGACTGCGGAAAACATCCAAATCAAATAAAATCACACAACATTAGCATGTCTAATTGCAGCAGCCCTGTTAATTTGGTTATATTCAAACTATTTAAAAGAGTGTTTTTCAGTCTTTGTGTGATTTGTGTGGATGCCACGTAATTACATGTTGCCATCATTAGCTGACACAAATGAAAAATGAAAGCAGACACTAAAAATATTGAAATGCAGAGGATCAACAGTATAAAATCGCTCTGCACAATTTAAAGACACGCTGTTATTTCAGTCCTGATTCTCCCTGGTGACAGATGTATTTTACATTTAATTGTGATATGTTTCCAAAAGTAAAGTATACCAACTCCCTTCCCTTACCAAATACGTTATTTGCTTTTATGTGCAGAAAACAAGATGTACATACAGTATATAGAAAGAGGAGAAACAATTACAGTAAAACCTAATTCGTTCCAGAAACATGCTTGTAATCCAAAGCACTTGAATATCAAAGCATTTTTTACAGGATATAAAAGAGAAGAGAGGCACCTCTAAGTGTAGCAATAAGTTGCTAAATGTTATACCTTCATTAACCGGTTAAGACCCGGACCAATATGCAGGTTAAGGGCCTTGCCCCTTTTTGTGATTCGGCACTGCGTCGTTTAACTGACAATTGTGCGGTTGTGCGACGTGGCTTCCAAACAAAATTGGCGTCCTTTTTTTCCCATAAATAAATCTTTCTTTTGGTGGTATTTGATCCCCTCTGCGGTTTTTATTTTTTGTGCTATAAACAAAAATAGAGCAACAATTTTGAAAAACTGCAATTTTTTTTACCTTTTGCTATAATAAATATCCCCAAAAAAGAAATATAAAAAACATTTAATTTCCTCACTTTAGGCCGATACTTATTCTCCTACATATTTTTGGTAAAAAAAAAAAATCGCAATAAGCGTTTATCGATTGGGGATAGTTTTATGGCATTTTTATTAATATTTTTTTTTTACTACCAATGGCGGCGATCAGCGATTTTTTTCGTGACTGCAACACTATGGCGGACACATCGGACACTTTTGGGACCGTGAAAGTGCTATAAAAATGCACGCATTACTGTGAAAATGACACTGGCAGTAAAGGGGTTAACCACTAGGGGGCGGTGTAGGAGTTAAGTGTGACCTAATGTGTGTTTCTTACTGTAGGGGGGCGGGGCTGGACGTGTGACATCAGTGATCGTCGTTCCCTATATCAGGGAACAGACGATCACTGACACTGCCACAGAGAAGAACGGGGAAGGTTTGTTAACACACACCTCTCCCCGTTCTTCAGCTCCTGTGACCCATTCGGGGAACACCCGCGGCGATCGGGTCCACGGGTTTCGTGGTCACGGAGCTTCGGACCGGGTCACGAGCTCGCTCACGACCCACGGCTGGGCTCTTAAAGAGGACGTGTATATATATATGTCCATGTGCCCAGCCGTGCCATTCTGTCGACGTATATAGTCGTGCGGCGGTCCTTAAGTGGTCAAATGTAACCATATTGCTATAATTAGAGGCTCCTCTCTTTTTTTCTTATACTCAGTTGTGATATGACGCTACTCTTATATCAAGACATCGCTTGTAAATCAAGGCAACATTTATTAAAACATTTTGCTTGTCTTGCAAAACGCTCTCAATCCAAGTAACTCTAAAACCAAGGTTTTACTGTATAGTACTTTACATCTACTATAGATAGTGTAGATGTGTACACGTGTGGTTACTCTTATATGGAAACTCACGAGGTCCAGAATTTAAAAAGACAAATAAATATTTAATTCATGACAGACAGGTTTTATAATAAGGTTATGAGAGACATAACAGTCTTGCGTAATGTCAGCCTTCATTAATATTGCACCAGGCTTCTTACATAATCCCATTTTTCCCACCTTGTTTCACTTTGTGCGTAGGACAGTCCATTCATTTGAATACACGTGACAAAGGCAGCAAAGAAACTCATGTACCTTTTTGAGCATGTCGCAATTTCTCATGCACACACACAGGCTTTGTGCTTTTGGGTGCCAATAATAACAACGAATGCCACATGTTTTTTAAGCATTTTGTGAAAACGCACTTTTGTGTGTGTTCATCAGTGTTAATTTTGGCAACAAATAATTTTGATTTCGTTTTTTGATTAAAATGGCATTTTAGTCTTCTGCAAGTGTTTTAGTCATATTTAGTCGACTAAATCTCCAGTACATTTTAGTCAATTAAAATCAGTTTAGTCATCTAAAATCTAATGGGTGTAGTTAAATTGTGATGCATTATTTAAAGGATCACTAAAGGAATTATTTTTTTTTAGCTAAAAAGCTTCCTTTACCCTAATGCAGTCCTGGTTTTGTGTCCTCATTGTTCGTTTTTGCTGTAATCCTTCTCTGTTCTGCACACTTCCTGGTTGTCTGTTTCCTTATGAAAAAAGTACTGGGAGCTTCTCTCTCGTGGTCTCTAATCAAGGAGGTGTGATTACTGTGTGTCTAAAACCCCTCAGAACCAATCACTTTAATTTTAAAAACAAACACTGCCCTGTATTGGCTCTGTCTCTCTATCCTTCACAGAAGCATGAAACTAGATGAAAAACTGAAACTGCAGGCACATTATATGATTGATTTTTAATCATTTTTTAAAGGAATCAGTTAACTATTATGTCTCTATACCCTGTAAACCAGGGATCCTCAAACTACGGCCCTCCAGATGTTGTAGAACTACACATCCCATGAGGCATTGTAACACACTGACATTCACAGACATGACTAGGCATTATGGGAATTGTAGTTCCTGAACAACTGGAGGGCCGTAGTTTGAAGACCCATGCTGTAAACAGTCATTTCAGCAAAAACATTTTTTTTCCTTTACAACTCCTTTAAGTTAGTAGACTAAAATGTTTTAGTCAGTTTTAGTCAAGGGAATAAACACTGGTGTTCATGTGCTACACTATTGTGAATCAGTGTTGCCAACCGTCCGTATTTTTACAGACAGTCCGTAAAAACGGGCACTTTTCCCCCCTGTTCCGTAAATGTCCGTAGTTGCGGGAATGTGCCAGTAAAAATAGCTGAGATCGGTTCGGCTTGGAACTGCACATGCACAGTTCCGGAGCTTGCAGAGCCTATGCTGTATTTGGCCGACGGGGGGCGGATTTCACAGAGCCTGTGTCACACGGCGCCGGCGAGTGATGTATTAGGACATCCCGCCAGGTGTGTGCGCGCACCAGAATTTTAAATCTGTAACTAACCAGGAGGTCGGAGGAGCACAGCACTGGAGCAGGAGTCAGGATTTAGAGGCTGAACAGCATGCGGCGGCGGCGGCAGAATGGAGGAGCCTGCTGCATCCAGGCAATACAAAGTTCACAGGGGAGTCGGGGACCGACAAAGTGACAGACAGCCCAGCAGACAGTGACATCAGGTGATGGTGGCAGAGGGGGATGGTGGCACCGCAGAGGGGGACGATGGAGGCAGGGAATTAATGGAGGCAGGGGGAGATTGTGGCACTGCAGAGGGGTGTGAAGACAGATGGTGTTGGTGGCAGAGGGGGGGTGAAGGCAGGGGGTGATGTGACTCAATAATTTGCCCTTATTATATCGAAAATAAAAAAAATATGTTTTTTTTTACCTTAATATCTACCTTAAATCACATTGCTATTAGCCTAGCGTACTTTTTTGTAGCCGAAATACTGAAATTTGCACCTAAAAATTTAATTTAGTAACTTTTGTGAAATGCCAGTAAAAACGTGGCTGCGCCAGTAAATTTTGTGTGTCGTGCCAGTAAATTTCAATCTGGCAGGTTGACAACACTTTTGTGAATGTAGGCTTAAATTAAATGTATTGTTGGGAATGAGGGACACCTATAAGCAAAAGTATGCAGGCATAGGACACACCCCCTGCCACTCCCCCTTAAAGGAGAACTGTGCAAACAAAAAATGATTGGTTAAACCCACAAGTGCTTTTTTTTTACCACTACTATTCTGTTATATTTGCTTTTGGAATCTACAAATTCAGCAATTTAGAAATTGGATAAAAGGTTTAGCACTGAAAAACTATTTTTGATAGATAAAAAGTGCATTTTATATACAACTATAATAGATCAGACCAAAATGAGGGCAGGTGAGGAGGAAAAAGGGACAGAGGGACTTTGATCCAAATGAGGGACAGTCCCTCGAAATCAGGGACAGTTGGGAGGTATGGCATAACCACTAAAACTGTTATGTAGATCTATTTTTCATCAGATGAATCATTTTCTGATGTCTCTCTTTCCATCTAGAATGTATAACTAAATGATCACATACAATTTTCTAAACCTGAAAAGATCATATTATTGTAATTTATCATCATCATTTTTTTAATATATGATTTTTCAGTAGGAAATGATTACTGTTTTTGGTATAGGGATTTGTCCGAGGAAGATGTCACTTATGGATAACTTTTGGATGGCCATAAACAGAACATCACCACTGTATGACGTACTGACTGAACTGTGCAAGCAAGGCTTTATCTTATTGGGTAAGTGAGCAGGGCCCTTTGATTCCTCTTGTACCAAATTGTAATGTAACTGTAATGTCTGCCTTCATTTTGTTAAAGGAGTTGTAAAGGAAAATGATTTTTCACCTTAATGCAGTCTATGCATTAAGGTGAAAAAACATCTACTGCTGCCGCACCCCCCCCCCCCCCTGAGCCCCCGTTATACTTACCTGACCCCTCGAAAGTGCCGCGCGGTCCCGATATCCTCTTCGCCGCTTAGCCTGGCCAATGATTGGCTAGAGCGGATGGATTGAGAGTCAATCACATCCAGTGACGCGGCGCGCCGAGGGGCGGGGCCGAGTGATACAGTGAGCCGTATCACCGAAGCGCGCCCGCAATTAGTGACCACCGTGCAAACTCTCGCATGACTATTTGCGGGGAGGACCAGAGAGACAGCTGCCGAGGGACCCCAGAAGACATGGATCGGGGGCACTCTGTGCAAAACGAACTGCACAGTGGAGGCAAGTATAACATGTTTTTATTTTATTTTAAGCTCTGTGCAAACTGTTGGTGCTATATATTAATAATATTATTAATAATAATAATAATAATAAGTAAAACAATGAGTTCTTTTCTCAAAAATGTCCAGAGGTCTACCTTTCAGTCTTTCTTGGACACCTTTGGCCAGCCTTGGTATATCAGCAACTAACCCACTTACTTCCCTACCAAAACAACAACAAAAAAAAATCCCCTGTTTTTTTAGTGGTCTCACAGCTGGATATTTCGCCACAATGTAGGAATAGCTGCATAGATATTCAGAGAAGTTCTTCAACTTCATCTGGAAGTCTATCACTGCATTCAATGCCTTCCTTGAGAGGATGTGGCCCACACTAACCCATATGGAGGAGTTTTTCACCTAAAGAACATATGAAGGAGCGTTTCACCTAAAGAACGTCTCCTGGTCACACTCAGATAAGTAGTAATAAAGGGTTTGTAAACATACCCTATGTATGCAGGGTCGCTTATATGGGGGGACCACCGGTCCTCTTGTAGGGGGCCCAAGCACACAGGGAGGCCCACACAGGGAAGGGGATTAGTGATGGATGACAATTGCATCTGAGAAGATAAAGAGCCTCATCCACAAATACCACAAAAGACTTCAAGCTGCCGTTGATGTTAAAGGGGGCAATACATGGTATTAAGAACTGGGGTATGTAAACTTTTGATCAAGGTCATTTGGGTAGTTTCTGTTGTCATTATGATTTAAAGAGAATAAGCACAGTTGATTGATAATAAATGGCTTCAGCCAAACACTAACCACGAGTGAAGGAAAGGTTTTTGTTATCATTCATATTCTCTGAAAAATGGGCAAGAAATCATAAATTCTGCCAGGGTATGCAAACTTATGAGCACAACTGTACATGTCTGTTGAAATAAACACATCCTCACACACCCACACAGGTTGAACTGGATGGATGGGTGTATTTTTTCAGCCTCATCAACTATATAACTATGTACACGTGGGAAGTGAACCCCAGCAGGGGTTCCAATGATTAGCTATGAGAGGCAGACTCACTGACAGCAATAGGAGACTGCATCTCAGCCACTCACATGTAATCCAGTTAATGTATGGATCACATGCAAGTGATCGGCCCTGGATATACAGTATATAGGTCAACGTTTCTCAACTCCAGTCCTCACGCCCCCCCAACAGGTCATGTTTTCAGGATTTCCCTCAGATGAAACGGCTGTGGTAATTACGAAGGCTCCTTACACACGGAGCGGTCCGTTTTTCGGTCCGCTCCGTGTGTCCGTCAGCTCAGCGGGGGGGTCTCCGCTCAGCTGTCGGCGGACAGGGCGGTCCCCGCACACTGTGCAGGGACCGCCCTGTCTCTCCTCCGCTCTCCCCTATGGGGAGTCGGATGGAAACGGACCGTCTGTCCGTTTGCATCCGATCCGTTTGGCCGGACAGAAGAAAAATAGGACATTCTTCCGTCCGCAAAAACGAATGCGGATCTGGCGGACGTTAGCGGATGCATCATCCGCTGACGGATCCGCTCCCATAGGGGCTCATTACAAGTCCGTAAACGGACTTGTAATGAGCGGACGAACGGTCCTCTAGTGTGAAAGGACCCGAAGGCAGTGAAACTGATCAAATCACCTGTGCAGAAAAACAGAAAGCCTAAAAACATGACCTGTTGGGGGCACTTGAGGACAGGAGTTGAGAAACATTGATAAAGGTAACTAGGTTGAATAAAGACACCAGTTGATTTAGATCAGTGTTTCTCAACTCCAGTCCTCAGGGCCCCCCAACAGGTCATGTTTTCAGGCTTACCATTATTTTGCACAGGTGATTTGATCAATTTCACTGCCGTAGTAATGACCACAGCTGTTTTATCTGAGAGAAATCCTGAAAACATGACCTGTTGGGGAGGCTTGAGGACTGGAGTTGAGAAACACTGATTTAGATCAACCTGTGTGGGTGTGTGTGGCCCTTTGCTTGCCTTTATCCAACCCTTGGTGCAGACACTATTCCAACCACTGACACCAATGATGGGACACTATTCTACTGACACCAACTTTGCAGCACTAATCCTCCCACTGACACCAACAAATGAGCACTATTCCTCCCACTGACATCAATGACGGGGCAGTAATCCTCCCCCTAATACCAATGATAGGGCACTAATCAGTGGCGGCCTGTACATAGGGGGAGCCCGGGCGCGCCCCCCCCCCCCCCCCTGTAGTAAAAAAAAAAAAAAAAAAAACGGGCCTACTTTGCTTAAAATGTCTTTTTTTTTTTTTACCTGCAGTTCTGGCGGCCGTCAATAGAAGGCGCTGCAGCGCCACCCCCTATCGCAAATAACACACATTCAATGCAATGCTATGCAATGAATGTGAGTTATCATTGTTGCCAGCTGCCGCTGGTCTTTTCATATAACCGGACATAGGGTGCCGGGTACCTGAATAGCGGCAGCTGATTGGCTGTGAGGAAGTGCCTATCAGAGCTGCTAGCTCTGATAGGCTTTTCAATTACAGCCCTCCAACTCTCAGATGTCTATACTCGGAGCGCAGCCTCTCTGCGTTCCTTGCATAAGACTCACGGCCGTTTCAGCCAATCAGGTTTCCGGATTCTGGTTATCAGGAGCCTGATTGGCTGAAGCTTCACCAGGGCGTCAGAAGACATCGAGGGAGGACATGGAAGCTTCAGGTAAGTGCTTTTTACAGGGAATGGGGTGACAATGGGCACAGTGGCATGGGGCACAGTGGTGACAAAGGGCACAGAGGCGACAATGGGCACAGTGGCATGGGGCACAGTGGTGACAAAGGGCACAGAGGCGACAATGGGTACAGTGGCATGGGGCACAGTGGTGACAATGGGCACAGTGGCATCATGGGGCACAGTGGTGACAATGGGCACAGTGGCATCATGGGGCACAGTGGTGACAATTAAAGGGCACAGTGACATGCACAGTGGCATCAATGGGCACAGTGATGACAATTGGCACAGTGGCAACAATTGAGGGGCACAGTGGCTGCGTTTGATGGCATGACACAGTAGTGACAATTGATGGCACAGTGACTGCGTTTGATGGCATGGCACCGTGGTGACAATTGATGGCACAGTGGCTGTGTTTGATGGCATGGCACAGTGACTGTGTTTGATGGCATGGCACAGTGGTGACAATTGATGGCACAGTGGCTGCGTTTGGCACAGTAGCTGCGTTTGATGGCATGGGACAGTGGCATCATGGGGCACAGTGGTGACAATGGGCACAGTGGCATCATGGGGCACAGTGGTGACAATGGGCACAGTGGCATCATGGGGCACAGTGGTGACAATGGGCACAGTGGCATCATGGGGCACAGTGGTGACAATGGGCACAGTGGCATCATGGGGCACAGTAGTGACAATGGGCACAGTGGCATTATGGGGCACAGTGGTGACAATGGGCACAGTGGCATCATGGGGCACAGTGGTGACAATTAAAGGGCACAGTGACATGCACAGTGGCATCAATGGGCACAGTGATGACAATTGGCACAGTGGCAACAATTGAGGGGCACAGTGGCTGCGTTTGATGGCATGGCACAGTAGTGACAATTGATGGCACAGTGACTGCGTTTGATGGCATGGCACCGTGGTGACAATTGATGGCACAGTGGCTGTGTTTGATGGCATGGCACAGTGACTGTGTTTGATGGCATGGCACAGTGGTGACAATTGATGGCACAGTGGCTGTGTTTGGCACAGTAGCTGCGTTTGATGGCATGGCACAGTGGTGACGATTGACGGCACAGTGGCTGCGTTTAATGGCATGGCACAGTGGTGACAATTGATGGCATCACAGTGGCTGCGTTTGATGGCATGGCACAGTGACTGCATTTGATGGCATGGCACAGTGGTGACAATTGATGGCACAGTGGTGACAATTGATGGCACAGTGGCTGCGTTTGATGGCATGGCACAGTGGTGACAATTGATGGCATGGCACAGTGGTGACAATTGATGGTACAGTTGCTGTGTTTGATGGCATGGCACAGTGGTGACAATTGATGGTACAGTTGCTGTGTTGCATGGCACAGTGGTGACAATTGATGGCACAGTTGCTGTGTTTGATGGCATGGCACAGTGGTGACAATTAATGGCACAGTGGTTGTATTTGGTGGCATGGCACAGTGGTGACAATTGATGGCACAGTGACAGCATTTGATGGCATGGCACAGTGGTGACAATTGATGGTACAGTTGCTGTGTTGCATGGCACAGTGGTGACAATTGATGGCACAGTGACAGCATTTGATGGCATGGCACAGTGGTGACAATTGATGGTACAGTTGCTGTGTTTGATGGCATGGCACAGTGGTGACAATTGATGGTACAGTTGCTGTGTTGCATGGCACAGTGGTGACAATTGATGGCACAGTTGCTGTGTTTGATGGCATGGCACAGTGGTGACAATTAATGGCACAGTGGCTGTATTTGGTGGCATGGCACAGTGGTGACAATTGATGGCACAGTGACAGCATTTGATGGCATGGCACAGTGGTGACAATTGATGGTACAGTTTCTGTGTTGCATGGCACAGTGGTGACAATTGATGGCACAGTGGCTGCATTTGGTGGCATGGCACAGTGTGTGACAACTGATGGCACAGTGGCTGCGTTTAATGGCATGGCAGAGTGGTGACAATTGACGGCACAGTGGTGACAATTGATGGCGCAGTTGCTGTGTTGCATGGCACAGTGTGTGACAATTGATGGCACAGTGGCTGCATTTGGTGACATGGCACAGTGGTGACAATTGATGGCACAGTTGCTGTGTTTGATGGCATGGCACAGTGGTGACAATTGATGGCACAGTGGCTGCATGTGATGGGCACAGTGAGGCTGCATTTTTTTTCGTTTGCGCCCCCCAAAAATGTTGAGCACCAGCCGCCACTGGCACTAATACTTCCCTTAACACCAATGATGGGGTACTATTCCTTCTAATCCCTTTATTATATCCCCTCCAGTCCCCTTACTAGCTTTTTCACCCTTCTCTGGACTCTACAGTTCCAGCACATCCTTTTTGAGGACTGGTGACCAGAACTGGATGGCATACTCAAGATGTGGCTGATTGAGAGATGCAGACTGCCTGTGTCCAGTGCCTATTACTCACATGTGTTTGCAGCATGAGAGATTAGGATGCAGACTACCTGTGTCCAGTGCCTATAACTCACATGTGTTTGCAGCATGAGAGATTAGGATGCAGACTACCTGTGTCCAGTGCCTAATACTCACATCTGTTTGCAGCATGAGAGATTAGGATGCAGACTACCTGTGTCCAGTGCCTATAACTCACATGTGTTTGCAGCATGAGAGATTAGGATGCAGACTACCTGTGTCCAGTGCCTATAACTCACATGTGTTTGCAGCATGAGAGATTAGGATGCAGACTACCTGTGTCCAGTGCCTACTACTTGCATGTGTTTGCAGCATGAGAGATTAGGTAGTAGACTACCTGTGTCCAGTGCCTATTACTCACATGTGTTTGCAGCACGAGAGATTATGATGCAGACTACCTGTGTCCAGTGCCTATTACTTGCATGTGTTTGCAGCATGAGAGATTGGGTAGTAGACTACCTGTGTCCAGTGCCTATTACTCACATGTGTTTGCAGCATGAGAGATTAGGATGCAGACTACCTGTGTCCAGTGCCTATTACTTGCATGCGTTTGCAGCATGAGAGATTAGGTAGTAGACTACCTGTGTCCAGTGCCTATTACTCACATGTGTTTGCAGCACGAGAGATTAGGATGCAGACTACCTGTGTCCAGTGCCTATTACTTGCATGCGTTTGCAGCATGAGAGATTACATGCAAGTGGCCAAAATTGGCTGCAAAACCGGCAGTTGGGGTTGCCTCTAGCAGCTAATCATGGGAACCCCCCTCTGGGGTTCTCCCATGTAATCAGAGGCAGGGTGCATTCACAAGTGGTATTCATTGCTATTCTTTTTAACATCTGGACAGAGTTTTGCATCCCTATACCATTGTTTTCTAATGAGTGTTAGCATAGTGGGCAAAGTGACCCGAGAAACCTGTTTAGCGCTATGGGATGGAGTCAAGTTGTGAAACCCGAGCCAACAGAAAAGCTTTTCAAAGAGCTGGTAGAAGAGTTTTGGGAGATAATGCAGTTTCCAAACAACTGCATTGGAGTCATGAATAGAAAACATGTGAGGGTGAATATGCCACCAATCTCTGCCTCCAAGTATTTCATTTATAAAAAATATTTTCAATTATCCTCCTAGGATTGGTGGATGCCCATCTTCATTTTGACACTATCAATATGAGCTAAGGAGATTTCTGCATCTTTAGAAAGTCTTTAATTGGACCAAGGCTGTATCAAGGATTTCTAAGGATCAATGCTGCCAGATTTAAATCAGCCCAGTGTGCCATATGTCATTGTGACTAATGGGTCATTTGGACTGGCAGAGAATCCAATGCGGCCCTACAGTGGACATGGACTTAACTACAAACAGAAGATCTTTAATTGCCCACTGAGCAGGGCACACCAGATGGTCAAATGTGCACTGGAAGTCTGTACTTCAAAGTGGCAAATCCTCCATTCTTTGATTCAGCTGGATGCTAAAAATGGCTTGTTGTATCCTACAATTTTACTGCGGAAAGGAGGAGAGGAGAGGGCATCCTCAGACCCTGTGCCCCCAATTGTGTTTAAGATGTGCAGTTTTACGTCATGAATGTTAGAAATCAATTTGCTGATTTCTTTCTCTCCTCAGAAGGTCAAGTGGTTTTCCAGAATGAATACACACACACACATATATATATATATATATATATATATATATATATATATATATATATATATAGTGTACTAGGAAATATACTGTGAATAATAAAGTTCATGTGAACATTTGTTTATGCCTCCCAGCAGGTGTGTGTTTTGACTGCCATTTGCTGGAAATGGAAACCATACTGCACACGTATCAATGGCTACTTTTAAGCCTGTGCAGTAAGGTTTCTGCCTCACTTAGGCAAGGGGTGCAGTACCCCAGAGATCTGAGAAACTGTGTGAGGGTGTATGCTACAGTTGCCGTTCGCTGGGGATGGAAGCCATAACCAGGGCACACCCTAATCACTACGTCACACCCATCACTCAGGATGGAGTGTGGGGGAAGGAGCTAGCAAATATGTCATTTACCAGTTTTCTTAATGAACACAGTAAACACACTCACTCACTGTGTTCATTCATAGCATAGTAAATCTGTCGCCCTTACACCAAAGGCAGACTTTTTTGGAATCTCGCTTTTAATTTAAAGGAATTTTTTGAAAATTGTGACAAGGTTTTGTTAAATGCAGCAGAATAACTCTGCCTTTTTAGGTGGAGTACTAGGTCTGTGGGGAAGCCTTTGTATGCTACAACCAATTGTACAGGCAACAGGAGTTATGTGCTGAGGTATGATGGGGAAGAGAGGTTTGTATGGGATAATTCTCAACCTAAGACAGACCCCCCATCTCCACCCTTAACCACAAAGCAGCACCTACCTCTGTAAATTAATACGAGCTGGAGCCTGTAAAAGTCCCACACCAGTCTACCTGTAGTCGAGGCAGTGAGACTAGGATTTTAAATATATGCTGCATTTTGCCAATGGCCCCAAAAATGTGTCAAAAGTGTCCCCCATAATGTTGCAGTACCGATAAAAATCGCTGATCGTCGCCATTACTAGTAAAAAAAAAAATATTAATAAAAATGCCATAAAACTACCCCCTATTTTGTAAACGCTATAATTTTTGCGCAAACCAATCAATAAACGCTTATTGAGATTTTTTTTTACGAAAAATATGTAGAAGAATACGTATCGGCCTAAACTGAGGAAAAAAACTTTTTTTTATATATTTTTGGGAGATATATATTACAGCAAAAAGTAAAAAAATATTAATTTTTTTTTTCAAAATTGTCGCTCTATTTTTGTTTATAGCGCAAACAATTAAAACCGCAGTGGTGATCAAATACCACCAAAAGAAAGCTCTATTTGTGGGGAAAAAAGACACCAATTTTGTTTGGGAGCCACGTCGCACGACCGCGCAATTGTCAGTTAAAGCGACGCGGTTCCGAAACGCAAAAAGTGGCCCGGTCATTGACCAGCAAAATGGTCCGGGGCTGAAGTGGTTAATCTTTGTGACACTAAAATAGAATTTGAATAATACTTTCGAATATGGTGTATTGTCAAAGCTTAAAGTGGTTGTAAACCCACTTTGGAAAAATAAAATAAAATAAATAACACCTGCAAGACAAAGACATAATGAGCTAGTATTCATAGCGTACTAGCTCATTATGTAATACTCACCTGGGATCGAAGGCCCCGCTGTGGTGCCCGACATAGCACCGGCCGGCGACATGGCGTCCTGGAGTTACATCCGGGTATCCCGGCTCCGACGTTGCAATTGGCCGAGCCGCGATGACGTCAGTCCCGCGCATGCGTGCCATTGCTTCAGTGCGCATGTGCTGATTGCATCGGCACATGCAAATACAGGGGATATCTCCTAAACCATTCAGGTTTAGGAGATATCCGGGGTAGCTACAAGCAAGCCTTATTATAGGCTTACCTGTAGCAAAAAGTGTGTTGTAAGGGTTTACAACCTCTTTAATTGAACAAGCTGAAGTTAGAAAATGATTGGCTACAATTAGGGTTGTCCCGATACCGATACTAGTATCGGTACCGATACCAAGCATTTGCCCGAGTACTTGTACTCGGGCAAATGCTCCCGATGCTTCACCCGATACTTGTACTGTCAGCGGTGATCAGTGCATGGGGAAGTTCCAAGTACCGATTACCGCTGATTTTAAAGCAGCTGAAAGCCGCCGTGTATCCCGTGCATCCCGCCGCGTATCCCCTGTATGCCGCCATGTATCCCATGTATCTCTCCCCTTCCGTGCCTCTCCTCCACCCCCTGGAATTGTCAGGATGGAGAGCGGGGTAGGAGCCGGTAAATCCGGCTCCTTACTGCTCCGAATGGACAGAGTCAGTGATCACTGACTGTCCATTCACATAACTGAAACATTGTAATCTGTGATTACAAATGTTTCAGTTTATGAATGAAGAGAAGACGCTGTCTTCACTCCATTCATTTTCAGCGCAGCTGATGCTGCTGAGAAAGGGACAGGGGAACATGTGTCCCTAGTCCCTTTCTCTGTCTCAAAAAAACAAAAGAATAAAAAAAAATGGATTGTAGAAAGTAAAAAAATGTAAGAAAAAACACGCTGACATGGTCCACCCCCCCCCCCCCCTTAAAAAAAAGAAAGCATTATAAATAAAAAAAATTGTAAAAAAAATAATTAATTAATTAAAAACAAATTGTTAAAGATAAAAAAAAAAACATACTGACACATGTGCCGCTGTCACATGAGATTAAAAAAAAGTATCGGTATTCGGTATCGGCGAGTACTTGAAAAAAAGTATCGGTACTTGTACTCGGTCCTAAAAAAGTGGTATCGGGGCAACCCTAGCTACAATGCACAGCTGCCCCAGATTCTGAGTGCACCCGTTTTAGTAAATCCCCCCTTTGGGTCAAAGTAACTTTAACTAAGAACTGAGTAAAAAATAAAAAAGGAAGGAGGCACAGACAGGTAGAATTTCTGGCAAAAAAAAGGGTAATAGCAGGTGCCTTGTGGTACATGCTCTTAAAAAGGACTTCTAGCTTTAAAATTATACGACTAACAGGTTCATATTAGGAAATGTAAAAAGAGCAAATTTCCTGTAATCAAATTATTATTCATCCACACTTGATTATCCCATGCTGCTGCTGGAAAGCTATGGTGCAATTTGCTTTATTAGAAGTTTGCCTTTTAACATTCTCTGTTACCATTTAAAAGCAGTGTCATGTGAAAATAAAGAAACAATCACAAACTGCAAATCATGTCCTCATCTGTCCTCTACTGGTCACAAGCCTAAATGCAGCTATTAATAAATACATTGATAAAAAAGTCTGCCTTTGCCCGCTTGAGGTAGTTGTAAACCCGTACATATACCCAGTGAAGTGACCAGCCTCAGGTGATACACAGAGATTAAACAAATCCTCCTAAATAAGGGGTTGTAAAGGAAAACATTTGTTTTCATAATAAGCATCATTAACCTGCAGACATTCCTCTTTTCACTTCCTCATTGTTTGTTTTTGCTCAGAAGTTGCTCTATTTCTTCTCTGTTCTGTTCACTTCCTGCTTGTCTGATTTTACTGACCACCGTGAAGGGAGGCTTTACTGCTGTGGTCAGTGACGTGCTCGCCCCCTCCTGGGAACTACATCTGTGCAGCAGGACGCTCTCTACGTGTTTGAGACTTTAAGGAAGTGTGAATTACTGGGCGTGCCGCAATGCATACTGGGAAATGTAGTTCTTTCATGAACGAGCGCCGCAAACCAGGAAGTGAATGAGAGAACAGAAACTAGAATGCCGGAGGTGATATAGATGAAGGAATTTAATAGGTATTTACTCGTTTTTTAACAGAATCATTACACTATTCTGTCTGTCTACCTTGCAGACATTCATTTTATGCAAAAACATGTTTTTCTTTACAACTCCTTTAAACCTGTTTATCTACAGCTGTTCGAAGTCCTGAGCATTCAGAAAGTAGAGGGTGGGGAGCTAAAGTGCTCTGCAATGCTCATTGAGAGCCGTTTGGATTGAAGGGGCACACCCCCCTACAAAAAGCACAGAGGAATGCTGGAGCTGCCTCTCTTGGTGTCAGCAAAACGTGTCAGAGGAGACTTATGCAGATAGCAGGGGAAAGGGGCAGCAGACAGAAATTACACTTGTATGTGTATAAATATGGCGCAAAGCCCTATTCTAGAGAGTAGGCAGCCAACACAACAAAGAAAGTTGTAAATAGTGTAAAAAAAAAGCAAGTGTAGCGCCAAAAGTGAAATCACTCCACGTGTGAGGTGAGTGTTGGGGGCAGGGACAAAAGTGTCCAACTTTCCACTGGAAGTGTCCCTTATTCAAAAAGGAAAAAATAAAATAACAAAGGTGTATGTATATATATCACTACAGGTGATAATTACCCTAACCACACAAAAATGTGAACATATGCGTGATCATAAATATACATAAAGTGTGAACCAGGGCCACAGGTTTGTTCAGAAAAAAGTGTTACTCTGCAATCACAATAATAACATTCCAAATAAATAAAATATATGAAACAAATATATATAAAAATAAAAAAAATAACCCAAGGTGTAGGGTTGCGAGCAAAGATAAATCCTCTGGACATACAGCACTTGTTATAGTCCTAAAGGCCACAGAGATTAAATATGGATCAAAGAGATGGCAACCATGGGAAGAAGAAGATGTACGTCCTCACAATCTGTGGATCGTGTTGATGTCACTTTCTCTCTCAGTGAACACAGTTGAATTCATATACTTCAGAGAATCAAAATCTCGGCACCGGGGGTGCGCATCGCGGTGATCGTTATTGCGGGTGTCAGTCTGACACCCCGCAACACCGATCTAGGTAAAGTGTCTCTCACGGTGACACTTTACCACGTGATCAGCCGTGTCCAATGACGGCTGATCACGATGTAAACAGGAAGAGCCGTTGATGGCTCTTCCTCACTGGCGTCTGACAGACGCGAGTAGAGGAGAGCCAATCGGCGGCTTTCCTGACAGGGGGGGGTTTGCGCTGATTGTTTATCAGCGCAGCCCCTCCTCAGGTTGGCCACACTGGACCACTAGGGAAGCCCACACTAGACCACCAGGGGAAAAAAAAAAAAACGGGCAAAAAATAAAATAAAAAAATTGGTAAAAAAAATATAAAACAAAAATAAAATGACAGTAAAAAAAAAAAAGATGCCAATCAGTGCCCACAAATGGGCACTGATTGGCAACATGGATCTATCAGTGACACCCCTCAGTGTCCATCAGTGCCACCCCCACAGTGTCCATCAGTACCACCCCACAGCGCCAATCAATGCCCAGTGCCCACCTATCAGTGCCCATCTGTGCCACCCATAAGTACCCATCAGTGCCACCCATAAGTGTCGCCCATCAGTGCCGCCTATGAGTGCCCATCAGCGCCGCCTATTAATGCCACCTCATCGGTGCCCACCAGTACTACCTTTTCTGTGCCCATCAGTGCCGCCATATCAGTGCCTGTAATTGAAAGAGAAAACTTACTTATTTACAAAAAAATGAACAGGAAAAAAATAAAAACTTAATTTTTTTTTTTAAATTTTCTGTCTTTTTTTAGTTGTTGCACAAAAAATAAAAAAAAATAAAAAATAAAAAATCGCAGAGGTGATCAAATACCACCAAAAGAAAGCTCTATTTGTGGGGAAAAAAGGACGCCAATTTTGTTTGGGTGCAGTGTAGCATGACCGCGCAATTGTCATTCAAAGTGCGACAGCTGAAAATTGGCCTGGGCGGGAAGGTGCGTAAGTGCCTGGTATGGAAGTGGTTAAGAGAACAGACCACAAACACTTTAGGGCCTTGTTCCCATTTACATGGATAAGAAAAAAAATTGCAGATTCCACTCGTAGAGACACAAGATTACATTCATTTACATGCATTTTAGGGAGTTTTTTTGTATGTTGACATCAGTTTACATGTGCATCTATTATGTGCCCTGTTCACACCACAGTGTTGTCATGTCGTTTTTTTTTTTACACAAGCGAAAAGTGACCACAGTTTTGCCAACTGCCTGTACCTTGGCAGTCCGTAAATTTGAATCTGTTTTTTGAGCTGGCAGTAAGGGACAGCGGCTGCCCGTGAAAAGTATGGATGAGGACTGACATTGGAACTGCGCATGCGCCAGGCTCATGCAGACTCGTATATGCTCGGTCACTTTCGCATGTGCAGTGAGTTAATGATGTAATGGCACCGCCTGGTGACATTTTTGAATGGACAGCAGCTGGCACTCAGCTGCCTCGGAGTCAGCAGCATATCAGTGGACATGACTGGGCCTTGGATGAAGCATGTGGGGACTGCCACCACCATGCCACTGTAAGCATGGCCACACCAAGACCAAACCCCTGCACCATCCATAATGGATGTGGGGTCCGGTCTCCCAGACTCAGTGTGGCTGCTGGAGGGAGACTCCCACCACTGTGAGCACAGCCACTCTAAGTCCTGGAGACCAGACCCCTGCACCATCCATGGCTGCAATATCTACAGTATGTGATGTCCTCATCCTCCAACCACCTCTTATACCATGTCTGCACTCTGCAGCCTCCTACCAACTCCTGTATGCTGTCCGCAGCCTCCAACCACCTCCTGTGTCCTGTCCGCAGCCTCCAACCACCTCCTGTATGCTGTCCGCAGCCTCCAACCACCTCCTGTGTCCTGTCCGCAGTCTCCTACCACCTCCTGTATGCTGTCCGCAGCCTCCAACCACCTCCTGTGTCCTGTCCGCAGCCTCCAACCACCCCCTGTGTCCTGTCCGCAGCCTCCTACCACCTCCTGTGTCCTGTCCGCAGCCTCCTACCACCTCCTGTGTCCTGTCCGCAGCCTCCAACCACCTCCTGTGTCCTGTCCGCAGCCTCCAACCACCTCCTGTGTCCTGTCCGCAGCCTCCAACCACCTCCTGTGTCCTGTCCGCAGCCTCCAACCACCTCCTGTGTCCTGTCCGCAGCCTCCAACCACCTCCTGTGTCCTGTCCGCAGCCTCCAACCACCTCCTGTGTCCTGTCCGCAGCCTCTAACCACTTCCTGTGTCTTGTCCGCAGCCTCCAACCACCTCCTGTGTCCTGTCCGCAGCCTCCAACCACCTCCTGTGTCCTGTCCGCAGCCTCCAACCACCTCCTGTGTCCTGTCCGCAGCCTCCAACCACCTCCTGTGTCCTGTCCGCAGTCTCCTACCACCTCCTGTATGCTGTCCGCAGCCTCCAACCACCTCGTGTGTCCTGTCCGCAGCCTCCTACCACCTCCTGTGTGTCCTGTCCGCAGCCTCCTACCACCTCCTGTGTCCTGTCCGCAGCCTCCAACCACCCCCTGTGTCCTGTCCGCAGCCTCTAACCACTTCCTGTGTCCTGTCCGCAGCCTCCAACCACCTCCTGTGTCCTGTCCGCAGCCTCCAACCACCTCCTGTGTCCTGTCCGCAGCCTCCTACCACCTCCTGTGTCCTGTCCGCAGCCTCCTACCACCTCCTGTGTCCTGTCCGCAGCCTCCTACCACCTCCTGTGTCCTGTCCGCAGCCTCCAACCACCTCCTGTGTCCTGTCCGCAGCCTCCAACCACCTCCTGTGTCCTGTCCGCAGCCTCCAACCACCTCCTGTGTCCTGTCCGCAGCCTCCAACCACCTCCTGTGTCCTGTCCGCAGCCTCCAACCACCTCCTGTGTCCTGTCCGCAGCCTCTAACCACTTCCTGTGTCCTGTCCGCAGCCTCCAACCACCTCCTGTGTCCTGTCCGCAGCCTCCAACCACCTCCTGTGTCCTGTCCGCAGCCTCCAACCACTTCATGTGTCCTGTCCGCAGCCTCCAACCACTTCCTGTGTCCTGTCCGCAGCCTCCAACCACCCCCTGTGTCCGTCTGCAGCCTCCAACCACCTCCTGCGTCAAAAAGCCTCCAACCACTTCCTGTGTCCTGTCCGCAGCCTCCAACCACCTCCTGTGTCCTGTCCGCAGCCTCCAACCACTTCCTGTGTCCTGTCCGCAGCCTCCAACCACTTCCTGTGTCCTGTCCGCAGCCTCCAACCACTTCCTGTCAGGGACCTACCTGTGGGCTCCGACGAGTCCCTGTTGCTCGCGCTCCAGTTTCGCGTGTATGCGCGCCGCGCGTGCACCTATCGTGCGCGCGCGTGCACGGCGCGCGTCTGCGTCACGGGGGCGCGCGCATGCGCGGCGGGAGCGCGCGCATGCGCGGCGGGAGCGCGCGCATGCGCACTAGCCTCTCTTCCCCTTTAAAAGATCAGTAGCAGCAGTGACACCTTGCTGTCTGATCTACAGCTTTGTGTCCTGAAAACCCTGAAACCTGAAGTCTGTTGAAACCTGATACCTGCTTACCTGTTGTAACCTGATACCTGCTCTACCCGATACCTGACCCGGCTCCGTCTGACTACCTGATTATCGTTACCGAACCCTGGCTTGACCCGACTCCGCTCTTCTCTGCTGCCTATCGTTACAAGACCTATGCTTGAACTTTGACAAACGTTACCTCCGCTACAAGAGTGACTTTCGGGTGATCCGTCCATCTGACCCTTGTTGACTGCATACCTGTTCCTGTCTTGCATCTGACCCGGCTCGTCCACCAGTTCCGCTATCCGTTTCCAGTGGCCCTCCAGAGACGCTGTCTCCTCCACTGCCTGTCCGCAAGACTTCCATTCCGCCCGGTCTGCTGTCATCCCAAGCACTCCTACCCCGCCGTGCTCCCGGACTTGCTGTCCCCACTCCAGCAGTCCCTGAACCCGGGTGGTAAGAGGGGCTCTTTCCTGCATACGAGGCTCTATCCACGAGGTACGTAACAGTATCAGACAGCCATGTCAGAGCCTGCGGGAATAGCCCCTGCCATAGACGAAATCTGCAAACACCTGGCGTCCCTCACAGAAGCAGTAAAGAACCTACAGGAAGGCTACGTTAGGCTAGAAGGACAGGTACACAGCCTGGCTGCCCCCAATGATCCAGCTGCTCCTTCAACCTCCAGATCCGCATCAGCTGTTTCTGCTCCTTCGGTGGTAATGCTCCCACCTGAACCAAGAGTTCCAGTGCCAGAGCGATTCGCTGGCGACCGCACCAAATTTCGAGCCTTCCGTAGCGCCTGTGAGCTCTACTTCGCCCTGCAACCCCGGACATTTTCCTTGGAGGTCACTAAAGTAGGATTTGTAATCTCCCTACTACAAGGGGACCCTCAGACCTGGGCCCACCGGCTGCTCGAGGAGAATGGTGATCAGACACGGACCCTGTTCGCGTTTCTTGAGGCCATGGCTTTGCTATATGATGACCCTCAACGAGCCGCTACCGCAGAGTCTGCCCTACTCACGCTCCAGCAAGGCCGCAGAGCGGCTGAGGACTATGTTACGGACTTTAGGCGCTGGAGCGCGGACACTCAATGGAACGATGCAGCTCTGCGGCACCAGTTTCGCTTGGGCCTTTCTGAAAGTCTTAAGGACGAACTCGCTCGAGTGGGGGTGCCCGAGACCCTCGAGGATCTAATTACCACAGCTATCCAGATCGACCGCCGGCTTCGTGAACGCCGGGCTGAGCGATCTTCTCAACCGAACCGTCCCACCTGGATGACTGCCAAAGTGCCTATGCCGGCTTCTCGTTACCTACCTCCTACCTACCCAAATCCCCCCAGCACCAACCAGGACTCATCTGAACCCATGCAACTTGGCCTCTTGCGACCAACACTACCACCTGAAGAGCGGGCACGTCGTCGCCAACTCAACCTTTGCATGTACTGCGGCGGGACTGGCCACTACGTTCACAACTGCCCTGTTAAGACACGTAAGTGCCTCACCTCAGCTCCTGTCAACTTCTCAGCCCTGTCAGGCAATGCAACCCACCTTGCTCTACCTTTCTCGTTACAGTGCCAGGGAAGGAATATTCCGGTCAACGCCATCCTTGACTCCGGCGCATGCAGCTGCTTCATCGATACCGCTTTTGTCAACCTGCACAGCATCCCCTTACGAAGAAAGACCCATGGACTCTCTGTTTTCCTGGCCGACGGCTCCCGCATTAGTTCTGGACAGGTAACCCAAGAGACTCTACCTCTACCTGCTTTAATTGCTCCTCAGCACAAGGAACTGTTGGTCCTAGATGTGATTTCCTCTCCTCTGTTTCCGGTAATCCTCGGCCTACCCTGGCTTCAGGCTCACAACCCTCTGATTAATTGGGCATCTGGAGAGGTGTCTTTTCAGTCCCCTTACTGCCAGCAATACTGTCTACCAGGGCCCACCAGTTCGCCTCCCACCTTACTATGTATGGACTCTGACCCAAGCCTGCTTCAGTGCATTCCTGAACCCTATCATGACTTCCTGGACGTTTTTAGTAAACGAGGGGCCGACTCCCTTCCGCCCCATCGCCCCTATGACTGCCCGATCGAGCTCCTCCCAGGGGCCGAAATTCCTTTTGGGCGTATTTTTCCGTTGTCAGAAAAGGAGCAGGAGGCCCTAAAAATATATATAGATGAAAACTTACATAAGGGGTTCATCCGGCCTTCTACCTCCCCAGCAGGCGCTGGAATATTTTTTGTTACAAAGAAGGATCAGTCCCTCCGTCCGTGTGTAGATTACCGGGAACTCAATAATATCACAGTGAAAAACCGGTACCCGCTACCCCTGGTACCCGAGCTCTTCCAAAAACTGAGGTCAGCTATCGTCTTCACCAAGCTAGATCTGAGAGGGGCCTACAACCTGGTCCGTATTCGGGAGGGGCACGAATGGAAAACAGCTTTTCGTACCCGATTCGGTCACTACGAGTACCTAGTCATGCCCTTCGGACTATGTAATGCGCCCGCCACCTTTCAGCATTTTATTAATGACGTACTCAGAGACTTTCTGGACATCTTTGTAATTGTCTATCTTGATGATATCTTAGTCTTTTCCAGATCATTAGACAGACACCGAGAGCATGTTCGTAAAGTACTCCACCGGCTCCGTCTACACAGATTATACGCCAAGGCAGAGAAATGCGAATTTGAACGTCAGACCATCCAGTTCCTAGGCTTGGTAATCTCTCCCACCGGAATTAAGATGGACCCGCAGAAGGTGTCTGCTATCCTCGACTGGCCGGTACCCCTAGACAAGAAAGGGGTACAACGCTTCGTAGGTTTTGCAAACTTCTATAGAAGATTTATCAGGGGGTTTTCTGCAATAATTTCTCCCATCACACAATTGACCAGACAAAACCTACGTTTTCACTGGAACCCAGAAGCTCAAAAGGCCTTTGACCGACTCAAAAAGCTTTTCACGTCAGCCCCGATCCTCAGTCACCCTGATCCTGCACTACCCTATATCCTCGAGGTTGACGCATCTGAAGTCGCAGTGGGAGCTGTTGTCTCCCAACGCCAGGGAAATAAAGACCTAATGCATCCCATCGGATTCTTTTCCCGGAAACTTTCTCCTGCGGAAAGAAATTATGATGTCGGAGATCGTGAGCTACTTGCCATCAAGACCGCACTGGAGGAATGGAGGTACCTGTTAGAAGGCGCAGCCCACCCAGTATTAATTTATACCGATCACAAGAATCTTGAGTACCTAAGATCTGCTAAAAGGTTGAAACCCCGTCAAGCCCGCTGGGCGCTGTTTTTCTCACGCTTCTGTTTTCACATCACCTACCGGCCAGGTTCAAAGAACGTCAAGCCAGACGCATTATCCCGGATGCATGATAACCCCAAGGATATACCGGTTCCTGACACTATTTTACCAGCAGGTAACTTCCTACTTCTCCAGTCTGGTCTACTCTCCGAAATTAGAGAAGCATCCACAGATGCCTCCAAACCTTCCAGCATCACTTTAACATCTAGGGATGGACTGTTTTGGAGAGGCAGCCAAATTTTCGTTCCAGAAACAAGCCGTGTGGAAGTCCTGAAACTCCTTCACGACCACCCATTGGCGGGACACTTTGGGGTTCGGAAAACCCTCGAACTGGTCCGTCGTACCTTCTGGTGGCCAGACCTGGAAAATTTCTGCAAGACATATGTCAACTCATGCCGCACGTGTAATCGAAACAAGACCACAAGAAGCCGAGCTTGGGGACTGTTGAAGCCCCTACCTGTACCCAATAGACCCTGGGAAATGATTTCTATAGACTTTATAGTCGAACTTCCTCGTTCAGAGGGGTGCACGGCAATTTTTGTAGTCGTGGATCGCCTATCCAAAATGGCTCATTTCCTTCCCTTAAGGAGTACCCCAACGGCCACAGAGACTGCTCGCATCTTCATCAAGGAGATTGTTCGGCTACACGGAATTCCCTCCGACATCGTGTCTGACAGGGGGGTTCAGTTCACGTCCCGCTTCTGGAGATCCTTATGTGAAACCTTGAAGATTAAACTCTCCTTTTCCTCAGCCTATCATCCCCAAACCAACGGGCAAACAGAGAGGACCAATCAGACTCTTGAACAGTACATTAGGTGCTTTACGTCCTTCTCTCAGGACGATTGGGTTTCCCTGCTACCCCTAGCGGAGTTCGCGTACAATAACGCCAACCACTCAGCTACCGGGCAATCCCCTTTCTTTGCCAACTATGGTTTTGATCTAACCTTTTTACCTGACCTTTTTTCAGAATCCCCAGTCCCGGCAGTGCAGAGTACGATGGAGTTCCTCAGCCACAACAACCAGGTATTACGGGAAGCGGTGACTAAAGCTCAAGCTGCCAGTAAAAAGTTAAACTTTGACCGGAAGAAGAGAGGCGAATTAATCCTGCAACCAGGTGACCAGGTATTGCTATCTACAACCAACCTCAAGTTGGCCTGTCCTTCAAAGAAGTTGGGACCAAAGTTCATAGGACCTTTTCCAGTACGAAGGAAGATCAATGAGGTATCGTATGAACTATCCTTACCTGATTCTTTGAAAATTCATCCAGTATTCCATGTGTCATTGTTGAAACCTGCAGTTCTGGATCCCTTTCCTGATAGAGGGACCAGTCCCCCAGAACCTGTTTTTGTTGATGGGTGCGAGGAATATGTTGTGGAGGCCATCCTCGACTGTAGGAAGCGGCAAGGGCAAACTCAATTTTTAGTAAAATGGAAAGGGTATGGCCCAGAAGACAATTCCTGGGAACCCGAAAACAACATCCATGCACAGAGACTGATTCGCAATTTTTTTTCCGCTCACCCTGAAAAAAGAATCCAATTTGGCATCCGGAGGCTGCCCCTTGGGGGGGGGCAATGTCAGGGACCTACCTGTGGGCTCCGACGAGTCCCTGTTGCTCGCGCTTCCCTGTCCGCAGCCTCCAACCACCTCCTGTGTCCTATCCGCAGCCTCCAACCACCTCCTGTGTCCTGTCCGCAGCCTCCAACCACCTCCTGTGTCCTGTCCGCAGCCTCCAACCACCTCCTGTGTCCTGTCCGCAGACTCCAACCACTTCCTGTGTCCTGTCCGCAGCCTCCAACCACCTCCTGTGTCCTGTCCGCAGACTCCAACCACTTCCTGTGTCCTGTCCGCAGCCTCCAACCACCTCCTGTGTCCTGTCCGCAGCCTCCAACCACCTCCTGTGTCCTGTCCGCAGCCTCCAACCACTTCATGTGTCCTGTCCGCAGCCTCCAACCACCCCCTGTGTCCTGTCTGCAGCCTCCAACCACCCCCTGTGTCCGGTCTGCAGCCTCCAACCACCCCCTGTGTCCTGTCTGCAGCCTCCAACCACCTCCTGTGTCCTGTCCGCAGCCTCCAACCACCTCCTGTGTCCTGTCCGCAGCCTCCAACCACCCCCTGTGTCCTGTCCGCAGCCTCCAACCACCCCCTGTTTCCTGTCTGCAGCCTCCAACCACCCCCTGTTTCCTGTCTGCAGCCTCCAACCACCCCCTGTGTCCTGTCTGCAGCCTCCAACCACCCCCTGTGTCCGTCTGCAGCCTCCAACCACCCCCTGTGTCCTGTCTGCAGCCTCCAACCACCCCCTGTGTCCGTCTGCAGCCTCCAACCACCTCCTGCGTCAAAAAGCCTCCAACCATCTCCTGTGTCCTGTCCGCAGCCTCCTACAACTTCTTGTATCATGTCCACAGTCTCCTACCACCTCCTGTATCCTGTCCACAGCCTCCAACCTTGAAATGATGCCCCCCCCTTAAAAAAAAGTTCTGCAGACGCCTATGTATGAGCAACCCTCCTTTCTGTATAAAAATCAAAGACCACAGCTGAATTAAGAAGACCCCCTGTATAGGACATAGCCAGCAGGATTCCCTTTTTAAATATCTATGTATAAGCACCACTTTGCTGACCAGACCGCAGTGCACTCCACACACAAACCCGCAAACACACCAACCGCATGCCAGAAAAATGAACTAGGACACCACGTGACGTGCAGCGGCTCATCCCACAGACCTGCCCCTTAGAGCTCTCTGTTGCTAGGAGACGGAAGGAAACTTCTCAGCCTGTACAGCGGACAGGTACTGGAGATCGGATTGGAACCGGTAAACGGGTGACGGAGGGAGGCGGGGCGAATCGTTCATGCAAAGACACCCGTATGTTATCCGGTGACGCTTATTAGTGCTAACCGTTGTGGTGTCAGTATTTCCGGGGACATCTAATGCAGGTCACGACTGTCAGCTTCCTGTATTGTACCCTTTGTAGTTGTTGTCCCATTCATTTCTATGTAGTTATCTCGTACTAATGTGATGGAGTGTTTATGAAGTAGGACTTGGCACTTCTGTGTATTTGCTCACCGAGGGCCCATTCACATTATAGTATTGCGGTAAAGCGTAGCGAAATGCGCTTCATTCTGTATAACACGCCACACCCACCGCGATGCAGGGCGCTGCCAGAAATGCGACATGCACTTTATTTGGTCCTCGAACTGCCCTAATGTGACACGTTACCATATACAAACTAACCAGTGCGCTTCATGTGAAAAAAGAAAAATAAGCGTGAAATGATATAATAATAATTATATCTATAATAATAATAATATAATAATTATATCTATAATAATATTAATATAATATATATAATAATTAAATAATAATAATAAGTATTATTAAATATAATAATAATAATATATAGATATAATGTATATAATATATATATATATATATATCTAGAGAGAGAGATATGAATAAATATATGGAGGTTGCTGCTAATATTAAACTATTCAAAGTGAGTAGAGCACTGCCTTTTCGGAATATTGAAACACTTTAATTCACAAAATCACGGTGTTGGAGAATATATATTGGACTGATGAATTACAGAAATTATGATTTTTATTAACTTAAATTTTTATAAATTTGTTTATAAATTTTCTTTATGTTTGTGTACATTTATATACATGTAACATTTTTTTCGAGATTTTATATTTATATATTTTTTTATTACACATTGGTTTTCATCTTGGTAATAATGAATTTTCACTTACTAATTTCAGGAGCAGCTCTGGCACATAATTATTTAATTAGATAATAGTTGGCGCCGTCCCTTTCTCGTTTATTTATTTTCCTTTAGGTAAGTAAATCTACTATAACAAGTCCCCCATTAATGAAATTGTAACAGTTTCCCAAAGTTAAGCTGGACATAGATGGGTCAGTTTTTTTGTGTGAAACCAGCATTTTTGAAAAAAATAAATAAATAAAAAAACGGACCCAATTCCCTCATCTACACATTGGAGGTGGGTGGGGAATCCTCTCCGCTGAGCTATTGTATTCTGATAGCAGGGACGCTTCCCCACCATCAGAATACAATGATCACTACTGCAGACTAAAGTCTGGAGTGCTGATTGGGCAGATTGTTTTTCCCCCTCAGGCTGGTTGAACAGAAGTCAATAGATCGACTTCTGTTCAACCACAGTGTTCATACATGACTACTTATAGTTTCCACCAGAAGCCTGTCCGATAGGGTGACAACACAGAGCACAATAAAAGGAGCGTTGTCACTTTTCAGCTAACTAAAAAAGGTCCTGACATGAATGCTGGAGATTTAGGATGATTGAAAAATTACACAACTCAAATGGAAATGCATATATATATATATATATAATATAGAAGGCATAAAACATTTGTGTGGGGGGGGGGATTTGTGCTAGGAGGGGGGATTTGGGGGAGGAGGATTTTTCGCTAAGAGGGGGAATTTGGGGGATTTTTATTTGTACTGGGAGGTGAGATTAGGAGAAGGAAGAGGATTTTGTCCAGGGAAAGGGCTTGGAGGGGGGTGACTTGTTTAGGGAGTGGGGGTTTGAGGGGGAGAGGATTTATGTTGGAGAGGTTTAGGAGAGGACTTGTGCTAGGGAGAAGGGGGGGGGTAGAGATAAGTGCTGAGGGATCAAAGGATTTGTATTAGGGAAGGCAGAAGTGGTGGGAAAGGATTAGTGCTAGGATGGGGGGGGGGGGATTTGGGGGGAGAGGGCGAGTACTGGGGGAGGGAAATTTGAGGGAGGAGAGGCTTTGTACTAGGAGAGGGAATTTGAGGGGAGTATTATTTTTGCAGAGTAACAAGGTCTTTAATAAAGTCTGGGGGGGGGGGGGGTGTTCTGGAAGAGATTTGTGGGATAAAGGTGCCAAAACGCTAAACACAAAGTGCCATGTGTGGTGTGATTTTTTTTTTTTTTAAAGTGTCAGGCACTTCTTTTGTGCATAGGGCATTAACATGAAGCAATATTATGACTGATACTGTCCCAAAAAAAATATACCACTTGGTTACATCAAAGAAACTATGACAATTGCTGTTTTTAATTTCACATTTCTTTAGTAGATTCAGCAGCCATGCCAAAGAAAGGCAGCAAAAAATCAGGCAAATTAAGCCGCATGACCGAAGAAGAGCGGCTATTGTACATGCAGCAGAAGATGATGGCAGAAGAGGAGCAGAATAAGAAGAAACAGGACATGTTGATGCAGTTTCTCAAAGTAAGTAATTGGAAACTAATTCTATCTAATCAATTAATCAAACGAATCCTTATTCAACAGATAAACATTTAATACAGGGTGTACCCAAGAAGCTAAGCAATATGCACATAGCAGAAGCTGTTTACTTTCAGATTGTTTCTCTGTAACTGACACTTCTCTAACCAATCAAGTTCTGCGTGTAAATTTGGGCCCACCCTAGTTTTCTCTTATTCATGTCAGTCACAAAAGAATATAATAAGGCTAGTGGGTCAACATAAGAAGTCAAGCAGTATTTTAAGAATGGGGTCAGCAATGACAGCCTCCATGTGTCTCTTATGAAAGGCAAACAGCTAAATAAACGGATAAAATACATACACTGTATGGTAGCTGTTTACCTGCAACAGTATTTGCTTTTATGTCCATCCAGTCCTGTGATTTGGTTACTAGGCAGCGTAACTGGGCTGGTAACCTGACTTTTCTTTACTGAAATTAAAGGATAAGTTCACCTTTGGGAATATGTTACATGTTCCACCTGTTTGTAGGTTGGAACATGTAACATGTTCCCGTTCTGCAGCGTCTCCCCGATCCGCTGCAGCTAGTGATAGCAAAGCGAGGGAGTTCTATGAATGGAAACTACAAGTACTGACTGCCTTTGCAGCTGTCGGCTTGTAGTACTCAATGAACCACCAGGGTGCTGTTGAGCCCTATGGTAGTCCATTGATTCATCCTGTCAGTGTGTATCTGCCTGCCCATACAAGGTACAAGCAGATAGCCTACATTGACAGTCTGCAAGAGCCCTGCATTGAAACTGCAATCTGCTGATCACGGGTGCAATGCTTTCCAGTCCCTTAGAAAAAAAATAAACATAAATGCACATTTTTACCTGCAAAAAAAATGTGCATTTTTTTTTTTTTAAAGGTGAACTTTCCCTTACTCTGCTGTCTCCTTTTGTCAGCATATTTCTCTTCAGCATATTTGTATAAAGCAGAGCCTGATTAGCTCTGACCCTCCTCTCTCAAATGTAGTTCTATTGCGCAGGGCTGTACAATACCTAAAGCTGGCCATACATTTTTTTTTTTAGGGCTCTTTCACACGTCCGTCAGTTTTTTAGATAATTTTTTTCCCCTTCAGTTGATCCGTTTTTTTCATCCGTTTTTCGTCCGTTTTCCGTCCGTTGACGTCCGTTTTTCATCAGTTTTTTTCATCCGTTTTTTCATCCGTTTTTTTTTTTTTTTTTTAGAACTTTTTTTTTTACATATTTTGATGAAAAACTGACGTTAGCGGATCGGATGGTAAACGGATCATCCGCTAACGTCCGTTTTTCCGCTAACGGACGCTAACACATAGGGAAGCATTGAGGTCCGTTAATGGACGTCCAAAAAACGGACGAACTGAATGGACGTGTGAAAGAGCCCTTAGTCTGTGGGTTGAACGAAATCAGCTGAACCGGAAATCCTGCCTGCTGCGCTATTGGGTTCTGACAGTGAGGTGGCTGCCAGAATACTGTACATAGATCAGTACTGCAGCCATTGGCTTTTATTCAACAGGGTGGTTAATTGGTAGACCAATATCTGTTGAACTGCAGTAGTCACACATGGATTCAAATTCAGCCAGTCCCTGCTGAACTGGCCTAATTTCGATCCATCTATAGTCAGCTTAAAGTGGTTCTAAAGGCAGAAGGTTTTTTACCCTAATGCATTCTATCCATTAAGGTAAAAAAAAACGTCTGCATGCTGCTCCCCCCCCTTTTATACTTACCAGATCCAGATCTTGATCCAGTGATGTGCATGAGATCAGAGGCCCTCTCCTCTCTCTCCCTCCATATTGTCTCAGACACTGCCAGCCATTGGTTCATGCTTCTATAAATCACAGGCAGTGATAGGGGAGCGAGGGCATGGCCCAGTCCTACTGTCTATGGCAATAGATGCAGACAACAAGCCAGGGTTCCCCACCAGCTACCCTGTGCCCCCTTTTAGAACCTGCTTTCCATCGTGGCATATCTGTAGGCTCGCTCCCAAGCTCTGTGCAGGTAATAACACACACAGTGTGGCTTGGCTCCACCCCTGCTCCCTCCTCACAGCATTTGATTGACTGCAGCAGGAGCCAATGGCTCCCGCTACTGTCTCTGAGCCTGTGAGAGGAAACCAGCACTGCTGCAGGCACAGTGCTGGATCGAAAACAAAAAACAAACTGTCCAAAAGACAGATTTTTCTAATTACCGGTATTTTTCATCTTGTGTATGGGCACCATTAGACATCCCACTGTAAACTATCATCCTCCAGGCATCCTCTTCATGCTGGATGGGGTGTTAATTAAAGTCCTACATTTCCAGCTGCAGCAACCTTTGGCAATCAGTCTGATCTCCAGGAGGGAGCTGAAGGAAGTGTGGGAGGAAAGCTCTAAGAATTTCCGGGTTTAGCACTGTCAAAATCCTAGCACAGTGGCCATAATAATGAAATGTAATAAAATAAAAAATATTAAAAGTTACACAATAAATAAATAATTAAGAAATGTATTATACCTTAAACAAATTCTCTGATTATTATAAGTTCTCTGATTATTATAAATTTAAAAAAATAAATTAACTAAAGTTAAAAATTATTTTGCGTCTTTTTATTATAAAAATGTGGGGCCTTTGCCCCACATTTTTATAATAAAAAGACGCAAAATAATTTTTGGTATGGAAATGGGTTGAAAAATGTATTGCTGATTATATTTATATTTAGCACCATTCTGCAGGACCCTCTGTTGTCTGGACAAAAATAGTGGTACTTCCGCCAAAGTAAGCACTGGAGGGGCTGTGTGATCATGTAGTTGTCAGTAAACATGTGCTGTGCTAATTGTGGCAGAAACTCCTATGGAGGATCCAGGCAACAGAGGACATCAAATGTTCCTCACCAGTGGCAGAGTACTCAGCCCTACCAGCACTGACTGTGGCAGTATAGTCTGTATTACTTCTATTCAGCATCCTCTGTGTCCTTGGGGAAGTTCTACAAACTATCCTGTCACAGTCTGTGCATAGGGTTCCCACTATCCCTATCATTTTTAGTGAGAGAGGGGGTGGTGGCTTCAGTGCTGGCTCTAGCCTCCCATAGGAATACTCACAAATTGGGCTTCAGCTTGGGGAGAATCTACTTCTCTAATATTTCTCTCCAGCATCCTCTGTGTCCTTGGGGAAGTTCTACAAACTATCCTGTCACAATCTGTGCATAGGGTTTCCGGCTAGCCCTATCATTTTTAGTGAGAGAGGGGGTGGTGGCTTCAGTGCTGGCTGTAGCCTCCCATAGGAATACTCACAAATTGGGCTTCAGCTTGGGGAGAAGCTACAGCCAGCAATAACGGAGTGCTATTCCCTGGAAAATTAAAATGGATTTAAGTGTTGTGGTGATACTTCTTATTTACCCCCCCAAAAAAATATTATATTGCAGCTTACCAAAACGTAGATGTAGTGGCGGCATTAGTTTTCTTTTTTAGTTTTTTCCCCCTTTATTTTCATCTGTTAATCTTGCCAATCAGTTTGTTATTTTTCAACTTCCTGTACCAGACTAAACTGTCCATTAAAAGTGGCCGTTATAGGGTTGAGACAAACTATTTAACACTGGCAGTGGTGCTTACAATGGTTAGCTTTTATTTGTTTATGTAAAACCTTTATCCCAAAAGGATAAAAGGGGGTTGATGTAATTGCTGAAAAAGTGTTATCAGGCATTTTTCTTTCATTTGTTAGTCAAGTCCGTTTGAATCTGCTAGTTCAGCTAACACTATTCTCCACCCAGATTGACAATGCTGCTGTCCAAAGGTGTTTCTGTTGCTTCTCCATCTGGAGTGGAGACACCCTAAGACAGGAGTTGTGTTACTGTCCAGATCACCAGGCAAAAATAAAAGGGAAAAAGCCTAAAAAAATAAAACGAATGCAGCCACCACATTAACAGAAACAATAGTAAAATTATTGTCAGAAACGTGAAGACTTTTTTTTAAAGGTGAGCTTGGGGGACAGCAAAAATGCACTGTTGAGCCACGTTTTTGTATGACTGCTTTGTATGACTGCTTAATGCTGTCTTGGAAAATCTGAAATTATGTGACTCTCAGCTTTGTATTGTTACAAAGAATAATAAAAAAAAATCATAAATTTAAGAATATTTATAAAAACAAATTGCTTTTGTTCTGTGATAAAATTCAATATTCTCACTCTATATACTGCATTATGGCCACTAGATGGAGCTGGGCATACTTATTTCCTATGCAGTCAGCACCATCTATTGGCCACAAGTGGTATTTTCCCCATTAAAGTGTTAAACCCAAAAGCAAACATTTATTATATTGCAGCTAGCTTATCATTTATTAGATGTGATGGCTGCATTCATTTTCTATTTTTGGGGCTTTTTTTTCTTCTGTTTTCATTCGGCGATTCTGCCGGTAAGTGTGGTGTTTTTCAAATAAACAAGTTCCCCAGCAGAATGTATCAGAGTCGTTACAGAGATGAGACAAACGATTTAACACTAGCAGGGGTAGTTACAACAATCAGCTTTTATTATATTTATGTAAAACCTTTATCCCAAAAGGAAAAACAATTATTGCTGTAGCTGCTTATAAAGTATTACCTGGAGTTTGACTTCAATTTGTTAGTGAGTCTAAATCTACTAGTACATCTAACACTCCCCTGCCCCCCCAGACTAATAATGCTGCTGTGCAAAGGTGCCCCCTGCTTCTTCATCCAGAGTGGGGGCACTCTAATACAGTAGGTGTGTTACTGGCCAGATCACTAGGTGAATACAGAGGGAATTTGTAGAGGGAATTTGTAGAGACTATAGTCTAAGAATATTAACATTTTCTCCAGTGGCAAAGAACATACTGTATTTACATGCAGTTTAGATGGATGAACAGCTATGCAATTGTTATTATAAATAATGTACACCCTTTTTTAGGGCCCAATTGAATTTGTAAAGATGGCAGACTTTAGAGTTAGTTTGCTTGGAACATAAGGATCTCAGGTATTATAATATGAACATTTATTGTAATTGTTCTGTTTCTTTTTTATCTGTATTATTAAACCCTAGCATTCATTAACCACTTCAGCCCCGACCATTTTGCAGCTAAAGGACCAGCCCACTTTTTAGCGACTCGGCACTGTGTCACTTTAACTGACAATAGCGCGGTCGTGCGACGTGGCTCCCAAACAAAATTGACGTCCCCCCCCCCCCAAAAAGAGCGCTTTCTTTTGGTGGTATTTGATCACCTCTGTTTTATTTTTTGCGCTATAAACAAAAATAGAGCGAGAATTTTTAAAAAAATGCAATATTTTTTACTTTTTGCTAAAATAGATATCCCGAAAAATATATAAAAACGTTTTTTTTCCTCAGTTTAGGACAATAAGTATTTTTCTACATAATATTTAGTAAAACAAAGCGCAATAAGTGTTATAAAGTTATAGCGTTTACAAAATAGGGGATAGTTTTATGGCATTTTTATAATTTTTTCTTTTTACTAGTAATGGCGGTGATCAGTGATTTTTTTCGTGACTGCGACATTATGGCGGACAAATCGGACACTTTTGACACATTTTTGGGACCATTGTCATTTTCACAGCGATCAGTGCTATAACAATGCACTGTTTGCTGTGAAAATTACACTGGCAGTGAAGGGGTTAACCACTAGGTGGCGCTGTAGGGGTTAAGTGTTCCCTGCATAGTGTTTCTTACTGTAGGGGGGATGGGCTCTGAGTACACAGAGCCGAGATCAGTGTCATTGTCACTAGTCAGAACAAGAAGATGCTTGTTTACACAAGCATCTCCCCGCTCTACACCTCCGTGAGACGATCACGGGGATTCCGGCAACGATCCAGTCTGCGGGACCCGCGGTCCGACCACACACAGGGCCGCAGGGGGGCCCACACAGCAGGGGGAATTAGTGTGGTTTGGCAGAGGGGCAGTTACAGAAGCTGAAAGCCAGTTTCTCCCCCTCCTGCCGGCTTTTAGCTGCTGCAGGGAGAGACACAGATACAGGGCATCATTCCTGTATTTGCTTCCCCGACTGATTTCCATCCTCGCTCTGCCTGCTTCTGACACCCCCCATGATTTCTAACAGCAGCCCTGACCACACGGACAGGCATTTAAAGGGGACGTACAGGTACGTTGATATGCCTGTCCATGCCATTCTGCCGACGTATATGTGCAGGAGGCGTTCATTAAGCGGTTATACAAAATAAAAATGAAATAGAAAATAAAGTGAAGTGTTGTCCAGGGAACCTAAATCTAGGTTTTCTTCAATTTTAGATTTAAATCTCAGCTAAGCTGTGATTGTTTTTTTTCTTTTTCCGTAGCCTTTTTTTTTTTGCTCCAGCTTTTATACATTCAATTTAAGTAATTTTGCATTGGAAAAATGACAAAGCGTTTCTTGCATAGTCTGCATTTGTAGATCATACTGCAATTTTTAATGATGTAGTATTGAATGAGCCGAAAGAACATCTTTAAATAATTAGCCTGAATTATTAATTCATGGCTATAATGGGAGCCTAATGCTCTGTATCTTGCTTTGATTCACTGCAGTCTTTTCTATGCAATGTTAGGAAAAAGCAATTCAGCAAATACATGTATTTTTGTTAGAAAGTGTTGCTTATGAGGCAATATTCCAACATTTGTGTATGCTGTCCTTGCAGAAGGCTTTATGTCTCTCCATTCAGATGACTGAATGTCTTTTTGATCTTTAGTTCATCAATCAATCATTGTTGCCATATGCTATTACTATGACCTTCCTAATGCCCCGTACATACGCTCAGAAAATCGGACAACAGATCGTCTGACTTTTTTTGCTTAATAGTCGCTAGTAGAGATTGAATAGGTTACTAAAGCGGAGCTCCACCCTAAAGTGGAACTTCTGCTCATCGGATTCCTCCCCCCCTCCGGTGCCACAATCCCTCTTCCTCCTCCCCTGTCCGCCGGGCTAATAGGAGAGAGGAGCGGGTAGGATTCCCTAAAGGCTACACTGCCGGGTTCCCTTACCCGCAATGACGGCGGCAGTGTAGCCTTTTGGCTTCATGCCAGGAACCCTACTGCCGACATCGAGGGACAGCAGGACAGGTAAGTGTCCATTTATTAAAAGCCAGCAGCTGACCTCCTCTTAAAGTCACGAAAATTCTCATACGACAGAAAAAAAAATTGGAAGTGATGTCATGTGTAGTAAGGTATTGCTATTGTATTTTCGGACGACAACTGTATTGACCAAACAAAAATCGTACGATCTGGTATCGTACAAGGAACGTTTTCATGCTTGTCCGGTCCAATAATATTGAATGAACTGTCGTGATCAGCTCTCGAAAGTAGTGTACAAACTATCCGAAAATCGTACGATTCTTCCTCGGACGATATTCGGATCGTGTGTATAGGCCATAAATCTCCACACTCTAGAGTAGCATTGCCAAATAAGTATATCGCTGGCACCTTAATATAAAATGGCATGTAGGATATACAATATGTCATTTGATAATGTTTGCAGAGTGCTCCATGATGCAGCTGCATTACTAATTTCTATGTGTTCATGTCCTGAATAGTTTATTACACATACAAATATCAACGGCTCTAACTTGAAAAACAACCCTAGAAAAATATCAATACATTGCTGATGCTAAAAGCCTAGTATAGCTGTGCAGGCCCGTCGCTACAGGACAGGCAAAACAAACAATTACTTGGGGCCCTGAGCTTGCCTGGAGCCCCCAACTTTCCCTTCCCAGGCTGTAGCGTGGAAGAGCTCCTCTTCCTTCCTCCTGGAATCCTGTCAGTCTGGCCGGGTACCGGGCGCGGTACAGGAGATTCAGTTTCCTGTTCCCGGCCGGACTGACAGGAAGTGCACACTGAGGGCTCACATCCTTTCAGTCCGGCCGGTGACGTGTCATATTCGGCTCCCCCATCACAGAGTGCTCCGGAAGTGCTGCATCGGCCAACTGCGCATGCGCGATGCGTTCCAAACGCATCTGCGATGCGTTCCAATGGCTTTACGACACTGCACACCAGCGAAGCCATCATTCATAGCGACGTGGACTTAGGGGAAAGTGGCCAGTCGGCCTCACGTCCTCGCTTCGCTCGGACGGCTCGCTGCGCTCGCTCGGCCTCCTGGCTCTTTTTTTAACATCCTCCAATTGACGGGGATGTTAAGGAAAGAGCCTGGATGTCGAACGACAGCTTCGCTGGTGTGCACTGTCGTAAATGCTTTGGAACGCATCGCAGATGCGTTTGGAACGCATCGCGCATGCGCAGTTGGCCGCCCAGCACTTCCGGACCATTCTGTGATGGGGAGCAGAAAATGACAACACACCGGGAAGACAGGAAACTGAATCTCCTGTACCACACGCGGTACCCGGCACTATCTAATAGGGGACTGGGGAAGAGGAGCTCGGCCACGCTACAGCGGCAGCCTACAGGGAAGAACGGGAGGTAAGAATAGAACAAAAAAAAATTGTCTAGCGTTAACGTAGGCTTTCCATGCGGGGAGGGGGGGGTACTTGTGGGCCTCCATTTTTCTTGGGGTCCCCAAATTCCTTCAAATGGCCCTGTAGCCGTGTCCTAAAGTTTTGAGAATGACACAAATACGGTATATACTCGAGTATAAGCCGATCCGAATGTAAGCCGAGAGAGCTAGTTTTACCACCAAAAAATGGAAAAGGGTACTGACTCGTCTTTAAGCCTAGGGTGTCCATCTGCATGCCTCACTGAGCCCATGCCTCACTGGGCCAATCCCTCATTGCGCCCATTACTAGACTGACGTTTAACATGGGAGTCTATGGAAGGGGTTCCCGGATTTGAAAAATCGGTGCTCCCCGGTCGTAGGTCCCCCGGACACTTGTAGAGGAAGAGTGGGCCTACATGTGTGCCAAGTTTGGGGTCCAAGGCCGGTACCAGGTCCCCAAAATCCGGGAGATCAGGCACAAAAAGGTGACTCTAGTATAAGCCAAGGGGGCCATTTTCAGCACAAAAAAATGCGCTGAAAAACTCAGCTTATACCCGAGTATATATGTTATACATTTTCAGAATGTTATGATGAGTGATCAGATGAATTGCAATTAATTGCACAGTCCCTCTTTACCATGAAAATTAACTTAATCCCATTAAAAAAAAAAAACATTTCCACTGCAAGGGCCGTCTCCTATAGTTGATTCAGGTGCGAGATCAGGGATTGGGGCACCACCATGCAATCCAATTCTAGTGTGGACCAAAAAAAGGGTCTTGTACCATTTGGTCCGGATGCAAATTCACCCATACAAACTGTATGGCTGAATTTGCATTGCACAGACATCGCATGTGATCTGCACAGCAATGTGGTGCGAACCACATGCAATGTCTGTATTCACACCAGTGTGAACCCAGCCTAAGGCCTCGTACATGCGAACAGTTTTCTTGGCAAGGAAGCTTCTGGGAGAGCTTTTTGCAGAGAAAACCGCGCGTGTGTATGGTTTCTTGTCGAGAAAACGGCCGGGAATCTCGACGAGAAAATTAGAGAACCTACTCTCTATTTTCTCAATTCTCAATTTTCTCGTCGGGATTCTCAGCAGTGTTTTCCTGCCAAGAAACCTGAGTGTGTGTATGCTTACCTGCCTCCATGGAAACCCGCGTATGCTCGATGAGACTTTGACGCATACACGGTAGCTTCCAAGGCATAGGTAGGGTGAAACAAGATGGCGACGGCATTGAATGTGACGAACGCATGCTTGTCGTCGTAGTCGAGGACGTCATCAAAAGAACGGTGGATCATCACGGATCCGTCCCGTGTGAAAGGGCCGTTACTGCCAGGGTTTACCAAACTGAACAAAATAATCATTGCGCTCTGGGGTGGATTTACTAAACCTGGAGAGTGCAAAATCTGGTGCAGCTGTGCATGGTAGCCAATCAGCTTCTAACTTCAGCTTGTTCAATTAAGCTTTGACAAAAAAAAAGAGGAGCATCAGATTTTGCAATCTCCAGTTTCAGTAAATCAACCCCTCTTTCTCTCTAAACAAGTTAGAATTTTGCATTTTATAATCCCTCATGATTTCTCTTTGTAAGACTTCTTTTCTGTAAATGTACTATCTGTTTTTAAGAAGGAATGTGATTTGACTAACAGATGTAAACATTCTTACTTCTGCCCTCTTGTATAGGATAAGCTTGCTAAGGAGGAACAGAGTAGCAACATTAACCTACACAAGCTGAATGTACAGTGGCGTGCAGTACTGCGGGAGGTGAAGGTCAAGGAGTTGCGTAAAGACATAGAAATACTCAGTCAGACCTTTGAAAGAGTTGTGGATTGCAAGAACAATGTCACCAAGGTGAGCAGCTCACATCTGTAAACAGAATAAATCCACCTAATCTATCTTCTAAGCCAGTGGTCTCCAAACTGCGGCCCGGGGGCCAGATGTGGCCCTTTACTTGCATTTATCTGGCCCTTGGGGCACTATTTCATTCACTGATACTAACTGTGGGGCAAAATCCTTCCCAATGACACCAACGATGGGGCCCAATTTCTACCATTGGCACCAACAATGGGGCCCAATGACACCAATGACGGAGCCCAATTCTTTCCTATGACGCCAATGATGGGGCTCTATTCCTCCCAATGACATCAACAAAGGGGCACAATTGCTTCCACTGACAACAAAAAAAGGACATTGTTTTTTTCCCCACTGACATCAGGACCTGTTCTACGCCCAGTGATCACAGTCCGGCCCCCCTAATGTCTGAAGGACCGTAAACTAGCCCTTTGTTTTAAAAGTTTGGAGACCCCTGTTCTAAGCAAACAAATATCAAAATATAACACTGCTCATTGCTTACCAGAGAAAGGTCAAGTGGCCATACAAGCGTAAATAAAATCACATCAAAATGCTTAGAACCTTGAAGGGAAAATAACAGGCTCACTTTATTAGTAGGCCCCTTAGTGGCTTATATTTTTCTATCTTCCCTTTGTTTCTTTGGAATTTTGCTTGCACGCCAGAGTGAGAAGCAGCCCTTGAAATAGAAAATTCAAGCTTGCATGTGGTTGATGACTTTCTTTCAACCCCCATGTGATAGCATTGGGTGTGTGAATAGCCAATAACCATGCAGCATTGTCATATGGTAGGAAAGGAACTGAGTCACATGTTCTCCATTCCTTGGATGTGCTATTATGTCAATTTGTTTGGCAAGGCAAGGTAAGTACAAAACAGCTTTAGAGCCGACATTAAAGTGATTGTAAATACTTACCTTAAAACAACCCATTCAGTTTAAAATAGAAATGAAAGGAAAAACATCTGTGTATAGATGCTGTATATCACATTCCCTCGGTCCTCAGCTGCATAAGAGCTAGAGGAGGATAAACAGCAGGGCACTGATCTTCCCAGTGAGTGGCTGTGCAGGGCGAGGGATGTGCATGTGTGTTAGAACAAGTCTGATCATAGCTAGAGAACTGACCGCACTGTGCTCTCCTGCTTAATGTGGTCTGAACTGGCAGGAACACCAGGGAATTCACACAAATGATGCAATACAAAGAGAACAGGATACTTTCTCATAAAAGTACATGGTACAGCAGACACATATCGAGAATATGAAATTTTGGGGTTACATAATCTTTAAAGGTTAAGTTCACCCTTTTCAAAAAAATAATAAATGCACATATTTTTGAAAGAAAAAGTGAATTTTTTTTTCAAAGGAGCTTGCAGAACACCACACCCATTATCAATGGATCACAGGTGCAGTGTCAGGCTCCTGCAGGCACTGCATCCTGCTTTTTTGCCCCTAACTCTGTAAGGGCTGTCAATTTCTTTATTATTATTATTATTATTATCAAAATGTTTATACATTTTTCAACAACAATTCAAATTGCCTGAATATGTTACTAAAAGTGACAAAAAGACAACGTTTCTTTGTCACTTTTAGTAACATATTAAGGCAATTTTAGCTACTTTCTGGCGGGATTTATGACGTCATACCAGTCTGGGGGTGGGAGGAGCTTGGTTTTCTGATGTGTTTTTTCTTTTTCTGTCTTTTTTGATCGGTTGATGGCTCTTTAAATTTTGCACATTGTAACCCCACATTTATCACATGCCTGACAAAGGGGTCCTACGTGGCTCCGAAACGTTGCACTTTCTTTGTGTTGTGATCATGCAATAAAACATCCGTTTGGACGCTATGTACGTCGTTCCATGGTGTGCTGGCAAATATTTCTACTGTTGGGCCGCCTACACACGAGGAGACATGTCCTCTGAAACTGGTCCGCAGACCAGTTTCCGCGGACATGTCCGATCGTGTATATGGCCTAGCGGACAGGTTTCCTGCGGACAAAAGTTTCTAAGCATGCTTAGAAACTTGTCCGCTGGAAACCTGTCCGTCGGACATGTCCGCTGGTTAGTACGCCTAACCAGCGGACCGAAATTCCCCGCATGCGTCGAATTGATTCGACGCATGCGTGGAAGCATTGTACTTCCTTGTTTGTGCACGTCGCGGTGTCAACGTCACCGTCACGTCACCGCGTTGTCTGTCCGCGGGGATTTTGGTCTGATGGTGTGTACACACATCAGACCAAAATATCCCAGGAGACATGTCCGATGAAAACGGTCCGCGGACCGTTTTCATCGGACATGTCTCCTCGTGTGTACGTGGCCTAACATGTACCAGTATACAGCTGGTTGTTGCTACAAGCTCCCAAACCCAAGAGCGGATCCAGGAATGTGTGCAAAGGGAATATGAAGTGTAACAGCTTGTAACTCGTGTTTAGCCGCGTTTTGTTTACAGGCGTTTTTAATGGAGATACATTTTTGACTATTTAAAAAAAAAAACGCCTCTAAACGTAAACATGGCATGTAAACGCGGCAAAACGGATGTTTATTAAACATCGGTTACTGTCTGTCAAGTTAAAACGTTCAGGAGAGGTTTTAAAACGTCCCGTGTACATGATGCCTAATTGGTATTGGTAAGTACTAAAAAAAAGACCCTAATATAACCTAATGGTAATTTTTTTAATACTTTACACATTACATTATTTTTTATTACATTTCTTTAAATTTGATTGAAGCAAATAGTATTATGTCTTATTTTATTGCCATCTTGTTTGATAACCTAATGTCCAGGGGGTGTATATCTTTAAAATAAAAGAGAGAGAGAATCCCGATCTTTATTCTAAGCAAAAAAAATAGTGGGCCAGATTCACATACAATTAGATTCGCGTAGAGTATCTGAAATACACTACGCCGCCGTATTTTTACCTGGCTCTACGTGGAATCCCGGTAGATTTTGTCCAGTGAACTACGGCGGCGTAGTGTATTTCTCCCGGCGCAAGCCATCTACGCGAGTAGGGGGCGTGAAGCATTTAAAATAGGCGCGTTCCCGCGGCGATCGAACTGCGCATGCTCCGTTCAGAAATTCCCCACCGTGCATTGCGCGAAATCACGTCGTTACGTCATTTTTTTTAAGTAGCGTCGTTTACGGACATTCCTATTCCCGAACGAGTTACGTAAAAAAAAAAAAAAAAAATTTAAATTCGACGCGGGAACGACGGCCATACTTAACATGAGCTACGCACCGTTAGACCAGCAAAAAGCTGGTCTAACAGTACGTAGAAAAAAATAGACGAAAGCGATTGCGAAGACCGCTCGTATCTTCGTGGATCGCCGTAAAAACTAATTTGCATATCCCGACGCTGAAAACGACGCGGACTCCTCCCAGCGGCCGCAAAAATATTGCAGAGTAGATCCGAAGGCTTACGAAGACGTAAGCCTCTCGGATCGAAGCCGCCGTATCATGGTTTGAGGATTCAAACTAGTGATACGGCGCGCAAAATTTGAAATTACTCCTGTCTAACACCAGTTAGACAGGCGTAATTGCTCTGTGAATCTGGGCCAGTGATTCTCATTTTATCCAGAATCGTGCAGCTCTACCTAAGTCACCCTTTTGCATATTATGTAAAAGTGTATTTTAATGAGGAGGTGCAGATAAACAGCACAATCTCCCCATCTCCAATCACAGCATGCAAGACATTTTCTCAAGGAATGAGATGTCAGGCAAGCAACCTTTACATTTACTATACTGTACAGCAGGGGTGTCAAGCTTAATTTCATCGTGGGTCGCATCAGCATTATGACTGGCCTCAAAAGAGTCGGTTTTATCTGTAAGATTAGATGTCCAGCACCTCCCCTCCCTTTACATTAGATGTTAAGAGCCACCCCACCATCAGAAGTTGAGTTCCCGACTCTCCCTTACATCACAGTGCACCCCCTTTCCTTATGCTGCTGCTGGAAAGAAGCTGGGTGCATTGCTTGAAAGCAGAAAGTAAGGTCTGGAGGAGGACCAGAGGAGGGCTGGAGCTTTCCTGCAGCTGCATGAGAGGTGCGAGGGCCACATAAAAAAGGCCTGGAGGGCCGAATTCGGCCCGTGGGCCTTGTGTTTGACACCTCCGCTGTACAGGGTGAATAAAAGGAAAAGCTTTACAAAATGATGCAGCCTACAAACACGGCACACATTTCATTAGCGCTAATTGGGCAAATTGTATATATTGTATACAGTATATTATGTACAAATAAATCTGATCTTTTGTTTGTAGTCTCTAATAAAGGATGTAGAGGAGGCAGATGAGCAATATACACATGCCTTGCGGGGTCACCTGCAGAACATCGACCAGCTATTGGAGCTTCAGAGGGAACGTCTTGATCTGCTACAGGAAGAATATCAGCAAGAACTGGATACTGTGTTGCAGGAATTTGATACAGAAAGGTTTGTGGATTGCCAGGGAATGGGTGGTGTTATATTTCTTCGTTACCAGATAAGCAGCCAAAGCTAGTATAATCGTGATTAAGCCAAATAATGCGAGTGATTCTAGTGCCAGTCCTGGCCCTGGGTCAGCTGGCACCCCTTTTTTGTTATCGAGTGGTGTACTGGTCCTGGAGGTATTGCCAAGCCAGGTCGATGTGTGAAGTGGACAAAGCTCTTCTAATATCTCACTGTTCTAAAAATCCATTAAATACATGACCCCCCAGATAGGAGATGTATTAAATAATTAACTGATAAGAAAACAGTTTTGTTCTAAAAAAAATCTTTTTATATAAAATACAATGAAAAATAAATACTTTGGGGGTACAATCAACTGACTAATGCAAAACAGAGCATAAATACCCTACAAAGCAATTAGGGGTCGTTCACACCATGCATGCGTGGAAATTGATGGAGACTGATGACAAAACTGACATCTGTTTTCACGCGTGTCAGTTATGTGCCCTATTCACCCCAATGATGATGTCATGTCTGTTTTTTCCCATGCAGAAAAAAATATGCATGTGATACCACCAAAAGAAAGTTCTATTTGTGTGAAAAAATTATAAACATTTAATTTGGGTACAGTGTAGCAAGACCGCGCAATTGTCATTCAAAGTGTAACAGCGCTGAAAGCTGAAAATGGCCTAGGCAGGAGGGGGGTTTAAGTGCCCGGTAAGCAAGTGGTTAAAGTTCATAAGGTGCTGTTTGACAGCACAGCATCTGAAGAGTTTTGAAGCTGGGTGGGCATAGTCTGATGGCAATTTGAGGACACTAACTAGTTCCCCATCAGGTCTGCTTTACTTGTGATTGACAGCAGGCAATGGGTGGATCCATAACCAATAGACAGCCTGCTATTGGCTATAGAATTTGCCCACTGCTTGCTGCCAATCACAAGAAGAGTGCAGACCTGATGGGGAACTAGTGTCTCAATTTTCCCATCAGGCTCTGCCCATTCGTCAGTGTCGCTAGTATTTAGGAGTATGTCGGCTCGGTAATTGCTCCACAAAATAGACCATACAACACAGCTAAATAATCAAACCCTTCATGATGTTCCTTGTACAGAGGAACGCTGATCGGTCTCCTCCCGTTGTGAGTTCCCTCCCCCTACAGTTAGAATCACTCCCTAGGATACATATTTAACCCCTTGTTCGCCCCCTAGTGTTAACCCATTCCCTGCCAGTCACATTTATACAGTAATCACTGCATTTTTATAGCATGGATCGCTGTATAAATGTGAATGGTCCCAAAATAGTGTCAAAAGTGTCCGATATGTCCGCTGCAATATCACAGTCACATTAAAAATTGCAGATCGCCACTATTACTAGTAAAAAATAATAATAATAATAAAAATGCTATAAATCTAACCCCTATTTTGTAGATGCTATAACATTTGTGCAAACCAATCAATATATGCTTATTTTTATCAAAAATATGTAGAATTGGCCTAAACTGAGGAAACATTTTTTTATTTTATTTTTATTGGATATTTATTATAGCAAAAAGTTAAAAATATTGGGCCAGATTCAGATAGTATTTACGTTGGCGTATCAAAAGATACGCTGCGTAAATACAAAGAATAGCCGGCGTATCTTCTTTTGCTATTCAGAAAAGAAGATACGCTGGAATTCTGCTAATATACGAGCGGCGTAATTCTGTTACACCGTCGTATATTGAAGTTTTACACTGGCCGCTAGGTGGCGCTTCCGTCGTTTTACGCGTCGAATATGTAAATTAGAGATTTACGGCGATTCCCGAACGTACTTGCAGCCGGCCGTCGTAGTTTACGTTGTTTGCGTAAGCGTTATTGCGGCATAAGGTTACCCCTGCTATAGGAGGCATAGCCAATGTTAAGTATGGACGTCGGGACAGCATCGAATTGTACGTCGGTTACGTAGTTCGCGTAAATCGTTCGGGAATGGGGCTCGACGTAAGTTACAATTACGTTGTTTACATTGACAAATAGCGACGTGATTTGACGCATGCGCACTGAGATTCGTCCACGGACGGCGCATGCGCCGTTCAGAAAGAACGTCATGAGCGTGGGGTCATGATTCATTTACATGAATCACGCCCCCATCCTCAACATTTGAATTGCGTGGCCTTACGCCGGGCACTTTATGCTACGCAGCCGCAACTTATGGAGCAAGTGCTTTCTGAATAAGACACTTGTCCATAATATTTGCAGAGGCGTAGCGTAAAGAGGAAACGCTACGTCGCCCGAAAGATACACATTTGTAACTGAATCCGGCCCATTGTGTTTTTTTCAAACTTGTCACTCTTCTTTTGTTTATATCACAAAAAATAAAAAACGCAGAGGTGATCAAATACCGCCAAAAAGAAAGTTCTATTTGTGAGGGAAAAATTATAAAAAATGTATTTGGGTTCAACCTTGCATGACCGCGCAATTGTCATTCAAAATGTGACAGTGCTGAAAGCAAAAAAATGGCCTGTGCAGGAAGGGGGTGAAAGTGCCCAGTATTGAGGTGGTTAAATCACGTTAGAAGAGACTATAGTCCCACATGGACAAATGTGCTTGATATGACTGTAACAATCGCCTATAATACTTAGGTAAATAGATTGGATTTTCTGAATTTAACGCTTTCTTGTTCCTGGAAGCTGTTGGATAGCTGCTTTATATCAATACTATTTTCAGGGCAAAAATCCATTGCAATAAAGGTACATTGAGTTGTTATTGATGGCTTACTTTGTGGTCTTAACATGTTAATGTTTACTTAAAACATTTTATGATTATGACAGATTGATTTTTCCATGTAAAAGTTATAGGCTTGTGGTTCTGTGGGCAAGATGTAAATACAGGGATGCAAGATATGATCCAGTGTTGACATCTACTGGAAAGACATATGAACTGCACATGTCTAGAATCTAAAAGCAGAAGTCAACACTCATGCATAAATAACAGAAGAGATTTCCAATCAAATACTTACCATCATTTCCTACCTTTCCTGATGAACTGGCAGCACTCCCTTCGCTTCTAACACATAAGACCCCACTCCCAGTGCTAGATTTATACAGGGATAAAAGGGGCAATTGCTCTGGGCCCCCCTGCCAGAGGGGGCCCCAGACTTCCTTTATGTAAAAAAAATAATGAAATTTATTTTCCCTCTACACTTCAGTGGTGTGTCTGTTGAGGAAATTTCTGCAAGCCTTTGTCCATCTCTGGTAATGTCTTAAGCTGGCCATACACCTATTGATTATCTGCAGATTTGCAAAAAGTGCAACAGATTTCTCCATATACGCTGATTTATGTGGATGGAGGAATCTCCCACTGGGCCAAGCTTCAGTATCTTGCTAGTCGGCCCCGCTGGCTCTCAACCTAAACAATGCCTGCACCCAATCAGAATGTTCAGGTATTATGAGAGCCAGCGGGGCCGACTAGTAAGATCTGGAAGCTTGGGCCAGTGGGAGATTCTTCCATCCACACAGTTCTGCATAGATGGAGGAATTTGTTCCACTTTTTCCATGCGACCATAGAAAATCTGCAGATAATCTATAGGTATATGGCCAGTCTTATGCCCTGTACACACGATCGGTCCATCCGATGAAAACGATCTGATGGATTTTTCCATCAGTTATCCGATGAAGCTGACTGATGATCAGTCGTGCCTACACACCATCAGTTAAAAAAAAATGATCGTGTCAGAACGCGGTGACGTAAAACACAACGACGTGCTGAAAAAAATGAAGTTCAATGCTTCCAACCATGCGTCGACTTGATTCTGAGCATGCGTTGTATTTTAACCAATGGATTTCCCCACAGATGATCGTTTTTTTCTATCGGTTTTTTAACCATCAGATAATTTTAAAACAAGTTCCTAGTTTTTTAAACGATGGTTAAAAAACCGATGGGGCCCACACACGATCGGTTAGTCTGATGAAAACGGTCCATCAGACTGTTTTCATCAGACAAACCGATCGTGTGTATGCGGCATTACTCTATCTCAACTGGCAGTTTTATTACATGATGAAGGGCTTAATGCTACCTTTCCAGGTGTTACTGTAGTTCTTTGAATATATTTGAGCATGATGGTCACTGGTTGTTTGGGAGAAAGATTGTTAGGAAATTGTCAATGATAAAGAACTGCCTGAGAACCAAGATGACCCATGAAAGACTCATTTCTATGTTGACAGGCCCCCAACTTTGAGGTGTCCCTACTCCCATAAATTTCTGTTCTGTAACTAGCCTACTCATGACACTGGTAGGGTATCCATGCTGTCATGGAAAGGTAAGAAAAATTAGGTAGGTAGGTATTTGATAGGCAAGCTGCCAGAGTGTCCTAAAGGTCCTTATCCTGGCAAACGTCCTGGCTGAGGATATAGCCATTAGAGCAGGGGTCTCAAAGTACCGGCCCGCGGGCCATTTACGGCCCGCGGACCGGTAATAAATGTCCCGCAGGCAGGGCGGGTGCCGCTGAAGCGATTCACGGTAAATCCCGCGAACAAGGCAAAAGTCCCGCTAATCTGGACCCCCCCCCCCCCCGCGCGCGATTACCGCGATGCGTTAATAATGTGTCCGCTGATACCAGTGCTGGGGGTTAATAATGTGTCCGCTGACACCAGTGCTGGGGGTTAATAATGTGTCCGCTGACACCAGTGCTGGGGGTTAATAATGTGTCCGTTGACACCAGTGCTGGGGGTTAATAATGCGTCCACTGACACAGAGCTGGGGGTTAATAATACGTCTGCTGACACCAGTGCTGGGGGTTAATAATACGTTCGCTGACACCAGTACTGTTTTTGAAGTTTGAAAGTTTGCATGCGGCCCCCCATGGGATATGAAAACTTGTCTTGCAGCCCTCAGGTAATTTGAGTTTGAGACCCCTGCATTAGAGAGACTGTCTTCATAGAGCAGTCCTTACTCAGTGTTGTAAAAAAAAAGAGGGGATGCTCAACTTTTTTTTTTTGTTGCTGCCAACAATTATTTTTAAATTACCTTTTTTTTCTTAAAATATTGCATGTATTCTGTTGTGAATAAAATATGTATTTTTTTATTTATTTTTTGAGATTTGCACATCATTGCATTGTTTTTATGTAGATTAGAGAGAGCATCCCATTTTTTTTTGGAATTGGGGTTGTACATTATATGCAGATCTCTGCTGCGAATAAACCAAATAATTACAATGTAGCAATAACACCATTTCTACATTATAATTCTTACTGACACTGCATACACTTTTATGAAGCAAGGACTGCCATTAAATGCAGCCATGGATTTGTAGGTGAGGGGGGGGGGGGGCGCAGGGCTTACCACCTACTCTAAGGCCGCGTACACACGATCGGTCCAACCCGATGAGAATGGCCTGATAGTCTGATGTGCCTACACACCATCATTTCAAAAACCGATCGTGTCAGAACGCGGTGACATAAAACACAACGACGTGCTGAAAAAACAAAGCTCAATGCTTCCAAGCATGCGTCGACTTGATTCTGAGCATGCGCAGGTTTTTGAACCGATGCTTTTGCGTACTAACCATCGGTTTTGACCGATGGTCAGGTGTCCATCAGTCCGATTTTAAAGCAAGTTTTAAAACTTTGGTCCGAAGGACGACGGACCGATGGGCCGTACACACGGTCGGTTTGGAACGATGACACTGGACTTCAGTCCATTTTCATCGGGTTGGACCGATCGTGTGTACGTGGCCTAAGGTACATATCATACAAGGCCTGTGGGCTGAATCTGGCCCTCCAGGCCTTGTCATGTGGCCCTCGCACCCAATTTTGCAGCTGGAATGTGGCGAAATTCCATTCCGCCACTCCGCCATTTCTGGCTCTCATCCTCCGCTCCTGTTGTCACATGTAAACACAACAGCTTTGCTCTCAGCAGCTCCTGAAACTAATAGATCTCTGCACAAATTTATTGCTGGAACAGATCTCCAGAATCTGAGAAAGAAAACGATCCACCTACAGAGGAAAGTACTAGAGCCAGGCAAGGTGGGAGAGGGAGATGCGAGGAAGCTTTGTGGGTGGCGGTGGTTGGGTTGCACACTGTGCATAGTGCACCCCTAAACCCTGCAATCTGTACATAGCACAACCCTAAACTAGGCACAGAACGCACTACTCAACTTTGCACTCTGTATATAATGTACTCCTGAACCCTGCAGTCTGTACATAGCGCACCTCTGAACTTAACCTTGCTTAAACATCTATGCCAGTCATTAATACTATTTAACAAAGAAGAAAAAAGACAGAGAAAAAATACAACAGATAATTAACCACTTCAATACCGGGCATTTTCACCCCCTTCCTGCCCAGACCAATTTTTAGTTTTCAGCGCTGTCGCACTTTGAATGACAATTGCGCGGTCGTGCGACGTGGCTCCCAAACAAAATGTACACCCTTTTTTTCTCACAAATAAATATTTCTTTTGGTGGTATTTGATCACCTCTGCGGTTTTTATTTTTTGCGCTATAAACAAAAGAAAGTGTAAATTTTGAAAAAAAACACAATATTTTTTACTTTTTGATTTAATAAATATCAAAATTTTTCTTTTTTTTTACTTTTTTTTTCCCTCAGTTTAGACCGATACGTATTCTTCTACATATTTTTTGTAAAAAATCGCACTAAGCGTATTTGATCGGTTTGCGCAAAAGTTCTACCGTCTAGAAAGTAGGAAATAGAATTATGGCATTTTATTATTTTATTTTTTTACTAGTAATGCCGGCGATCTTTTTTTTTTTTATTGTGACCGTGACATTGCGGCGCACACATCGGACACTTTTGACACATTTTTGGGGCCATTCACATTTACACAGCGATTTGTGCTATAAAACTGCGCTGATTACTGTGTAAATGTGACTGGCAGGGAAGGGGTTAACACTAGGGGGCACTGAAAGGGTTAATATGTACCTAAAGTGTGTTCTAACTGTAGGGGGAGGGGAACTTACAAGTGGAGGAGACCGATGTGTGTTCCTCTGTACTGCGAACACACATCAGTCTCCTCACCGCTGGCAGGCATGGATCTGTGTGTTTACACACACAGATCCATGCTTCTGCCGTGATTGCGGGCAATCGCGGGAGCCCGGCGGTCATCCCGACCACCAGGCACGCGCATCGGGTCCCGAGAAATGCGGCGGGGGCGCGCTCCCTAGTGGCCGGAAAATGCAAGGACGTCATATGATGTCCAGTCTGAAGGACGAAGGGTCCCCACCGACGTCATTTTACAATGGCTCGGTGGGGAAGTGGTTAAATACATTTTACTTCTCTATTTACCAGAAAGATGATCATGGAGCAAGAAAACAAGGAGATGCTGTATATACAGAATGTGATCCTAGCCATGGAACAGAACACACTAGAAAATGAGAGTGAAGCTAAGCAAGAATTTCAGAGTATGAGAGATGAGATAAAGAATAAGGTAATCACTGTCACATCCTAGGTTTCCTAAAGCAGTGTTTTTCATATCCAGTCCTCAAGGCACACCAACAGGTCAGGTTTTCAGGCTTTCCGTTATTTTGCACAGGTGATTTGATCAGTTTCACTGCCTTAGTAATCACCACAGCCATTTCATCTGAGGGAAATCCTGAAAACTTGACCTGTTGGTGTGCCTTGAGGACTGGAGTTGAGAAACACTGTCCTAAAGTGCACTTGTCTTCTAGTGCTTTAATTCATTTGTATTGTTTTTTGAAGTGGTTATATTGATTACTGTACTGTACCTGCTTACTAGTCATGCATGTGACTTAATTTCTCAATGAGTCAATTTCCTCATCCATGCTAAACAGTATGGGTGGTTGAATCTCCCCTGCCCCCTACTATATTGTAACAGACACTGCTTCTGCAGCTGTCAGACTGAACACTGACCGCATCTGACTGACTTCAGTCATTGTTCAGCCGAGAATTTTCCACCCGGCTCCTTTGATTTTCAGCTTGAAGTTTCTCTGCTGAGTGGCGCCAACAGCCCCACCAACAGCTTGAATTTTGACCGCAGTTCAAGCTATGTATGGCCAGCCTATGTGCCACCATGTTGTTTTGCTGTTACCATGCCACTGTCACAAGATTTGAGTAAAGAGTTATATTGGCCATGCTCTTAGGTGTCCTTTTATGAGAGTGAGATCAGCGGCGATCCTGACTCTCACCGCAGATCTCAAGTCATACACAGTTTATGAAGCTGAGGTAACCAGCTGAGAATATGTTCTCCACTGATTACCTCAGCACAGTGAGAATCTGTAACTGACTGTCACAGAAAAGGCCAGTTTATGAAGGTGCGATCTCAGCACCTCACTGGCGATCTGTGACAGGATTCTCACTTTCTGATTCACCAACTCAGAGGTGGACAATCAGAGAGAGAAGCGGGAAGCTGGCTGAGTATTGTGGAGGAAGAAGGAAGTCTTTTGACTTCCATGCTTCACACACGAGCCCGTACAGTCAGAACACATCTTCCCCACTAATACACACCCCAAAATGAGCAGGTTAGGAATTTATAGTGTGTGTTTGTATATCTATATATATATAGATATATATATATATATATGTAAAATAAAGGATCCGCGCTTAGGATGTGAGATATAGCTGCTGCCTCCCTGGGGATCTCCTAGGAGATCAAATGGTGAATATACAAGTATTGGGATGGTGGCGCTGCTGTATATGTCTAGTGAGTGAGACGTGAATATTCTAAGTGAAAACTAGTGTGTTAGTGATCCAAGTGTTGGGTAACCTGTATAAAGGGGAATCCCAAGGTCGGGGGATCCCTTTAGAACCGCTCAAAAGGAGCTTTTGTGGTTACCTCGTTAATGATGTGGACTCTCTTGGTGTGCTGATTGGGTGGGTGTTGGAGTAGACTACCACCACTAGGTGGTGTCTAATGGCCCATACACACGATCCGAATATCGGCCGACGGATCGTACGACTTTTTTCGCTTAATAATCGCGAGTAAAATAAATAGGTTTTTAAACTCACGAAAATTATCGTACGATCGAAAAAAACGATCGGAAGTGATGTCACGTGTTGAAATGTATTTGTATTGTATTATCGGACGACGGCTGTACTGACTAAACGAAAATCGGACGATCGGACATCGGACGAGAAAAATTTTCGCGCTTGTCCGATTGAATTTAATCGGATGAACGGTCGTGATCGGCTGTCGAAAGTAGTGTACACACGATCCGAAAATCATACGATCCATCATCGGACGATCGTTTTCGTCCGATATTCGGATCGTGTGTATGGGCCATAAGGGTGTGTATAAAGTGATTCCAAATAGCTGGTCGTGGTCAACCAAAAAATATATATATATATATAGAATTGACCAAAAACACGGGTTGGTCAGGACTCTGTGCAAATATATGAAGGGAAAACCCTACAATGAAAAGTGTTCAAAATGTGACTGGTGTGCCAAATGCAAAACCTGGTATCCCAAAAACGTAGGCCTGGGCTGGCCAAACTAAATGCTTCAACAAACTAAAAAGAACTGAAATGGCAAAAATCAAAATAATACCAAATCAAACAAGGGTGTGCACCAACCCACAGTGGTATGGTGGACCACCAATAATTACCCAACGTGTATAACTTGTAGTTCCCAAGTATAACCTAAAAATGCAGGCCACTAGATACAGTAATAATTACTGTAACCTTAGAAAGAGATGTATACCAAACACAAAATGGCATCAAATGTGGATGTAATACCGCTCCCTTAGGCAGGGATTCTGATGATATAGATATAACACCTCAAGTATAGAAAGTCATTGCAAACTGTAAAAAACATGAAAAATAATAAAAGCCTATGAGTGACTTGGTGCGTTTTTTTCTACTGGGATGCTGCTTCGTGACTTCAGTGCTCCCCCTCTTAGGTCCCCACTCACCAGATGTTGGCACCCTCCAGGGGCTATAGGCAGATGGTGGTGGTACCTTGAATGCTCCTGCTCCACTGCTCCCTCTATCCACGTTACACCTGCTGTCAGCTGTAGGAGTGACCCTCCAGCTGTTTGTAGTGATGAACTTCAATGTCACTCAGGAAGACAAAAAGTGAAGTATCCACATAGTGTAATAGGTTTCAGAAACACTGAGTGTATTTATTATAAAAAAACTGCTATAGGTGGGCATTTCCACTTAAAAATTCCCAGTGGCACCTGGGCTGGTTAAAAATATGTATACAAAAAATAATAAGAAAGTAACAAACAAAAGAGAAGTTGTACGTGTTGAAGCCTCAGCTGTCTCAGCTGTCCATCTGACCCTATGGATATTAGAGAAGCAATTTTGCCGTTTGCACCCAATGTGTATTGTCCGTGGGTGGTTGTATCCGTCCTCGGCAGCTTGCGGTAACGGTCGCGTATTGCGGCGTGTGGATCAGCTGTTTTGCTGGGCCTGCTAGGCGTGCGTACGAGCTGACTTATTGGTCACCTGACGCGTTTCGTCATTTGGCGTTTTCAAAGGTGATATGGGCAGCGTACGTACGATGTACTTTTTGTATGCAGCGGCAGGCACATCCCTCCTTCCATTGGTGTGAGTGATAGGTTGTGGATAAGATGGGTGTACCCAGTTTTACCTCCCCTCCGTTAACCCCTATCAGTGCCAAATATAGAGTTGAGGGGATATATGATTGCATGACGCTGCGTGCAGCTTAAATAGAGATAACATCAATGAATAAAAAAATATAATAAGATGACAATCATAAACTTTAGTTGACAAAAACTGACGTGTCCCCGACATGTATATATATTATTACTTAGGGTTTTTTACCCTCCTATGACATAGAGAAGAGAATATTGATAATGCATAATATTACTAAATGTAAGGAAAAAGGGGGTGGAGCCCCACTTCAGTTTGAGAATGGGTATAGAGATGAGATCATGGTGATGGGCTTTCAATTATTAATCCTTAGAAGAAGAGGCCGTGTGATGTAAAAGGATAAATATAATTATTGCGCTGCTGGTCCAGACTGGATGTATAGTGTACCCTATCATCATATATGGTAATTGCATTTGACCTGATTCAATATAAACAGTGGATGTTTTAGAATAGGAGGCACAAGGTCTGGTTATTCTCATAAAGGACTTTTATCAGGCTGTGAAGTAATTTAAATAATTAGATGTTGTCCTTAGTTCGAGTTAGCACAAACCGGCGTGAGCTAATGGGTGAACTGATCAGAGGATATGTATGAGAGGGTAAGAGCATTACTTCATCCCTTTCAAATTCCTTGTTAAAAAGGCATTTTTGAGGTATATGGAGATGCTGTAAAATAGTTTCCTCACGGGGTACCTTGTGTTATGATGTGCCCTGAGGAGTTCCATATGGGGACATGTTTTTACCCATGTATCATGTTAAAAATGGGGGGGTACACATAAAGGGAGTTTGCAGCTGTGAAACTTCCCTCATGTGGAAGCTTATTTTAAGGAAATGGGAAATTCCCTTCAGAATATAGTTTATTTGGGAAGGATACATTTAATCCCAGTGCAGGGTCAAGCACTGGGTGTGGGGTTACTCACCTACTTCATTGGCTGAGGTTTCTATGTGGTATATTTAGAAGTAACTAACTATTTAAAAATTGGAAATGAAACAATTTAGGTCAATGTCCAGATTGAGGCCCCCCGGCGCTAGGGACCCCAGCCTATGTATCCATCGAGTCTCATTTTGAGAGACCAGTTGTTGTTTGTTGCCTCCTCGCCAGTGATCCTTAATGATATCAATGGCGTAGAAGGTAAGGCAAGTAGGATCTTTATTATGTTTTTCAGCAAAATGTCTTGAAAGACTGTGTCTGGGGAACCCCTTACGTATGTTTTTGATGTGTTCCCTTATTCTTACGCGTAAGGGTCTGGTGGTACGGCCCACGTATTGGAGGCGACACGGGCACTCAATGACATAGGTCACATGCGTACTGTTGCATGTAATGAGTTCTTTAATCTGGAACTGTCTGTTATACGTATGGGATTTAAAAGATGTTGTTCTCCTTGGTTGAGGTCTATTTGTTTTGCATGGTAGGCATCTCTGGCATCTGTAGAACCCTTTGAGCTCCGGACAAATGTTGGATTGCTTAGGGGGGTCCAATACATTGTGGAATGTGGACCAGATGGGTTCTCAATGTGGGCGGTCTTCGATAGACAAATTTTGGTCGTAGTGGCAATATGGTAGCTAGTGTTCTGTCCTCTCTAAGGATTGGCCAGTATCTCTTGAAGATTTTTTCCAATTGTTGGTATTGGTTACTATATTCCGTAATGAAGGTTATGTCCGTGGTAGGGGCTTGATGTACTTTCTTACTTTTCAACAGCTCTCCTCTATCCATATTTCGGATCTTGTTTTTTAGTGTTGTGAGCACTTCTTGTTTGTAACCTTTTTCCAGGAATCTTTTAATTAACACCTCTGCTTGGATGTCAAAATCCTCCACTCTGTGGCAATTCCTCCTTACCCGTAATAGTTGTCCTTTGGGTATATTCCCTATCCACTTCGGGTGGTGGCAGCTGGATGTGGGTATATACCCATTCCGATCTGTCTTTTTGAAAAAAGTCTTAGTGCATAACTCATCCCCATCTTTGAAGATTTGTAAATCCAGATAGTCAATGCTATTTGTGTGCCATTTGCCTGTGAAGGTAATACCATATATGTTCGTATTAAGTTGCTTCATGAAGTCTTCAAGAGATTCTGCTGATCCATCCCATAGGATTATCAGATCGTCAATGTAGCGCCTATAGAACCTTAGTTGTGGTATATTTTGACCATAAATATATTCATCTTCCCACATGTCCATAAAGAGGTTTGCTACGCTTGGAGCGTAGCGTGCCCCCATGGCTACTCCTTTTTTCTGGGTATAGAACTCTTTTCTGTACCAGAAGTAGTTGTTCGCCATGGCCATTTTTAGTCCCTCCAGGATGAATGAGATTTGTTCTTGTTTCATCACAGTTAGTAGATGTAAAGCCGTCTCAACCCCTTTTAATCCATCAGATTGTCTTATACTGGTATACAGCGAATCCACATCTATAGTCGCCAGAAGAAGGTTCTCTGTACTATCAATATCACGTAATTCAATCATTAATTGGGTGCTGTCTTTCAAGTGTGATCTTCCTTTGATAACCAAAGGTCTTAGAAATTTGTCCAGGTATTCTCCTAACCTTGAAAAAATAGAGTTGATGCCACTTACTATGGGTCTTCCTGGTGGCTTGTCCAGCCTTTTATGTATCTTAGGCACCTGGTATATGACCGGGGTCTTCGTAGATTTTGATATCAGATACATGGCTTCTTTTTCATTGAGAATTCCGAGTCGGGCGCCTTTCTTAACATATTTAGTTAATTGCTTTCTGTAGGTGGAAATGGAGTTCTTCTTTAGTTTTTCATATGTATCAGGTACTTGTAACAGTCTTTCCATTTCAGTTTCATAATCGGTTTTATTAAGTATGACCAATCCTCCCCCCTTATCCGCAGGTCTGATGACCACTTTTTTATTCATTGATGTTATCTCTATTTAAGCTGCACGCAGCGGCATGCAATCATATATCCCCTCAACTCTATATTTGGCACTGATAGGGGTTAACGGAGGGGAGGTAAAACTGGGTACACCCATCTTATCCACAACCTATCACTCACACCAATGGAAGGAGGGATGTGCCTGCCGCTGCATACAAAAAGTACATCGTACGTACGCTGCCCATATCACCTTTGAAAACGTCAAATGACGAAACGTGTCAGGTGACCAATACGTCAGCTCGTACGCACGCCTAGCAAGCCCAGCAAAACAGCTGATCCACACGCCGCAATACGCGACCGTTACCGCAAGCTGCCGAGGACGGATACAACCACCCACGGACAATACACATTGGGTGCAAACGGCAAAATTGCTTCTCTAATATCCATAGGGTCAGATGGACAGCTGAGACAGCTGAGGCTTCAACACGTACAACTTCTCTTTTGTTTTTACTTTTTATTATTTTTTGTATACATATTTTTAACCAGCCCAGGTGCCACTGGGAATTTTTAAGTGGAAATGCCCACCTATAGCAGTTTTTTTATAATAAATACACTCAGTGTTTCTGAAACCTATTACACTATGTGGATACTTCACTTTTTGTCTTCCTGAGTGACACCGGAAGTTCATCACTACAAACAGCTGGAGGGTCACTCCTACAGCTGACAGCAGGTGTAACGCGGATAGAGGGAGCAGTGGAGCAGGAGCATTCAAGGTACCACCACCATCTGCCTATAGCCCCTGGAGGGTGCCAACATCTGGTGAGTGGGGACCTAAGAGGGGGAGCACTGAAGTCACGAAGCAGCATCCCAGTAGAAAAAACCCGCACCAAGTCACTCATAGACTTTTATTATTTATTATTTTTCATGTTTTTACAATGACTTTCTATACTTGAGGTGTTATATCTATATCATCAGAATCCCTGCCTAAGGGAGCGGTATTACATCCACATTTGATGCCATTTTGTGTTTGGTATACATCTCTTTCTAAGGTTACAGTAATTATTACTGTATCTAGTGGCCTGCATTTTTAGGTTATACTTGGGAACTACAAGTTATACACGTTGGGTAATTATTGGTGGTCCACCATACCACTGTGGGTTGGTGCACACCCTTGTTTGATTTGGTATTATTTTGATTTTTGCCATTTCAGTTCTTTTTAGTTTGTTGAAGCATTTAGTTTGGCCAGCCCAGGCCTACGTTTTTGGGATACCAGGTTTTGCATTTGGCACACCAGTCACATTTTGAACACTTTTCACTGTAGGGTTTTCCCTTCATATATTTGCAAGAGTATATATATATATTTTTTGGTTGACCACGACCAGCTATTTGGAATCACTTTATACACACCCTTAGACACCACCTAGTGGTGGTAGTCTACTCCAACACCCACCCAATCAGGACACCAAGAGAGTCCACATCATTAACGAGGTAACCACAAAAGCTCCTTTTGAGCGGTTCTAAAGGGATCCCCCGACCTTGGGATTCCCCTTTATACAGGTTACCCAACACTTGGATCACTAACACACTAGTTTTCACTTAGAATATTCACGTCTCACTCACTAGACATATACAGCAGCGCCACCATCCCAATACTTGTATATATATATATGTGTGTGTGTATACATAATCATATATATGTGTGTATGTGTTTTTATTTCTATGTGTATATATATCTATAGATATATATCTATAGGTATATCTATATATAGATATATTTATATACTGTATACACACACACACACACACATATATATATATATATTAATCTACCTGTATTAAAATGCTATTAATAAAGTCATTTTTATATAATTTTCTATTTATTAGTAAAAAAAAAAAATTAAACCCTAAAATATGGTTTTACCCATGGACTGTTCTATTAGGCCGCGTACAGACGAGGAGACATGTCCGCTGAAACATGTCCGACGGACCGTTTCCAGCGGACATGTCTCCTCGGATATTTGGTCTGATGGCGTGTACACACTATCGGATTAAAATCCCCTCAGACGGATAACGCGGTGATGTGGCGGTCACATTGACTCCGCCACGTCACCAATCCAGGAAGTAAAATACTTCCACGCATGCATGCGGGAGATTTATGTCCGCTGGTTAGGCGTACTAACCAGTGGACATGTTGGACGGACGGGTTTCCAGCAGACAAGTTTTAAAGCATGCTTTAAAACTTGTCTGCTGGAAAAACCTGTCTGCTAGCCCATACACACGGACCAGTTTCAGCAGACAAGTTTGATCGTGTGTACGCGGCCTTACAGTTATACAGGGTTTATATTTGTATACTTTATTAAAAAATATATATATTAGTGATGGATAGGATAGTGGATAGTGCAGAAAGGGCTTAATTCATTTAATTATAGCTTATGATCCTAACAAATGGTTGCCAATTTAATTTATGCAAAAGTTACCCACTGTGTGTAGACCCAATATAATATTTGAACCATCTATTTTTCTGTCTAGGAATCCTTCGGCTGTTGGGTGGAATAGTAAATTGGACACATTCAGTTATCATGTATGTGTTATTGCTAGCATTCACCCATAAGCCATGTGGTACCTGCAGTATCTGCTGGAGCAAATTTGTTTTTACCTCCTTCCCTATCCAGTCAAACAAACTTGCTATGTCAGCAAAGCGACAAGGAAAGGGCACTCGGATGTACAGGCATGATCCATACTCCTTAAGCCTGGTAAACACGTAAAGTTTTTTTTCCGTTCAACTCAGCAGGCTGAAAAAAAAAAAAAATCAGCATATTAACACAAACAATGTTAGTGTGGCGATCTTCCCAATTGTACGTTTGTGTTCTGACAGGGGGACTCGGCTTACTCCGCCCCGCCCACACTGATCAGAGCTCACAGCCATTGGCTATGAGTGCTGATCAGATGCTGTTTTTTCAGCATGTCACCTTGACAAAAGCTGGTTCCTGTTGAACCGGTTGATACTGGCCCAAGTGTCATCATAGCACAAAGCTCTGAAATTCCTACCATACATTTGCAAATGTTGCTCCTTCATCTCACATTTATAGGATGCTAAACAGATGATTTGTTAGGATGTACAGTGCGTGGACGTATCCCAGTGCGCATGCTCGAAATCACGTCGCAAATACTCAATGCTTTCGACGTGACCGTAACTTACGTACAGCCCTATTCGCGAACGACTTACGCAAACGACATAAACAACAGCAAAATCGGCGCTGTCCCGACATCCATACTTAACATTGGCTACGCCTCCTATAGCAGGGGTAACTTTACGCCGAAAAAAGCCTTACGTAAAGGACGTAAATACAGGCGCCGGGCGCAACTACGTTTCTGAATCGACGTATCTCCCTAATTTGCATATTCTACACGGAAATCGACGGAAGCGCCACCTAGCGGCCAGCGTAAATATGCAACTAAATTAAGACGGCATAAGAGACTTACGTCAGTCTTATCTTAGCAACATTTCGGAGTATCTTGCTTTCTGAATACAGAAAAAAGATACGCCGGCGCTTGCTAGAATTTACGTGGCGTATCAACAGATACACCAACGTAAATTCTTTCTGAATCTGGCCCACCCGAGTATACATGAAAAGGTGTAGCTAAAGCTTTTACCTATAATAGATTCTTTTGGTTGGGCCCATCGGCCCTGTCCTGAAAAATTTACAAATTAACACATGTGGCACCTGATAGACATATGTTATCATGGCCTTGTCTTAAAGCAGAGCTCCACCCAAAAGGGGAAGCTCCGCTTGTCTGCCCCCTCCCCCCATTCACTGCCACATTTTGCACCTATTGGGGGGGGGGGTTCCTAATTTTTCACTCCCACTTTTGGCTCAGTTCGCCCCCTCCTTCCCCCTGCAGCCGGAAGTGGGAAATTGGCTTCACTGCCAGTTTCCCTTAGTCAAGATGGTGGCGTCAGCACCCGATTGAAAATTCGTCTCTGGTGGGGAAGCCGCCAGATTCCTGGAGAGGTAAGTTTGCTTATACTAAAACGACAGCAGCTACAGTATTTCTCTTTAAGAACACTAGCCAGATCGTGCATTATAAAGCCCTTGTTTGCTACGGGTTGCACAATGCTGCCACACACTTAGGGCCAGATTCAGGTAGATGAGAGCATCTTTGCTCTGGAGTAACGCTTCTCATTTACGTTACTCTGCCGAAATTTTAGGAGCAAGTGCTGTTATTCATGAAGCACTTGCTCCAAAAGTTGCGGCAGCGCATCGCAAATGAGCCAGAGGAATTCAAATTGGGCGGGTACAGGGCGTGTAGTATTCAAACTAAGCGCGATCCCGCGGCGAACTTACTGCGCATGCGTCGACTGTCAATGCATCCCAGTGCGCATGCTCCAAATTCTGTCAGTGAACGTCAATGACGTCACATCCCCATTCATGAATGTTTTACGCAAGCGAAGCGATTTGTTTTTTTTCCGACGCGATGACGACGCCTATACTTAACATAGGATATTCCAACAGGGGGCTGCTTTATCTATACGCCGCGTATCGCTTCCGGAAATGTCGTAAAGTCACTGCGTCGCGCCCGAAAAAGATCGTGAATTGCCGATTCCCGCTCATTAACATATTTTTTGAGCGTAAATCGGCGGGAACGCCCCCGGCGCCATTTTTAAGTTGAAGTAACGATGCGATTGCGATAATTCAATTGCGGTGATCGCATCGGAACTCCAACCCGGCGTTTCTTGTTTTCTGGTTACAGAAAACAAAAACGCCGGCTTAAAGTGACAGTTAGGCTGGCGGATCCATTAATCCGCCAGCCTAACTCTACCTGAAACTGGCCCTTAGTGCTACATTGTCTATCTATTTCATGGATAATTTGGTAGGCAGAACATACAATAACAAACTTGTTAAGGTTTATAATGGATATGGAGGCAGTAGAGTCATGAATTCATGACTCTATTCATAAAAAAACGTAATTGCTGTAGATCCAAAAATATGTAACCAGCCTGTATGAATTTAACTTATCAGTGTCCGCAGTTTTGTATGTTCTGATAACCAGAAACAAGAAAAATAGCTTTGCAGCATGCTGATTGCTCACATTGGCTCACTGTCTGGCAGAGTTTGGAGGAGAAACATACCCTACGTATGGTTTTGGAGAACACGATAGAAGATCTCTGGAAACAAGTTCAACAAGCTCAGAAAAACTACCAGATTGCCACAGAAGACCACAAGATTGCCTTTTCTGTCTTGAAAGCAAAAGATGAGAAAAGTGCAGAAGAGATTTTCTACCAGATGAAAAAGCTTCAGAAGATCCAGGTAACCACTGTGACGTACTGGGTCATTTTAATTGGGCTTGAAAGCCAATGTTCAGCCTGTAAACATAAAAGCTATACATTCTTCTATTCTTTATTACATTTAATTACCTTGCTTTCTGTAGCTTGAATAAAAATGTAAAGAATATAGTTAAGATGTTTTTCTTTTCATCTGCCATGCTTAGCTTCCTAGAATAGATATAAGTGCCTGAAGAATATTTAGAAACAGATAATTCGGGGGTGTCATATTTTTGGCCCCTCACTGAGTGCTGTGGTTCTCCCATCGGCCCCTATATCTTTACAGGACACATTAATAATATAGGGGTCTAAGGATCAAACCACTGAATACAGCGAGGGACAAGGAATCCATGAAACTATAACTTTGTAAATGAAACTTGTTAACATTGCACCTCCATATAAACATCTACTAGGTATAGTGGTCCTAATACTCCATTAAAAACAGTTGTGAATAATGATTTTTATTTAGCACTTCAGCCCCAGAAGAAGTTACCCCCTTTCCTGACCAGAGCACTTTTTGCGATACGGCACTGCGTTACTTTAACTGACAATTGTGCGGTCATACAATGCTGTACCCGAACAAGATTTACGTCCTTTTTTCCCCACAAATAGAGCTTTCTTTTGGTGGTATTTTATCACCTCTGTGTCTTTTATTTTTTGCGTATAAACCAAAAAAGACGATTTGGGGGAAAAAAAACAATATTTTTTACTTTTTGCTATAACTATAACCCAAAATTGTTTTAAAAAAAACATATTTCTTCATCATATGTATTCTTCTACATATTTTTGGTAAAGAATTATTGCAATAAGCGTATATTGATTGATTTGCGCAAAAGTGATAGCATCTACAAACTGTGAAAGATTTCTTTTTTTTTTTTAATTCTTTATTTTATAACATTTTTCCACTCTTATTTCCTCTTTATACAAAAAAGTAAATAACTACAATTTGACACTTTTCTTTAGACATTTTCTCGTTAATCATTGTGTTTCTTAGCGAAATTCCAAAATCCTGCCATCATATCTACTGTATGTAGCTATAACATAATACGCTTCCTATTCCCCATATCTACCCTTCCTTCTGAATCGCTATTCCCCCCCCCCCCCCCGTTCCCCCCCCCCCCCAAAAAAAAAGAACCCCTCCCACCCCCCTCCTCCTTCAAAGGTCCCGCTCTCTGAATCTTTTAATAGGGGGTCCACACTTGACTATACTTCCCTTCTTGTTCTCTTATTCCCATCGTCAGGTTCTCCATCTGCTGAATTTCTGTTACTCTGCCCAGCCATTGCTGTCTAGTCGGCGCAGACGTACTTTTCCACAAAATTGGAATGCATGCCCTTGCCGCTGTCAACAAATGTCTAAGCAGAGAATTTTTAAACTTTGCCATGGAAATTGGGAAGTCCAAAAGTAGATAGGTAGCTGGATTATCTCCCAGATCTACCTCTGTGATTTCTTTTACCGTATCGGTGACCATTTTCCAAAAATCTCTCAACTTTGGACACTCCCAGAATACATGTAACATGGTACCCTCCCCTTCTCCACACCGCCAGCACCGGTCTGATAATTCGGGGAATATCCTTTTTAATGTGACAGGGGTTTTATACCATCTAGTCAGGATCTTATAACCACCCTCTTGGTATCTGGTAGCGAGAGAAGCTTTGTGTGTAAAGTTGAAGATTTTTATTCTCTGCGTCTCTGAAAATTTAGTCCCCAATTCTTTTTCCCAAGCTAGAATAAATGGTAATTCTTTTGGGGCTATTGACTCTTCTAAAAGAGTATACATTAAAGACAGACCATGTCTCAGTGAGTCACCCTTCAAGCATAGTTCCTCATATCTTGAGAGGTCTCTGGTTGCTTTGCCTAGTGGATTCATTGCTCTAATAGCAGCTTTTAATTGGTTTAATCTCATTGAGTCTATTTCTCTATTAAATACCTCTTCCCTTTCTCCCCCACTGCTCCTTTGATTCTCATCTTCAAAGTGTGTTAGCCTGCTCATTCCCGAGCGTCTAAGATTATTAAAATGTAGGTCTGTGAGGCCTAATTGGAATCTAGGGTTTCCCAGCACCGGGAGTTGGATGTTGGCTTGGATGTTCCGAGATTTTAGTTTTCTTAAATATTTTTTTTATGACTCGTAGTGTGGCTCCTATAGTGGGGTGTTTTTTCACTTCTTGTGGTATATCTACCTCTTGGATCCATGCCATTCCCTCTAAAGGAATGTTCGTGATTTTTTGCTCCATATGTATCCATGGTTTTGCCTTCTGTTGGGTACACCACTCTACTACCCTTGCCATATGGGACGCATCGTGGTATCCCATTGGATCTGGGAGTCCCACCCCTCCTCTTTCCTTTGGCAACATCAGAATCTCTCGCCGTATTCTAGGTGCTTTCCTGCCCAGATGAACTTAGCGAATCTTATAATAAATATCGATTTTTATTACGGAATTACGCTATGTACGCCTTGCCTTCTCTTTTTCATGCTTATCGGTTGGAGTACTGATATGCCCTCTGAGTGATCTGTTGAGAGTTGCTGCTTGCTGGGAAGTATTTTTGAATCATCTGTCTGAGGTTTGCCTTCATTGATACCGAATCGCATGACGTGTATGGTGTACCCGCTTCAGTATATCAACTTTAACAAAGCTTGATTGGCCTAGTGGGTATATGCCTGTCTAGGTCCAATCGGTCCGGTAAGCCCCTTGTCATAAGCGGTGGTGGATTTTTCACTTCTTTATGCACTGGATTTTGTGTATCTGTTTTACTCAAAGAAACCGACTCACCGATTCATTCAAAACATTTATGGACTTTTGAATACCATTCATTCACATGTGGTGTTGCATGATTTAATCTTTATTGTATTATCATTATTTGTGTCATTATTAGCGCTACACTTTTCCACACAAGGTCTGAAGTATGTATAGTAGTCTTGGCATCACATTCATTTTTATAATGTTAATTCTTCCGAACCATGTAAAGATTTCCTTATCCCATCTTTGAAAGTCTGCCTTGATCTGCCTTACCAGGGGTACGAAGTTCAACTCGTAGATTCTTTTTAGATTTTTCGGTATCTTTGTTCCCAGGTAAAGTATGTGGGAGTCTGTCCACCTAAAGGGGAAATTTGCCGCTAATTGCTGCTGCTTCTGTCTATTCACTTCTATTCCCATCGCTTCCGATTTACTATAGTTCACCTTAAAATTGGAGAGCTCTCCATATTCCTTTATCTCCTTCAATAGGGATGGTAGGGATAGTTCTGGAGTCGTTAACGAGAATAGCAAGTCATCTGCAAATGCTGCAACTTTATACTCTGCTCCTTTAACCAAGAGTCCTCTTATATCTCTATTTGCCCGGATAGTTCTCAAAAAAGGTTCTAAAATGAGGACAAAGATAATCGGGGAAAGTGGGCATCCTTGTCTTGTTCCATTTCTTATTATGAAGGGATCAGACATTACATCGTTCACCTTTACCCTTGCCGTCGGGCATGAGTAGAGGTCTGCAATCCAAACTGTGAATGATTTCTGGCATTTTTATTATTATTATTATTATTTACTTGTTATGGCGGTGATTTGCAATTTTTATCGGTTCTGCGACATTGCGCCTGCAAATTGGACACTTTTGACACATTTTTGCAACCATTGACATTCGATAAGAGCTATACAAATTCACTGATTTCTGTGTAAATGTCACTGGCAGGGAAGGGGATAACAATAGGGGCGATCAAGGGATTAAATGTGTTCCCTCGTTAGTGTTTTTTACTGTGAAGGCATGGGACTGACTGGGGGAGGAGACATATTGTTATTCATAATTACTACAGAAGTGTCTCTTCTCCCCTGTCAGAACAGGGATTTGTGTGTTTACACACACAAATCCCTGTTCTGGCTCTCGTTCCAGCAAACGTGGGTGGCCAGCAGCGATCGGGTCCCCTGCCGTGCAGTGGGTGCGCGTGCCTGCTATGGCTCTTAAAGAGGCCGACGTATCAGTACACCGTTTTGTGGTAATGAACCACTTTGCCGACATAAATGTGCGTGAGCCAGTCGGCAATTGGTAAACTTGTTAACATAGCACCTCCAAATAAACACCTACTAGGTATAGTGGTCCTAATACTCCATTAAAAACAGAGATTTTCTTTAAAATAAACCAGTTATAAATAATGATTTGTATTAAAGGGTAACCCCACTTTCATGGGGGGAAAAAATGTATATAGAGTATCCAATTGTGACTCAAGTCATATTGTAATTGAATGTTAATAAAAATGATCTTTCCTTTTTAATCTGCAGCTCTTTCATTTTCTGTAAAATGCAATATGGCTACCTGGAGGTGTTGTGTACAGAACACCCCCTGAAAATGCAATTTCCTGCTTGTGTGATTGGCTTACTGATTTTCCCAGAAGCCTGCACTAAGATACAAGTCAGATTTTTGGCATCCTAAATTTAGTTTTTGGTGAGATACTCCTAAAGGGAAATCACATCTAAGGTGATGCAGACCATGACAATTTGCTAATGCGAGCCATGCAAGTGCATTAGCTGACTAATAATTATAAAACCACTCTCATACAGATTCGCTTAACACATGGACACAGACAAACAAACAGCTATTTCCTTAGAATAACAAAAGGTAGGAATCTGCAACAAAGGGCCCTTTCAGACGCGCGGACCGTATGTCCGTATTTCATCCATTTGTTTGTGGTTGAAATACGGACATACATGTATCCCTATGGGATAGCGGGTGTCAGCGGATAAACAGACGGAAGAAAACCCTATTTTTTCTTCCTGTCATCCGATGGCTCAGCAGGGATTTACGAAGCGATCCCCGCTGAGCAAACGGACACACGGAGATGGATCAATACTGATCTGCCCCGTGTGAAAGGGCCCTTAGAAGGGAATGTTTCTTTTCTCCCCAAAAGTGGAGTTACTCTTTAAAGTGGAGGTCCCGCAATTTTTTTTTAATTAAAAGTCAGCAGCTACAAATACTGCAGCTGCTGACTTTTAATAAATGGACACTTACCTGTCCTGGAGTCCAGCGATGTCGGCAGCTGAAGCCGAGCAATCGCTCATCTCTCGGCTGCCCGCACCGCCATCCTCATTGAGGGAATCAGGAAGTAAAGCATTGCGGCTTCACTGCCCGGTTCCCTACTGTGCATTTGCGAGCAGCGTGTCGCACACTCGCTGTTCCCTGCTATCTCATGGGAGCAGTGTGTTTCCCAGAAGACAGCGGGGGGTGACGCAAAGGGGCATGACTCCCACGGGAGTCAATACCTGGAAGTGGTGCAAATACCTGTTTTATACAGGTATCTGCACCCCCCTGAAAGGTGCCAAATGTGACATGGGAGGGGGGGAGGGTTCCGAAAAAAAAGCTGAAGTTCAATTTTTGGGTGGAACTCTGCTTTAATCTGAATATACATTCTAAAATGATTGCAATGGTGCAACTTCATTGGTCAAAAACAGCGACATGTTCTGCTATTTTTCTGCATTGTTTCCTTCAGTGGGTGACACCCTTGTTCTGAATTTCATCTGTAAACAGAGTCTGTCTTATCTCCTGCCTGAGCAAAGCTCTCTTGTGGCTGCGGCAGTAGAGAAAAGTCAGATTTTGCAGCATTCAGCTTTCTGTCCTATAATCCTGACATCACCTTGGTAAATTGACAGATTCATAAATATTTCTTATGCAACAGCAGCACGAAGAGAGTTTAAAAAATGTAATAAAGACCGGCTAAAGAAAATATTATTCTGCGCACCAATATAAACCTATAGAAAGCTAGGAAAGTGAGGCATTTCTGCCGTGACCTTTCAGTTAGAAATATAATGATTTTATTTTCTGCGTTCTATTATTCAGGAGTCAATAAACACCCTTAGAAACAAGATTTCAGCTCACACACGTGACAATGAAGAACAGAACCGGCGGCTGCGGGAGGATAAAGAAGTGGTGCACAAACAGTTCCTAAAGCTGAAACAGCAAATGAATCAGGCCAGGGCAGCTGAATACAGCCGGCTTACCACCCTTACTGTACAGAGCAATGCTGCACTGAAAGAACTGCAGAGAGTAATAGACAAGGTAGGTACCTGTGTATTCCAGTCTATAAGGGATTATAAGAATGTTAGTACTGAATCATACACATTAGGGGCCAGATTCACGTACCCGGGCGTTTCTTTGTGTGAGCGTAGCGTATCTTCTTTACGCTACGCCGCCGCAAGTTAGAGAGGCAAGTGCTGTATTCACAAAGCACTTCCTCCCTAAGTTACGGCGGCGTAGCGTAAATGGGCCGGCGTAAGCCCGCGTAATTCAAAGTAGCAAGGCAGTGAGCGTGTTTTATTACAATGAACCGTGACCCCATGCAAAACTTGTTGTCGGAAATTCCGATCGTGTGTACACAATTCCGACGCACTTCATTTTTCTCGGCTTGTCGTAGTCTTGCATGTCACCACGTTCTTGACATTCGCAATTTCCGACAACATTTGTGTGACCGTGTGTATGCAAGACAAGTTTGAGCCAACATCTGTCGGAAAAAAAATCCACGCTTTTGTTGTTGGAATGTCCGATTGTCTGTATGCGGCATTAGACTAAGGGCCAGTTCACACCAGACGCAGTTCTGTGTGCTTTTTTCCTGCACAAAATGCATGCACAGTGTATTCCAATGGCTCTAGTTGGCTCTAGTTCACACCATGCAGTCAGTTTCTGCACCGAAAACTGCATGGTGTGAACTAGAGCCAACTAGAGCCATTGGAATACATAAAAAACACTGTGGATGCATTTTAGTGCAGAAAAAATGCACAGAGGAAAAAATAAACCGCGCTACCTCAAATACATTAACAAACACAAATGAATGCAAGTGAACAATCACAAATAATGTGTAATGCCGCGTACACACCATCACTTTTTGTGATGAAAAAAAATTACATTTTTCAAAATGTCATTTAAAATGATCGTGTGTGGCCAAAATGTCATTTTATGTCTTCTGAAAAATGACCAAAAAAAAATTCGAACATGTTCGAATTTTTTATGTCATTTTTCAAAATGTCATTTTTTGTGTCATAAAAAATGATCGTGTGTGGGCAAAACTACGTAAAAAATGACGTTTTAAACCCGCACATGCCCAGAAGCAAGTTAGGAGACGGGAGGTAAAACTACCATTCATAATGGAGTAAGCACATTCATCACGCTGTAACAGACAAAAAAGCAGGAATCGTCTTTTACTAACAAGTAACCAGCTAAAAGCAGCCTCAAGGCAAATAGAACTTCCCCTTTAGAGTGCCATCATTTTGTTCATCATTTTCCAAAAATGATGGTGTGTACGCAACGTCATTTTTAAAAATGAAGTTTGAAAAATGTCATTTTTTTTCATGAAGAAAAATTACATTTTTTTTCATCACAAAAAGTGATCGTGTGTACGAGGCATAAAAGTCTGGCTGCTAGATCGAGGAGTGACCTATGATGGCCACTGAACAATAGGCAGTCACCTCAAAATCGTTCTGATATTAGTGATGGTGATAAACCAAAAACAAAACACAAAAAATATATGATGATATACAAAGGTGTAACCTTTAGCTCTAAATTAATACACAGTCCAGAGTATTAGCAGAAAAGAGTCCGTGAATGAAAATTATTGAACACCCGTGCTTCTGTATTGTGACAAATTGATGAACGTGACCAAAGGCAAAAACAGTGTGTCCTCCACCAAAACTTATGGATTGGTCTCTTACCGGAAACCCGCGATCCCTAATGACAGGGGATCAGAAACAGCATATACCGGGTCCCAATCTCGTGGTGTCAGGTCTGCAGTCCTAGTGAATCTCGTATCCCAAAGTGTTGCAGCAATTTGGATGCCCACCATGCAAAAAAACATCAATGGCTCCACATAGTGTGTTAAACGTATAAAAATGTATTAAAAGGAAATAAAAATGCACTTACAGTCATGCAATGTTGTAAACTCCTTGAACACACCTTGCCGCAGCAATTTTTTTTTTTTTACATTTCCTTTAACAAACAGCTATAACCAGGTAAAAAAAGCAAATCGCGGTAAAAATGCGGTACTTGCATTTTGGATCCTGGTCCATTGAATTCTATTACATGCAAAACGCTGCTTTTTGCAGGAAAAAAGGTCCCTGACCCTTTCCAAAAACGCAGAGGCACAAAAAAGCATTGATGTGAACATGTTCCCTAGGAAACCATGTTAAAAAAATTCCCTGCATTTCTGCAAAATGCATCAAAAAACGCATTAGTGTGAATGGAGCCTAAGTCAACTAAAATATACTGGAGATTTAGTCGACTAAATACGGCTAAAACTAAAACAATTGCAGAAGACTAGATTGGGGCTAGAACTAAAATGCCATTTTAGTCCTAAGACTAAAACTAAATCGAAATTTTCTGCCAAAATTAACACTAGGGGGAACGCGCTCGCGCCCACCTCCCCCTGCTGTGCTGTCATTCGCTAGAGTACAAACTGATCAGCAGGTCCTAGCCAATGATTTATGGCCAGGACCTGCTCATTGGCCGAGCAAATGACAGAAGAGAGCCCTGTGTTGGTAAGCTGTTTTTATATTCTCTCTGCAAAGTAGGGAGATAAAACAGTCACATTGCTTAGTAAAAGCAGCACACTTTACACTTGCTAGGCACACCGTTAAGCCTTTGATTGCGTCTATATGTTAACCCCTTCCCAGCCAGTGTCATTAGTACAGTGACAGTGTATATTATTAGCACTGATCACTGTATTAGTGTCACTGATAATGTCAGTGTCAGTTTCAGATTGCACAGATTTTCACAAAGTGTCAGTGTCAGATTGCCCGCCGCACTATCAAAGTCCCACTATGATCACTGCCAAAATAAATAAAAATCCAGTATGTATGTGTTATTTGTGGATGCTATAACTTTCGCACAAACCAATTAAATATACTCTTAGGCCGCGTACACATGATCAGTCCATCCGATGAGAACAGTCTGACGGTCTGATGGTCTGATGTGCCTACACACCATCGGTTAAAAAAACGATTGTATCAGAATGCGGTGACGTAAAACACAACGACGTGCTGAAAAAAAAGTTCAATGCTTCCAAGCATGCGTCGACTTGATTCTGATTATTCGCGGCTTTTTAACCAATGCTTTTGCATACTATCGATCGGTTTTGACCTATCGGTTAGGCGTCCATTGGTTAAATTTTAAAGCAAGTTCTCTTTTTTTTGACCAATGGGGCCCACACACGATCGGTTTGGACCGATGAAACGGACCTTCAGTCTGTTTTCATCGGTTTTGTCCGATCGTGTGTACGCGCCCTTATTGGGATTTTTTTTTACCAAAGACACGTTGCAAAATACATTTGAGCCTAAATTTATGAAGAAATTAGATTTTTTTTTTATTAGATATGTTTTATAGCAGAAAGTAAGAAATATATATATATATATTTTTCAAAATTTTTCGTCTTTTTTTATATAATAAATAAAAGACCCAGTGATTATCAAATACCACAAAAAAAAAGCTCTATTTGTGTGCAAAAAATATCTAAAACTTTCATTTGAGTACAACGTTATATATGACCGCGCAATTGGCAGTTAAAGTATCGCGGTAGCTGTGGTGGCTCAACGTGATTGGCACTGCGCTGACAAGCCGTTCACCTCTGCAGCCAAGGGTTCGGATCCCGGTCTCGGCTACATGTGAATTGAGTTTGGTGGTCTCAGCCCAGCTCCCGGTGGGTGTGCTATGCAAGGTACGCCTGTGCTTAGTACGCCCACCCCCCCCCCCACAAAAAATAAAATAAAAACACCACACTTGCACGCACACGAAATTGGTTTAAAAACACACGCACTTTGGCCATGCGGTCTCCTAAAATAAAGAGAGGCGAAGGACCTACGGGGCTGGCTGGGTGGGCTAGGCCCCCTCACTCCCTCATAGGGGGAGTCCCTCTGCCCCGATGGGGTCCCGTTGGGCCCCAGTTGGGCTCCCTGGAGGAGCAGGTAGGGTGGGGTGAGTGGGAGGCCCCCCCTCACACCCGACATTGCCACCAGGGGCATGGAGAAGGATGGCGATTGCCTCCGGGGGGAGGGTCTGCCTACTCCCAACTCCTGCAGTCCGGCTCCTCTCTCTCGAGTTCACGCACAAAAAATACACTTTAAAAAAAAAAAAAGTATCGCGGTGCCGAATAGCAAAAAATGCCCTGGTCATAAAGGGGGTAAAACCTTCCGGCGCTCAGGTGATTAAGTGGAATGCAGCTTCCAGTCTCTGTGGTTAGTATAGTTTGTGCGATTATCTGGGGCAGTTTTCTTCATGTCATGCTGTACTGTGGAGAGCACATATGAAATGTAGCCATGATTGCAGTAGATTAGCTTTACACCTCCTTCTGACTATTATTATTATTATTACAGGTACTTATACAGCGCCATCAATATATGCAGCACTTTACATACATTATACATTCACATCAGTCACATTCATAGAAGCACATATTACGGCCAATTTAAGTAGGAGCCTATTAACCTACCAGCATGTCTTTGGAGTGTGGGAGGAAACCAACGCAGGCACAGGGAGAACATGCAAACTCCAGGCAAGTAGTACTGTGGTTGGGATTCAAACAGACAACCCTAGTGCTACGGACTATAACTGTTTATTATTCGGTGTAACGGTCAACACCGTTTACGATCTTCCATCAACCCAAGACAGCTTATCCGACACTCCGACAACCCAACAGACACGATCCATTCCATTTCCCAGAATAAAGACGAGACAAGTGCCGTTCTCTAGTTTCAAAATGTATGAACACTTTTAATGGTAACTCTCAGTCTAGTTAGAAATATGTCACAGTTAATCACAGGAACAATGAAATTCTCCACGGCCCTCATCACACAATGGGGGCGGGGGCTAACGATTCTTCATTACACATCCCACAGATTTTTCGGCACTGGTCTGACATAATTAACATGACTTAATTACTACACCTGAGAAGTCACATTCCACATCTATTATCAATAGTATTTTCACACCATACAGTGTCATTAGCATACACAATGAAAAGGTCTGTAGAAGCAGACCTAATTAGCACCTCAACAGTCTGTTACACAGAGGAATGAGTCACTATTGACCAGTAGGGTCAGAATAAGCCAACAACTTGTAATATCTCAAGATATCCTGCAAACACGAATTATCATTTCTCAGTCACCCTATGCCCAAAAGGGGCACAGGGTGACCCTAGACCCAAGAGTTATTAGTGACGCTGGCACAGGAGTAACCCAATCCTTCAAAAGTCTCTGGGTGTCATGGGCCATTCCGTTCGGTAATAAAATGTAGGAATTGTTTATTTAAATTAGCGGACCCTGCAGCTTAGTTTACTTTTGTGGTGTTACAGATGCCTATGCCGAGCAGCTATAGTGCTGCATAAAATATATATTTTTTTTATTTTAATTAATGGATGGGTAAGCAGGGGGATTTGTGTTTGTTCTTCTGATTGCAAGCAGTTTGATTTGATTTCTCTCAGCCAATCAGAGCTGAGCATTGGCTTATTCACGTCTTAGCCTAGCTGTTGTGTCAAAAGTCCCCATCACTTCAACAAATTCTTTGCATCCACCAAGTAAGGACTGTATTTTCTTTTTATAAATGACAGTACTTTGCAGCATTACTGATGCATAAGTGGTTGTTAATATCTCAGTATTTAAGTAAAAATAATTGTTTTAACGGCTTATCTGGCCGTGTCTGCAATGTGTCACATTTCCACATCATGCAGCACTAAGGGCCTGTGTCAATCTATGGCATCAGTTTGACATCAGTTCAAGACACTTTCGAGAGTGTTCAGAATGCGTCTTTGACCTGCTTTAAGTGGATTCTGCATTCCCATTGATTTGTATTGGAATGAAAAATCCAATTGAAACTAACGAAAGCCTGCCAACACAGGCCCTAAAGGACGTGATCTCATCTGTTTAGTGCTGGCGACCATTTGGAAAAGCCATAGATATCCTGTTGGCTTTCATCTGCCTAGCACATTGCCAATATTAGAAACCTTTTGGACCTGATAAACTTTTAGCAGTGCACTTTATTGTGACAACTTTTCACAAAATGTTCTTGCAATTTCTCAGCCACTGGGCCTATTGTCTTTAGTTTGTGTAATAATATCAATGAACTATCAGGATTCCATTTTGTTGGAACATCTTAAAGGGGTGTTCCAGCCAAAAGTTTTGTTTATTAAAAGTCAGCAGCTACAAAAAGTGTAGCTGCTGGCTTTTAATAAACAATCACTTACCTGCTCCAGCGTTCCAGCGACACGCCGGGGGGGCTCCGCTCCTCCCCCCCCCTCCCCGTCCGGCGTCTTCATTTCTACTGTGGGCACCCGGCTGTGACAGCCTTCGGCTTCACGGCCGGGCACCCACTGCGCATGCGCGAGCCGCACTGCGCATGCGCGCACGGCGCGGCTCGCAGCTGATTGGACAGGCGATTGTCTAGGACCTGTCAGTGTCCTAGATGATCGCCTACAGGGAGGGGCTGCAATAAGGCGATTAAGCCTAAACGCCTTACCAGCCCCTCGGCGGAAGGAGGAAGTGGGATAGGAAGTCCCACTCCTCCTGAAGCCCCCACTCCCCCCCCAAAAAAATTACATGCCAAATGTGGCATGTAAGGGGGTATGGAGTGGGATAAGCGGAAGTTCCATTTTTGGGTGGAACTCCGCTTTAACTGTATTTGTTCCCTGGTTTAAAGGGGTTGTGTCCTGCGGGAACGGTCACGGAGCTGAGGATCACGAATAAGAAGATACAATGTTTCTTTTTATCTGTCTCTTTCAGCACTGAGCGATGTTGTTGATAAACGTTGCCAGCTGTTTGTTTTTTGACAGCTGTGAACAGGGGATTTTCTACACTTTTTACATGAACCGTGGAAATGCTGGATTAAGATCATGGGGGTTGAATCAAGATTGTGATCTTTTAACGTTTAAAGGGGTTGTAAAGGTAAAACATTTTTTCCCTAAATAATGAATGAATGAATGAATGAAAAACTTATATAGCGCAGCACATGCGAAGTAAATCGCCTCTGGGCGCTTGTTGTTCCTGTCTCCTTTGAAATCGAAAGAGATGAGTCTTGATCTTTCTCCTAATAGCTTCCTTTACCTTAGTGCAGTCCTCTTTCACTTACCGCATCCTTCGATTTTGCTTTTAAATGTCCTTATTTCTTCTTAGAAATCCTCACTTCCTGTTCTTCTGTCTGTAACTCCACACAGTAATGCAAGGCTTTCTCCCTGGTGTGAAGTGTCGTGCTCGCCCACTCCCTTGGACTACAGGAGAGTCAGGACGCCCACTAACACACAGCTCCTTTCTCTATCTACAACGTAGAGAGTGTCCTGACTCTCCTGTAGTCCAAGGGATGGGGCAAGCACGACACTCCACACCAGGGAGAAAGCCTTGCATTACTGTGTGGAGTTACAGACAGAAGAACAGGAAGTGAGTATTTCTCAGAAGAAATAAGGACATTTAAAAGCAAAATCGAAAGATGAGGTAAGTGAAGGAGGACTGCATAAGATAAAGGAAGCTATTTAGGAGAAAAAAACCTTTACAACCCCTTTAACTCTGTATATTTTCTCTTGTGATTATCTTGTGTATCTGTATGGTATGTAGGAATATTTGCAGGGCTTTTTTTCTGGGGGAACTTGGGGGAACTCAGTTCCACCACCTTTGGCTCAGACCCTTTGCTGCCCGCTCACCACAATCACTTGTGAACACAGAAGTCTGGTTTCTGTGTTTACAAGTGACTGCTTTGTAACCCCCTGAACTCTGCACACTGTATGTAATGCAATTCTGGTATTTAATGCCCCTTTAAGACCCTTCTACTGTTTGTGAAATCTAGGGTCGTGGTTGAGTTCCTGCACCTATTTTCTGAGAAAAAAAGCTCTGAATATTTGTATAACATACCCCCTATTGTGTTTGTTTATGGTCAAGCCTTTGAAGTCTGTACATCCTGTTTAACCCTTATGCAATACTAAATGACCAAGTGTCCATCTATCTGTTTATAGATAATCTCCTGTTTCCTCTAGTCATCGAGTCAAACACCCCCTTCCTTATTTTCTATTGTTCTGTATTCAATATAAGCTGTATTCCTTCTCAGTAAAAACAGACATTTGTTGAATATACTTTCTGTTTTCCTGTGTAAATCTGTGTCTTCGCTACCGAAGGGTCCACGGTGACTTGCTGAATTTAACCCAAAAAGGATGGTCACCTCGGAACCAAGAAATTCATAACAGTTTGCTCTAACATGATTAACATGCAGATTACTGAAAGTCATTTCTATACCATTTATTCTGTACACAGGGTGAGCAGATCCTTCGGCTGGCAGAGATGTGTAGAAAGTTGGAAACTGAGGAGGAGAAAGTTCTGCCATTCTACCCATCATCCCTTAGTGATGCAGAAAAAGAGGAGGTAGAAAAAGCCATCATGGAGAAGCCATCTGAACAGCTGGCACTGGTGAGCATTGTGGTGACCGCTCTCTGCTGAAAATGGGTCACACGAGTGCAAAACGAATTGCACTCCTGCTACCCATAGATGAAGCCCAGCCTAACGAGCTCAGGCTGGATTTCTCCTTTAAAGCTCAGCTACAGACACAAATAAACATAACTAGTTAAGCAGCGTAGTCAGCACAGCCTGTAGGAAGCAGACAGAGTGGAGACGGGTGTTTGTTGGACCTACCTGCTCTGACCTCTATGCCCAGCATTACTCACTTCAGTAAAATGCCTCCTTGCCTGCCATTCAACTGATTGTGATAGCTTAAAGAGGCAACAGAAGACACCAGGGGAGTTCTCTGCTCCCGTCACCACTTCTCCAGCTGCCAGCCCCTCCCACTGGTTGAGGAGAGAATGGTTAGAGCCCCAAGATGATCTCACAGGGCTGAAAAAGTAAACATAAAAATACATAAATGGGACATGTAGATAGAAATAAATAACTTGTAAGGGGGAGCAGAGCGAGGTTTTTGTGGTGTTGAGTTTGCACAGAAAGTGTGGAGTTTAAGTGACACCCTTTTAATGGCTCTATGTAAAAATGCTGAAGTAGAGATCTAAAGCCGGACATAGAAGGTTTGAATCTGACCTAGACTCGAACCATGTATGGGCAGGCTGAATCAACTTGGGGGCAACCACCCTGCCGGATTTTACATACGATTATTGCTTAGCAGCTGTGTTCTCTCGATGGGGACAGCAGGAAGAAAAATTGCCCCGTCTATGGCCAGCCTTAGGCTTGCACCTTTAATAAGTTGGCCAACAAAGGCTAAAATTCCAAACTTTCTGCATTAATCAGTGGCTAACATGGTAAAATACTCTACTACTACTATTACTAAGGCTGGCCATAGATGGAGCGAATTTCTTTCCTGCAACCATAGGTGTTGACAGGGCAATCCCCCCCGCTGAGCCATTGTGTTCTCCCGGCGGGGGCGCCATCCTCTCCAGGAGAACAGTGTTACAGCCGCTAGCAATAATCGCATGTAAAATTTGGCAGGCTGATTGATCAACTTGGGTACGTTCAGCCTTCCCAGTCATGGTTCGAATCTCGGCTGGTTCAGCAGAAAGTGTCTGAGATGTGTCTGAGATTCGAACCAGCTTTAGGTAAACTTGAGGGAGATTTGGTCACTATGGTACCTTACATATCTCAAGGACTCCAATGACAAAATAGCCATCTTGTCTGCTACTAGACTTATACAGTGCAGAGAATGAAATAGGGTTGTTTTCAGTAACTACTGTACATCAGCCATGGAGGCAGGTACTCTGCCAATAGATTCGGAGAAGCCAGTAGTTGATTTAGACCACTAGCATCCACCCCAAACTAAAATATATTTTGTCTGATAACATTGTATGCTTATATTATTTGTATTCCTCATTTGCAGTTGATGCAGGACTATACTGCATTGGACCAGTTTTGGAAGAGGTACAATAAGGTTCTGCTGGAACACTGGGCACTGGAACGTGAAAAAACTGTCCTGTCCCAGGACAACCAGAAACTCCGCATCTTGCTCAAGCAATACCTGGATGGCATCTCTGTCAGTGACGAGGTTCTCAGCCAGCAGAACCCACTTCTCATTCTCAACAACCGCAGCAGCTTACAGCAGAAAGTTCTCCCCCAAGTCCCTGTCACTGACAAGAGAGTCCAGCGCCCCGTGCATAATGTCATTGAAGCTGCTCATGTAGTTAGCCGTACATTGTAACCAGCTAAATGCCGTATAGTTCACTTTGTTAGAACTCCAAATTTGCTGTATTCTCAATGCAGTGTCTCGTTATCTTACAATAAAACTGTCAAGTAAAGGAATGTCTTACTAAAATTCTGTATGCACTGTATGTCTGTCTTCACATAATTATCAATGACATGGTGAAAAAGATTGCATACCCCTATCATGAGAGCATATACAGTATGTTACATAGTTACATAGTTAGTCAGGTTGAAAAAAGACACCAGTCCATCCAGTTCTAAAAGGTGTGGTATCTCGCGCCAATAAAAAAATTAATGTGACAACAACATATAATTATAGTGAATAAGCAGCTCCCCTAAGATAGAGACCTCATCAAAGGTCTGAACTGAACAAAAATAACGCACTTCCGGTCCCGCTGGTCCCCTGGCCTGGAACGCAAGCCAGCTCCCTAGCGAGGAACTCGTATCCGGCTTGGACTTCACCCCAGTTCCCCAGCGAGGAACACTCATCATAGCCCATCCTGCCATGCTGACTAGCCTCAGTGCCGGGTCCTAGGCACTACTAAAGTAAGAGGCCATTTGGCTATGCTGTTTTATCTGTGACATATTTTAAATAAACTGTACTTCACTATGGTGGTTTCCCCTCTCCCTCCTTCATGTGAGTGTTTGATTCCGGGAAACATAGAGCTGCGCAGCTGAATCATTCAACTGGTTTAGTGACCAACTGCTGTATTTGACCTTTTCTAAACAATCAGGTCAACACCGTGCGGTAAGGAGCCATCCATTAGTGCACATTTGGGGGATCTTCTTGGTGAAGGTGGACACCTTTTACAATTCATTTTCTACAATTTGCATCTGAGAAAGATTAGCCTTGATTGGACTGTATCTAACATTCTTTGAATGGACTTGAGTTTATTTATTTATTTATTTATTCATTTTTTTTTTTTTTTTTTTTGTACAATCTTTTTTGTACAATCTATTTCTTGTTTTACCATTTTCAGTGTGTTGCTGCTCACTAAGTCTGCTATTGTTGGTTCAGACGGACCATTTATTAGATTTCACTTTATTGTTTATTCTCTTATTATTCATTATTAGCGCCCCCTCCATAGTCCATCCAGTTCAACCATAAAAATAAATAAATAAACAAACAAAATAAAACACGGTAAGAAAAACAAAAAGCGGCGCCCTCTAAGCGTAGTAACTTTTTATTACTGTGACAAAACAAAACAATTCTTATGAGGATACTACTCACAAGGCTGCAGGGTTCATGGGCATAAAAGGTGTCATCTGTGCCTGGCTTCCGGTGTGGGTGTGCTCAGCTGATGTTGGTAATCCTGTGATGGCTGAATGCTCTGGGTTCTCACTGTAAAGGAGAATGCTGTACAGTTCGTCAGCTGATCCAAAAGTCCATAGGTGTCCCTGAGTGTATTCCAGCGCTGGTCAGACAGGGAGCTGTATGGACACGATGGGACAGCGTGATGGAACGCAGCCGCGGAGTGCAGGCAGCTGAGCGTCAGTTCTGGGTTAGGTCACAGGGCGGTGCGCGCGTTAGAGGCATGCGTGCCTCTTCCTCAGGCTCTAGAGCCTGAGGAAGAGGCACGCATGTGAGAACCCAGAGCATTCAGCCATCACAGGATTACCAACATCAGCTGAGCACACCCACCCCGGAAGCCAGGCACAGATGACACCTTTTATGCCCATGAACCCTGCAGCCTTGTGAGTAGTATCCTCATAAGAATTGTTTTGTTTTGTCACAGTAATAAAAAGTTACTACGCTTAGAGGGCGCCGCTTTTTGTTTTTCTTGTATTGTTTCAGAATTGCTTCTTCTTGGCAGCTGGCAGCCCTCACAGCATGAGTACTACTACTACTACATTAGTCATATATGAACTTGATCCAATGGACTGAATAATTTCATAAACTTTTGTCCTTCAGTGGAAAGGAACTGTGCTGCCCTTGTTTCATTCTCACTCTCAGATTCAGTATCTGTCATTTACCCTTCCCCACATATATATTTATTTATATCTACTTCCTTTGGAGAGCGCTTGATTTATCTGTTTGTTTTTTGTTTTAAAATAAAACACGGTACATCCCATACACCCAACTCCATACCCACAGTTGATCCAGAGGAAGGCAAAAAACCCCAGCAGAGCGATGATCCAATTTGCTACCGGAGGGGAAAAAATTCCTTCCTGATCCCCCGAAAGGCAATCGGATTTACCCCGGATCAACTTTACCTACAAAACTTAGTACTCAGTTATATTATGTGCATTTAGGAAAGAATCCAGGCCTCTCTTAAAGCAATCTACTGAGCTGGCCAGAACCACCTCTGGAGGGAGTCTGTTCCACATTTTCACAGCTCCTACTGTGAAGAAACCTTTCCGTATTTGGAGGTGAAATCTCTTTTCCTCCAGACGTAAAGAGTGCCCCCTTGTCCTCAGTGTTGACCTTAAAGTGAATAACTCAACACCAAGTTCACTATATGGACCTCTTATATATTTGTACATGTTGATCATATCCCCCCTTATTCTCCTCTTCCCAAGAGTGAATAAATTCAGTTTTTCTAATCTTTCCTCATAGCTGAGCTCCTCCATGCCTCTTATCAGTTTAGTTGCCCTTCTCTGCGCTTTCTCCAGTTCTCCGATATCCTTTTTGAGAACTGGTGCCCAAAACTGGACTGCATATTCCAGATGAGGTCTTACTAATGATTTGTACAGGGGCAAAATGATATCTCTATCTCTGGAGTCCATACCTCTCTTAATACAAGAAAGGACTTTGCTCGCTTTGGAAACCGCAGCTTGGCATTGCATGCCATTATTGAGCTTATGATCAACTAAAACCCCCAGATCCTTCTCCACTACAGATCCCCCCAGTTGTACTCCCCCTAGCATGTATGATGCATGCATATTCTTAGCCCCTAAGTGCATAACTTTACATTTATCAACATTAAACCTCATCTGCCACTTAGTCGCCCAATTAGACAGAGCATTGAGGTCAGCTTGTAAATTGGAGACATCCTGCAAGGACATTATTCCACTGCATAGCTTGGTGTCATCTGCAAAAACAGAAATGTTACTTTGGATCTCAGACCCAATATCATTTATTTTTTTTTTATCCAGAAAAAAGTTTATTGAGACACAGGTAAAAAAGAGACATACATCGAGATTTCAAATATATAGATAAGATCCAAAACAATCAGTCACATATTCTATTAGAGAAATACCTGCCCACTGCACCATCCATATACATATTATTCACATAGCCCAACCATGCTCTCCTCCACCTCCCATTGTATGCATCTCCCCACTCTCCTTAAAGGGGTCCTGTCTCGGTGTACTCCCCAGGGTTAATTGACCAGGCCCAGGAGCCTGCCCATAACCAGATCCACCGGGGCCAGTCCCGGTACATCCAGCCAAGCACCCCACAGCTTCTCAAATTTCTGAGGGCATCCCCTGTGCTGGTATATTACCTTCTCCTTCCTGAGCATTTCCCCCACTACATTGATCCATTCTTTCAAACTAGGGGCTTCCTCCGATATCCAATGAGACATTATTAGCTTACGGGCTATGAATAGAGACCTAATTACCGCCACTCTAGTACCCTCTTCCCATTCCAATTCTTCCAGTATGAGCAGCAGACAATGTTTTTGGGTCAGTGGGCAGCGAGACCTGGAACACCCTATTCACGGTGTCCACCACTCCCTTCCAGTATGTGTGGAGCTTCGGGCATCTCCACAGTAGGTGAATCAGGTCCCCATGATCTCTCTTACACCTAGTGCATAGTGGGGGTGGTCGTAGCCCCATGGTAAACAATCTGTGAGGGGTGTAGTACACCCTCAGTAGTAAATACAGTTGCGACACCTTGTGGGAAACATTCAGAGAGCAAATTGGTACAACCCGGAGTGCCTCCTCCCACTGCTCGCCGTCCATCGGGCCCACTTCCCCCCCTCCCACTTGGCCCTCACTTTCAGCGGGTGTTTGGTCAAGAAGCTATGTAGCAGCATAATATAGCATTGAGATATAAACCCCTTGGTATTAGCTGCCCTTGCAATCAAGTTAAACAAAGGGGTAGGGGAGGGGGTCCACTCTGAGGCTCTACTCTGGGCCTTCACTGCATGTCTGAGTTGCATATAGTAGAACCTCATCGACTGAGGAAGCCCAAAAAGGCCCTGCAAGGTCTCGAAGGAGAGCAGTTCCCCGTTTCTAAATATCTGCCCCAGATAGACCACTCCATACCTCCTCCAAAGTGCCCCATGCTGCAGTCTAGCGAGTTCCGGGTATGAGTCATTGGACCAAATGGGACTGTAGTCTGTGAATCCTGTCACCCCCTGTAGATACCTAGCCTTGTTCCAAACTTTTTGAATAAGGTTATATGTCGGGTATTGTTTATTCGGTTTCCCAAACGCTAGTGATTCCAGAGCAGACGTCACCGACTCACCCCCAACTGTGTGAAGCATCACCAGTTCTGAGGAGCCGGGTCCCTCCCCCTCCCTCTCCTGCCCAGTATGGACTGTACCTATCAAATGCTGCATCTGAGCGCTATGTAGTACAGCCATGGGTTGGGCAGGGCGAGCCCTCCTTCATCCTTTGGGCACTGGAGATGCTCCAATTTAATCCTAGGTGTGCGGTTTTTCCATATGAGCGAGCGAAACAGTGAGTTAACAATTCTAAATACTTTTAAGGTTATCACTATGGGGGCGTTATGCAGCACATAAAGCAACTGGGGCATGAGGATCATTTTGATCAGGTTCACCCTACCTGCAACTGACAGGCAGAGCGAATTCCACGTCTTAATGCGGTCACGGAATTTTAGCAGCAGCGGGGACACATTCAGTCTTCCATACTCACATATCCTGGGCGTCCACCTGGATACCCAGGTATTTGAATGAGGCAGACAAAGGCACCGTAAGAGAGGCCGGTGGGGCCCCCCCTTTATCGATAAGCATCAGTGAGGATTTTGTCCAGTTTATCTGTAGCCCCGAAAATCTACCAAACTCTCCTATTAGGGCCATGGCCCCTCTCAGCGAGCCCTCTACGTCTCCAAGCAGAATCATAGTGTCGTCCGCATATAGCATAATTTTCTCTTGTTTGTCTCCGTATCTAAACCCTACTACCTCCGGGCTGGCTCTAATCTTAATTGCTAGGGGTTCTATCGCCAGGGCAAAAAGTAGAGGCGATAATGGGCATCCCTGCCGCGTGCCCCGTCCCAGGGAAAAAGTCTGCGACACACCGCCCCAGACGACCGGATGGCAGCCTGTGGATTATAATAATACAACCGGACCCAGGAAATGTAAGCGTCTCCAAACCCGAACCTCCCGAGGACCTCCCATAAGTATTCCCACTCGACGCTATCGAAGGCCTTCATAGCGTCCAGTGAGAGCAAAGCCCTTTGTCCCATATTATCAGCCGGGGACTGCATATTAAGAAACAGTCTACGCAAGTTGACAGCCGTCGACTTGTTAGGCATGAAGCCCGCTTGGTCCGGGTGGACCAGGCTAGTGATGACCCCGTTCAGCCTAATCGCTAGCATTTTAGCTAATAGCTTGATATCGCTCTGTAGCAGCGATATCGGTCTGTAGGAGCCCGGGTCTAAAGGGTCCTTGTCGGGTTTCAGTATTAACACGATGTTTGCCGTAGCCATAGAGGCAGGCAAAATCTGTCGCTCCCTTGCTGCATTAAAGACCGTTAAAAGTTTTGGGAGGAGGATGTCCGCATAGTGTTTGTATATCTCCATGGGCAAGCCATCTGCCCCCGGAGCTTTACAGTTGGGGAACTCGGCTAACGCCGCCTGCAGCTCCTCCAAGGTAAGGGGGCGTCCAGGGCCCTCCGCTGTGCAAGTCCCAGTCGGGGGGAAGTCAATGTCATGTAAGTAGGTCAGTAGGTCTGTCCGGGTAAACTGCTCCGTGGGGAGGTACAACGTCTCATAGAATCGTGCTAGCTCTGCCAAAACCAGGTCTGGGGAGTTCACTATCTTGCCCTCCCTAGTTTTGATTGCCCCAATACTGGGAGATCTTTGTTGGGAGTTGGCTATCCTAGCCAGCATGCGCCCTGTACTTTCGCCCTCTTCAAAGAAAGCCAGTCTGGAGAAAAATAGTTTCCGTTCTGCCTTGGAGGACAGCAGCCGCTCATATGCTGATTGAGCGGACTGCCATGCCTCCCTGGCAGCCTCCGTCGGGGTTTGCACAAAAGTCTCCTCCAGGGCCGCAACCTGTTTTTCAAGGTCCTCTCTGAGCCCGGAAGAGTCCCTTTTCACCCTGGTAATTTCACGGATAAGTAACCCCCTCACATACGCCTTAAATGCGTCCCACCGCTCAGCTGGGGATTCGGCAAACTCTCTATTATCAAGAAACTCCCGCATGCTCCGCTCCACCTCCTCGTGTGACAGGAATAATTTCAGCCAAAAGGCGTTAAACTTCCATGGGGCCCTAGGAAGTGTAGATGGAGGGGAGATAATTAGTCTAGTCACTAAGTGTGAGTGGTCTGAGACACTACGGGGCTTATAAACCACATCTGAGATGGATGGGAGCATTGCAGAGTTACTCACTGCCAGGTCTATCCTGGACAGAGTCCCGTGCGTTTTGGAGAAGCAGGAAAACTGCCTCTCTAGCGGGTACCTTAACCTCCACACATCAACCCACCCCACCTCATTGAGCAGTCTTAGCAACGGAGATTCCCTCGAAGTGGCAGAGACCCCAGAACCGGGGTGTCTGTCCGCGGAGGGACTCAGCCAACAGTTAAAATCCCCCACTATCAGTAGCGGCAGGTCCGGCCTGCTCTCCAAATAGGCGAGCAACAGCCGGAGCACCGCCACCGTAAACGGCGGGGGTATATAAATACAAGCCAATATACAGTGCAGTTTACCCACCCGGCAATGCAGGAATACAAACCGACCTTCATCATCTACCCGCACATCTAGTTCCTGAAAGTCAATTGAGGCATGTATCATTACACTCACACCCCTAGAGTACGAGGTGTGAGTAGAATGGTAGGCCCTGCCCACCCAAGCATATTTAAGGCAACATTGTGTTTCAGTGGTTAAATGCGTTTTCTTGCATACACAGGATCATGGGATGATACTTCTTCAAACAAGTAAACACCATCATACGTTTCAGTGGGGAGCCTAGGCCCCTCACATTCCAAGAGATTATGGCAGTTCAGCCATTGGAGAAAAAAAAACATGGGTTAACTGGCAAAGACATTCTGAGTGGGGGCGGCTCCCCCCCAAGGGATGGCAATTTCAAGCAGGTACTGGGAGTCCCGGGCATGATTAGGAATATACAGTCATAGTTCCATGGTGCAGTAGCAGTCAAACAGTGTTCTCGATGAAGAAGGTAAATTTGCAAAGAACTAAAGGCCCGGGCCGACAACGGTTCAGACCCGTACTTCCGGCCTACAATCTGTAAACAACACATTAGTCTGAAAAAAGAAAAGAAACGAGTCCAGGCCGCCAACCGGCAGACCCCGCGGCTCCAACAGGGAGCGGACCCCCAAAAGGCACATTTCCTCCACGTTTCATGTGAGAGATCGCATTTTCCTTGCAACTTCACAAGATGACTCAGAGTTCACATCCTAATATAACTTCTCCCAGCAGAACATTGCAGATACACAGGTGACATGAAAAAGATAGAAACTCACTTTTGTGTGGAACTGTAAGAGTGTAGGCAACAGAGTGAGTACCTCCATCAGGGGGGGGGGGGGGGCATCCATCAATCCCCCCATACGTGGGTGCGCAAACAGTGCACTAAAGAGGCATGGCAAAGGAGCCCACCACAGCCTCCGCAGGATCATTCTCCCTCCTCTTCTCTGTCTCGGTGGCGCAGGGCCTGTTCATTGCGATCCAGCCATACCGCAGCATCCTGGGCCGATTCAAAAAAGTGGTGGGTCTGCCGGTCAGCGGTGACCCTCAACTTAGCGGGGTAGAGCATAGCGTAAGGTAGTTGTAGTGCACGTAAACGCCTTTTCACGTCAGAGAATTTGGCTCGCCGACGCTGTACCTCTGCTGAGAAGTCCGGGTAGAAGGACACCCGTACTCCGTTCACCCGGACGTTGGCCTTCTCCCTGGCATGTCTCAGCACCGCCTCCCTGTCCCTATAGTGCAGTAAACGGGCCAGGATGGGTCTGGGGGGTGCGCCAGGCTGCGGTGGGCGACCAGGTGTGCGGTGCGCCCCGTTCAACTGTAAAAAATGGGGAGAAGGCCTCCTTTCCAAATACTTCCACACCAGCCAACTTTCAATAAAGGTGGTGGGGTCCCGGCCCTCCGTTTTCTCCGGCAACCCCACTATGCGTACATTATTCCGGCGTAATCTGTTCTCGATGTCATCTGCTCTAGCATTAGTGTCTCTGGCTAGCTGATGTGCTGCATGTGCCTCACGAGCAACTGGGGGCAGCTTGTCCTCCACCTCACTCACCCTGCTCTCCACAGCCGTTGTGCGTTCCCGGATCTTTTGTAGATCTTGTCTCAGCAGGGACACGTCTTCTCTGAGGCCCCCAAACTGTTCCTTAAGAGTATTCACTGACGCGGTGCAGACATGAACCGCTCTTAGTATCTCAGCTAGGGTCGGTTGCTCTTGCTCAGGGTCCCCAGTCTCCACACTAGCAGCAGCCGGGAATGCCATAGATTGATCCCCTGTATCAGCCCGATCAACACTTCCCAGGCCCCCCCATCCAGGTGTCCCTGAGAGGCCTGCGGCTCCGCACCCCCCCCTTCATCCTGATCCGGGTGGCCCCCCAGCTTTTGGGTATAATAGGTCATGTCCCTCGGGTACTCCTTACCCTGTAACTTTGCAGCCTTTTTGCTGGTCCCTTCCTTGGGCTTGTCGGCGCCTCGTGGTGTGCGGAGAGCCTGGGCCGCGCCGGCGCCATCTTGGATTTCTAGCGCCGGCCAATCTTCCTTTTTTTTGGTCATTCCGCGGGTGCAGAGGGCCGGTGGGTGGACCGGGAGGGTGACCGGGTCGGTAGCCAGCGGGAGAGCCGTTTAGATCCGTCGGATCGCTGCTGGGAGAGGATCAATAGCAGGTGCTGCGGAGGAGCTGTGAGACACACGTCTTCTCACATGCCGGTCTTGGCCACGCCCTCCCCCAATATCATTTATAAATATATTGAAAAGTAAGGGACCCAACACCGAACCTTGGGGTACACCGCTGATAATCTTGGACCATTCAGAGTAAGAATCATTAACCACAACTCTCTGAATCCTGTCTTTCAGCCAGTTTTCTATCCATTTACAAACTGATATATCTAATCCTGTAGACCTTACCTTACACATGAGCCGTGTGTGGGGAACTGTATCGAACGCTTTTGCAAAATCCAAGTATACCACGTCCACTGCTACGCCTCTGTCCAGGGTTTTACTTACCTCTTCATAAAAAGAAATCAGGTTTGTCTGACAACTTCTGTCTTTCATGAATCCATGCTGTCTGCTACTTAAATAGTTTGTTTCCAGCAAGAACTCATCCATGTGGTCTTTTATTAAACGTTCCAGTATCTTCCCAACTATAGAAGTTAAACTAACAGGTCTATAGTTACTTGGTAAAGACTTCCCTTTTTAAATATGGGCACCACATTGGCTCTACGCCAATCCAGTGGTACTATTCCTGTCATTAATGAGTCCCTAAATATTAGATACAGTGGCTTTGAAATTTCAGAGCTCAATTCTTTTAGGATCCGTGGGTGGATGCCATCTGGTCCAGGTGCTTTATCCACCTTTATTCTGTCTAAATATTTCTGGACCATATCACTTTTGAGCCATTGTGGATTTGGGGCTGTGTCACTCCCACCCCATTATGGACATGAGCTCCCCCATTCTCCATTGTATACACAGAGCTGAAGAAAGCATTTAATAAATTTGCCTTCTCTATGTCCTCAGTCACCCACTCTAGATTATTTTGTAAAGGGCCTACATGCTCAGACTTGACCTTTTTACTATTAATATATTTAAAGAATTTTTTGGAGTTTGTCCTATTATCTTTTGCAATCTGTCGTTCATTTTAAATTTTTGCATCCTTGATTTCCTTTTTACATATTCTATTATATTCTTTGTAACATTTAAACGACACTAGTGTTCCTTCATTTTTATATTTTTTAAAAGCTATTTTCTTATTGTTTATAGCTTTTTTAACTTTGACCGTGAGCCACATAGGTTTTATCTTTTAGCCTTTTAAACTTATTGCCCGTGGGAATATACTTTTCATGTGTGTGCGTGCAGCTGTTGTGTCACCCTTATCTTTGTAGTGGAATCTTAGGAGTGGAATGGAGTGCCTGCACAGATTTACCACTGATCAGTTCTTTAATGCATTGTCATTTTTTTACTGGCGGACCCAGTTGGAGTCGGTCTGCCTTTAGTCTGGTGGTATTTTGTTTTTTTGGGCAGTCCTTGTTCCACTCCTACTTTTTTATTTTTTTCCAGTGCTCTCATTTGCCATACCAACTCTAGGTAGGGGCGGGTTTTAGGCCATCACCTGTCCTCTGGTGATTAGCACACCTGGGCTCCCTTTCAGGAGACCTTAAATTTATAGATAGGACTGCAGCCATGCAGAGTGCCGTGGAGTTGGCGCTGCAGCTTCCCAGGTATTTGCAAATGCTTGCAACTAAACCTCTGTTTTTACTTACACCATTTAGACAGATTAATTTGGTTTAGTGCTTTTTGGTTGACAACTCTGAGCCTGGTCACATGGTTACATACAATTTATTTTCCATGTTTATATTTATTGCATATTGCTAAAATCGCATCTCATTCAAAGTCCCACTTTTACCCTTATCTTTGTAAGAAAATGGGGAGCAAGAAGCTACAGGCCAAATAGTACAATCTAATTTAGGGGTAGGCAACCTTTCAGATGTTGAGATCTACCTGGACAACATAGAGGAAATCAAACATCGCTGAGGAGGGGTGCGTCATCATCATCCTTTAAATAAATAAATACTAAAAATAAAGCCCCCAATCAAAAAACAGCATTAAAAACACATAGCCTAGGGTTGTCCCGATACCACTTTTTTAGGACCGAGTACAAGTACCGATACTTTTTTTCAAGTAGTCGCCGATACCGAATACCGATACTTTTTTTACATGTGTCCCCAAATGCAGCCATGTATGGTCCCCCACATATTGCAGCCATGTATGGTCCCCCACATATTGCAGCCATGTATGTCCCCCACATATTGCAGCCTTGTATGGTCCCGCACATATTGCAGCCATGTATGGTCCCCCACATATTGCAGCCATGTATGGTCCCCCACATATTGCAGCCATGTATGTCCCCCACATATTGCAGCCATGTATGGTCCCCCACATATTGCAGCCATGTATGGTCCCCCACATATTGCAGCCATGTATGGTCCCCCACATATTGCAGCCATGTATGGTCCCCCACATATTGCAGCCATGTATGGTCCCCCACATATTGCAGCCATGTATGGTCCCCCCACATATTGCAGCCATGTATGCTCCCCCCACATATTGCAGCCATGTATGGTCCCCCACATATTGCAGCCATGTATGGTCCCCCACATATTGCAGCCATGTATGGTCCCCCACATATTGCAGCCATGTATGGTCCCCCACATATTGCAGCCATGTATGGTCCCCCACATATTTCAGCCATGTATGGTCCACCACATATTGCAGCCATGTATGGTCCCCCACATATTGCAGCCATGTATGGTCCCCCACATATTGCAGCCATGTATGGTCCCCCCACATATTGCAGCCATGTATGCTCCCCCCACATATTGCAGCCATGTATGGTCCCCCACATATTGCAGCCATGTATGGTCCCCCACATATTGCAGCCATGTATGGTCCCCCACATATTGCAGCCATGTATGGTCCCCCACATATTGCAGCCATGTATGGTCCCCCACATATTGCATCCATGTATGGTCCCCCACATATTGCAGCCATGTATGGTCCCCCATATTTCAGCCATGTATGTCCCCCATACCTGTAGAGGTGATGATGCCGCCGCCGCATACCGCCGTTAATCCCCGTGCATTACAGCATAGCGGGCATTACAAGCTTTCTTTCTGAATACTTTTGTAATGGCCGCGCCGCCAAGTATAGACACTCCCCTACTCGGGATTGGAAGGATCCGTCCAATGCCGAGCAAGGGGGAGTGTCTATTCACGGATACGCGTATAGACACTCCCCCTTGCTCGGCATTGGACGGATCCCTCCAATCCCGAGTAGGGGAGTGTCTATACATGGCGGCGCGGCCATTACAAAAGTATTCAGAAAGAAAGCTTGTAATGCCCGCTACGCTGTAATGCATGGGGATTAACGGTGGTATGCGGCGGCGGCATCATCACCTCTACAGGTATGGGGGGGAAGTATTCTATTTTGGTATCGGGGGTATTTGCGGGAGTACAAGTACTTCCGCAAATACTCGGCATCGGTCCCGATTACCGATACTAGTATCGGTATCGGGACAACCCTACCTATTACAGTAGTATTTTCTGTCCCACTTTAAATCACTCTACCTCACAGTAGTATCCTCTGCCCCCTTTTCAGATCATGACAGATAAGAGCAGAAGATCCCAGGAGCTGCACATCAGAACAAGACTTGCTGTGTGCAGACAATTGACAGTCTTAGCCTGGACCCCACCATGCCATTCCCCCAACAACCCCCCTCCAGTAATGTACTCTGCTCCCCACTGTATTGTTCTCTGCCCCCCCATACTAGTGTCCTGTGCCCCCCACAGCAATGTGCTCTGCCATCCCCTCCCCCCACAGTAGGCCCCCATAGCAGTGTTCTCTGCACCCCCCCCCCCCATAGAGGTGCCTAAGTCACACCTTTGCAATAATCATGCTGTCTAATCAGCATCTTGATATGCCACTTGAGGTGGATGGATTATCTCAGCAAAGGAGAAGTGCTCACTTAACACAGATTTAGGCCCCTTTCACACTTGGGTGGGAGGTGCGGTCGGGTTAAAGCGGCACTTTACCGTCGGATTACCCCCTGCTAGTGGCCGAAAAAGGATTAATATCGCCAGCAATGTAGAGGCGCATTGCCAGCGGTATAGCTGCGGTTTCCTTATTGCTTTCAATTGGAAGGAGAGGTGGAGGAGCGCTAAACACACCGCTCCAAAGATGCGGCTAGCAGGACTTTTGGAGCGGTCCTGCTAGTGCACCCAGACGCTGTTTCAGGTCGCCTGAAAACCGCCTCAGTGTTTTGTGTACATAAAAAAAAGTCATAGCTCATGAGTTCAGCTCATGATAAATAGGGGCAAACAAAAAAGTGTTGCGTTTATAATTTTGCTCAGTATATATATATATATATATATATATATCTCACAAAAGTGAGTACACCCCTTTTCATGTGACAACACTGAAGAAGTTACACTTTGCTACAAATTAGTGAATGTACAATAGTGAGTGTAAATTTGCTGTCACCTCAAAATAACTCAACACACAGCCATTAATGTCTAAACCGCTGGCATCAAAAATCAGTACACCCCTAAGTGAAAATGTCCAAATTGGGTCCAACTAGCCATTTTCCCTCACCAGTGTCATGTGACTCGTTAGTGTTAGAAGGTTTTAGGTGTGAATGGGGAGCAGGTATGTTAAATTTGGTGTTCTCACTCCCACTCTCTCATACTGGTCACCGAAAGTTCAACAGGGCACCTCATGGCTGAAGACGAGCAGACCCAGGCAGTGGCGGCTGGTGCTCAATTTTTTGGGGGGGCGCAAACAAGTTGAAAAAGAAAAGACATAAATTGCAGCCACTGTGCCCATCAAACGCGGCCACTGTGTCCATAAAACAAAGGCACTGTACCATCAAAAAAAGCAGCTACTGTATCCATCAATTGCCGCCAGTGTGCCCATCAATTACTACCATGTGTCCCATCAATTGCCACTACTGTGCCCCATCAAATGCTGCCAGTGTGCATCCCCCGCCTGGCACTTACCTGTCTCGGGTCACGGGGCTGTCCTCCACGCTCTGATCACAGCGCCTGTCGCTTCAGCCAATCAGGTGACAGGTAACCAGACCCGACTGGATGAGAGGCGGGTCAGTGTTAGGAAAGCAATTTATTTGTTTCCCTAACACAACACTGAGTAAACAGTGAACGCACAGCATAGAGCCTGCTGTTTACCAGTTTGAAAGCCTATTAGAGCCTATGGCTCTATTTAGAACGCCTATTAGATCCTACAGCACTAATCAGGCGCTTCCAAAAAAAAAGAAAAACGCTGCTGTAATTCAGATGCCCGGTGCCCAACAAGGGCCGGACATCTGAATGCATGAATCTAACTATTAGTGATAGACAGGTGACAGGAGAGAGGGGGCAGCGCTCCTGTGCCCCTTATGGACACACTGCTACTGGACCAAGGACATGGATTACTGGAACCATGTCCTGTGGTCCGATGAGACCAAAGTAAACATATTTGGCTCAGATGGTGTCAACCGTGTGTGGCAGCAACCAGGTGAGTAGTACAAAGACACATGTGTCTTGCCTACAGTCAAGCATGGTGGTTGGAGTGGTCTAGGGCTGCATGAGAGCTGCCGACACTGGGGAGCTACAGTTCATTGAGGGAACCATATATGCCAACATGTACTGTGACATACTGAAGCAGAGCATGATGTCCTCCTTTCAGAGACTGGGCCGCAGGGCAGTATTATAACGACCCCAAGCACACCTCCAAGATGACCACTGCCTTGCTAAAGAAGCTGAGGGTAAAGGTGATGAACTGGCCAAGCATGTCTCCAGACCTAAACCCTATTGAGCATCTGTGGGGTATCCTGGAACAAGAGATGGAGGAGTGCAAGGTCTCTAACATCCACAAGCCCCGTGATGTTGTCATGGAGAAGTGGAAGAGGACTCCAGTGGCAACCTGTGAAGCTCTGGTGAACTCCCTGCCCAAGAGGGTTAAGGCAATGCTGGAAAATAATGGTGGCCACACAAAATATTGACACTTTGGGCCCAATTTGGACATTTTCACTTTGGGGTGTATTCACTTTTGTTGCCAGCGGTTTAGACATTAATGGCTGTATGTTGAGTTATTTTGAGGGGACAGCAAATTTACACTGTTATACAAGCTGTACACTCACTACTTTACATTGTAGCGAAGTAGTAATTTCTTCAGTGTTGTCACATGACAAGATATAATAAAATATTTACAAAAATGTGAGGGGTGTGCTCACTTTTGTGAGATACTGTACATATACTGTGTATCTATCGATCTATATATATATATATATATATATATATATATATATATATATATATATACACACACACACACACACACAGTGGGGATCGAAAGTGTGGGCACCCCAGGTAAAAATTTGTATTAATGTGCATAACGAAGCCCAGGAAAGATGGAAATATCTCCAAAAGATATCAAATTACAGATTAGACATTCTTATAATATGTCAAAAAAAGTTAGATTTTATTTCCATCATTTACACTTTCAAAATGACAGAAAACAAAAAAATGGCATCTGCAAAAGTTTGGGCACCCTGCAGAATTTATAGCATGCACTGACCCCTTTGCAAAGCTGAGACCTGCCAGTGTCATGGATTGTTCTCAATCATCGTCTGGGAAGACCAGGTGATGTCAATCTCAAAGGTTTTAAACGCCCAGACTCATCTGACCTTGCCCCAACAATCAGCACCATGGGTTCTTCTAAGCAGTTGTCTAGAAAACTGAAACTGAAAATAGTTGACGCTCACAAAGCTGGAGAAGGCTATAAGAAGATAGCAAAGCGTTTTCAGAAAGATCTGGAAGACCAAGAAAAATATCAGACAGAACAGCTCGCAGGATTGTGAGAAAAGCAATTCAAAACCCATGTTTGACTGCACGATCCCTCCAGAAAGATCTGGCAGACACTGGAGTTGTAGTACACTATTCCACTATAAAGAGATGCTTGTACAAATATGGTCTTCATGGAAGAGTCATCAGAAGAAAACCTCTTCTACGTCCTCACCACAAAAATCAGCGTTTAAACTTTGCAAATGAACATATAGATAAGCCTGATGCATTTTGGAAACAAGTTCTGTGGACCGATGAGGTTAAAATATTACTTTTTGGCCGGAATGAGCAATGGTACGTTTGGAGAAGAAAGGGCACAGAATTTAATGAAAAGAACCTCTGTCCAACTGTTAAGCATTGGGTGGATCAATCATGCTTTGGGGTTGTATTGCAGCCAGTGGCACAGGGAACATTTCACGAGTAGAAGGAAAAATTGATTCAATAAATTTTCAGCAAATTTTGGATGGTAACTTGATGCCATCTGTGAAAAAGCTGAAGTTAAAGAGAGAATGGCTTCTACAAATGGATAATGATCCTAAACACACCTCAAAATCCACGGGGATTACATTGAGGCGTAAACTGAAGGTTTTGCCATGGCCTTCACAACCTCCTGACCTCACCATAATGGAAAATCTATCGATAGACCTTAAAAGAGCAGTGCGTGACAGACAGCCCAGAAATCTCAAAGAACTGGAAGACTTTTGTAAGGAAGAATGGGCAAAGATACCTCAAACAAGAATTGAAAGATTCTTGGCTGGCTATACAAAGCGTTTACAAGCTGTGATACTTGCCAAAGGGGGCAGTACAAGATATTAACTCTGCAGGATGCCCAAACTTTTGCTGACGTCATTTTTTTGTTTTCTGTAATTTTGAAAGTGTAAATGATGGACATAAAATTAACTTTTTTTGACATATTATAAGAATGTCTAATTTGTAATTTGATGCCTTTTGGAGATGTTTCCATCTTTCCTTGGCTTCGTTATGCACATTAATACAAATTTTTACCTGGGGTGCCCAAATTTTCGATCCCCACTGTGTATATATATATATATATATATATATATATATATATATGATAAAATTGATGTAAACATGAATGTGTCCACAGTGTTATCAAATAGAATGAATAACAGTTGATGATCCAAATACTGCTCTCAGAGGACAGCAGGAGCAAGGAAAATTTTAATGTTTGCATAGTTACCTGGATATTTAAGTGAGCTGATGTGTGTTTTAAAAATGCACTTGTTTCCAGGATCCCAGCATATTAGGCCCTGCTGAGCTTAATATATGAAACCTTTAAAAACCCAGTAGAAATTGCACCCAAATGCCGCGTACACACGATTGGAAATTCCGACAACAAATGTTCGATGTGAGCTTTTTGTCGGAAATTCCGACCGTGTGTAGGCTCCATTGAACATTTGCTGTCGGAATTTCGGACAACAAAAATTTGAGAGCTGGTTCTCAAATTTTCCGACAACAAAAGTTCTTGTCGGAAATTCCAATCGTCTGTATGCAATTCCGATGCACAAAAATCCTATGCATGCTCGGAATCATTGAACTTCATTTTTCTCGGCTCGTCGCAGTGTTGTACGTCACTGTGTTCTTGACATTCGGAATTTCCGACAACATTTGTGTGACCGTGTGTATGCAACACAAGTTTGAGCCAACATTCCGTCTGGAAAAAAATCCATGGTTTTGTTGTCGGAATTTCCGATCCTGTGTACGCGGCATTAGGCCTGTTTCACACAGGCTTCAGTTGTATAAGAGCAGTGTGAACAGCAAGCTTTGTTGGAGCTTTTAAAGAGCCATTCAGTTCTAGTTTGTAAATGTTGAACACAGATCCTAATGGGAGTGCTGACTGCCACTTTATGAAAGCTGCTAGCAGGCATTCAACGAGCTTCAAGAAGTGCTGAAGCCTGCTAGCAGCATGTTTCAAGTGGTAACGTGGGTCCAGTCCTTGTACAGAATCTTTTCAGTATGGTCGATTACGAACATCCCGAGGATGGAGCTCCTGAAGGAGTTGGTTAGAAACTGAATGTTGTCTGAAGATCAGAGCTGATTTGCTCCCCCATAAATAAATTTGGGGAAGGAAGAGTGTCTCCTGAAATAAGAGAGCTTAGTCCTGATCATTCTAGTGCCAAATGCACCATGCTTGCAACACTCACAATTCTGAGCACTAGCACTAAATAAGGGGGAGGGGTAGTCTCAGTGTGTCAAACCACTTGGGCTCCCTGATTATGTTGCTGCTTGTGCTGTAGAAGCTCAGAAATGTACGTCCTGCTTGGCTGGTGAACTTTATGGAAAGGGCCAATTCCAAAATGGTGCAGATGCATGCTCTGTGCGGCCTCCTAGACGCGCATTGAAAGTAACACAGGGGTTTCGCCTATGCTGAAGGCAGTCAGCCATGCCTGTGCATAGACACAAGTCAGGAAGAGTAAATAGTGGGGTAGATTCATGTAGAGATCCGACGCTGTATCTACTGATACACCGTCGGATCTGTGAGATCCGACGCTCGGATCTATGCGGCTGATTCCTCGAATCAGGTTCCGCATAGATCTCCCTTAGAGCCGACTGGTGTAACTGAGTTACACTGTCGATTCTTAGGCTGCATTCTCCCGCCGTCCGCTAGGTGGCGCTTCCGTTCTTCTTCGCGCCGAATATGCAAATGAGCAGAAACGCCGATTCAGAATCGAATGCCCGGGCAACTTTTTTTCTTTACGTCGTTTGCGTTCGCCTTTTTCCGTCGGATTGTTACCCCTGCTATATGCGGGGTAAGTGCGGCGGATCCTATGTTAAGTATGGCCGTCGTTCCCGCGTCGAATTTTGAATTTTTTTTACGCCGTTTACGTAAGTCGTCCGGGAATACGGCCATACGTTAATAGCGTTAACGACGAACACAATGACGTCCTAGCGACGTCATTTAAAGCAATGCACGCTGGGAAATTTAGCCGGTGGCGCATGCGCAGTACGATTGGCGCGGGGACGCGCGCAATTTAAATAGTAAACTCCCCCTAGCCGCGGAATTTGCATTCCGCCGGGGGATTTACGATCCGCCAGGGCTACTTACGAGGCAAGTGCTTTCTGAATACAGCACTTGCCTCAAAAACTGGCGCAGGCGGATCGTAAAACAGATAGATCACACGGATCAAAAGATCCACTGATCTACATGAATCTACCCCAGTGTGTCTAACAGGGCAACTCATGCACCCTATACCTCTCTAGTGGTGCAACCAACTGGGACCTGAGGACCCCCCGCCCCCCCCCCCCCCCCAACAGGAGCACTAAAACACAATAAGAAGAGCTAAGGAACTGCCTCAAACTTCACCTTCTGTTGGATATGCATATCCTGCAGGTCCTCACGGACTATGCTACACCACAGCACCCCACCAACTAACTCACAGATGCAACTGCCGACCAAAGTGAAAGCCACGCACAGGAACCAGTGCCGTAGCAACTTACAGGCCTTCATTGTTCTTCCTCAGGGATATGCATACTATTACCTTCATAGGGACCACTCCAGAAGACTTCCACTGCCAAGCAGAAAAGGGCAGTTCAATGTAAAAATTCATGCATAAAAACAAAAAAAAGACTCTCTCAGCAGAAAAGAAAGGTCCATCACCTACGGACACTAGCAAAAAAAATAGGCAATGCTGGGGAGCAGGATGGGTTTTTCTGGGAGTTGTCGAGCTTTTATTTTTGCCATTATCCAATCATTTGGTGGAGCATAACCTTATAGTCTAAAAATTACAGTACCTTGAAAAAGTATTCCTACCCCCTTGCAATTTTCCACATTTTGTCATGTTACAACCAAAAGAGTAAATGTCTTTTATTGGGATTTTATGTGATAGACCAAACACAAAGTGACACATAATTGTGAAGTGGAAGGAAAATGATAAATGGTTTTCAAAGTTTTTTTATAAATAAATATGTTAAAAGTGTGGTGTGCATTTATATTCAGGCCCCTGAGTCAATACTTTGTAGAACCACCTTTTGCTGCATTTATAGCTGCAAGTCTTTTTGGGGGATCTCTACCAACTTTGCACATCTAGAGCATAGGTGGCAAACACAAGGCCCGCGGGCCGAATCCGGCCCTCCGGCCATTTTATGTGACCCTCGCACCTCTCCTGCAGCTGCAGGAGGGCTCCAGTCCTCCTCTGGTCCTACTCCAGACCCTTACTTTTTGCTTTCAAGCAACGCATCCAGCTTCTTTCTAGCAGCAGCATAAGGAAAGGGAGGGTGCACTGTGAAGTAAGGGAGAGTGGGGGGGGGCTCAACTTCTGAGGGGGGGTGGCTCTTGACATCTAATGTAAGAGAAGGGGATGCGCTGGACATCTAATCTTACAGATACAACCGGCCCTTTTGAGGGCAATCATAATGCTGATGCGGCCCACAGGGAAATTGAGTTTGACACCCCAGATCTAGAGAGTGACATTTTTGCCCATTCTTTGCAAAATAGCTCAAGCTCTGTCAGATTGGATGGAGAACATCTTTGAACAGCAATATTCAAGTTTTGCCACAGATTCTCAATCGGATTTAGGTCTGGACTTAGACTGGTCCATTCTAACACTGAGGTTTTCTTCTTATATTGCCCTGTATTTGGCTCCATTCATCTTCCCATCAACTCTGACCAGCTTCCCTGTCTCTACTGAAGGAAGGCATCCCCACATCATTATGCTGCTACCACCATGTTTCTTGGTGGGGATGGTGTGTTCAGGATGATGTGCAGTGTTAGTTTTCCACCACACATAGGGCCAGATTCAGCAAAGGTTACGCTGGCGGATCGAGTGATCCGCCAGCGTAACAGTGGCTTTGAGCCGGCGTTTCTGTTTTCTGTAACCAGAAAACAAGAAACGCCGGGTTGAAGTTCCGATGCGGTGAGCGTAACTGAGTTTCGCCATCGCATCGTTACTTCAACTTAAAAATGGCGCCGGGGGCGTTCCCGCCGATTTACGCTCAAAAAATATGTTAATGAGCGGAAATCGGCAATTCACGATCGAAATCCGGCGCGACGCAGTGACGTTACGACGTTTCCGGACGGGATACGCGGCGCATAGTTATACCTACATGGGGCTGGCGTATCCTATGTTAGGTATAGGCGTCGTCATCGCGTCGGGAAAAAAAAAAAAAAACGTCGCTTGCGTAAAACGGTCATGAATGGGAATGTGACGTCATTGACGTTCATTCACAGATTTTGGAGCATGCGCACGGGGATGTTTTGACACTCGACGCATGCGCAGTACGTCGGCGGCGGGATCGCGCGTAGTTAGCATACTACACGCCCCGTACCCGCCCAATTTGAATTCCGCCGGCTCATTTGTGATGCGCTGCCGCAACTTTAGGAGCAAGTGCTTCATGAATGACAGCACTTGCTCCTAAAAAATCGGCAGCGCAACGCAAATGAGAAGCGTTACTCCAGAGCAAAGATGCTCTGGACTACGTGAATCTGGCCCATAGCGTCTTGCTTTTAGGCCAAAAAGTTAGATTTTGGTCTTATCTGACCAGAGCACCTTCTTCCACATGTTTTCTGTGTCCCCCACATGGCTTCTCGCAAACTGCAAACAGGACTTCTTATGGCTTTTTCAACAATGGCTTTCTTCTTGCCATGCTTCCATAAGGGCGAGATTTGTGGAGGACACGACTAAGGCCTCGTACACACGAGGCAATCTATTTGTTCAAATCGGTCGGACCGACCGATTTGAACAAATCTGTCTGACAGGATTTTGGTTTGCTCGCGTGTACACACGAGCAAACCAAAATCCCCGCCAGCAGACGGCGCGCTGACGTGTCGGTGACGTTGACGCCGCCACGTCACCGCACCAGGAAGTAAAACACTTCCGCGCATGCGCCGAATCCATTCGGCGGCGGTGCGGGACGACATGTCTGCTGGTACGTGTACTAACCAGCAGACATGTCGGGCGGACGGATTCCCACCCGATAGATTTCAAAGCATGCTTTAAAATCTGTCGGGTGGCCAAATCCGTCGGCTCGGCCGTACACACGATCGAATCTGTCTGCTGGGACGGTCTAGCAGACCGTTTCCAGCAGACAGATTTGATCGTGTGTACGAGGCCTAATAGTTGTCCTGTGGACAGATTCTCCCACCTGAGCTGTGGATCTCTGCAGCTCCTCCAGAGTTACCATGGGCCTCTTATCTGCTTCTCTGATTAATGCTCTCCCTGCCCGGCCTGTCAGTTTTGGTAGGTTTTCAATTGTGCCATACTCTTTCCATTTTCGGATGATGATTTGAACAGTGCTCCGTGAGATGTTCAAAGCTTAGGATATTTTTTTTATAACCTAACCCTGCTTTGAACTTCCCCACAAATTAATCCCTGACATGTCTTGTGTGTTAGTTGGCCTTTATATGATGCAGTTTGTTCACCAAGGTTCTCTAACAAACCTCTGAGGGCTTCACAGAACAGCTGTAATTATACTGAGATTAAATTACATACAGGTGGACTCTATTTACTAATTAGGTGACTTCTGAAGGCAATTGGTTCCACTCATTTTAATTTGGGGTATCAGAGTAAAGAGGGCTGAATACAAATGCACGCCACACTTTTCAGATATTTATTTGTAAAATATTTTGAAAACCATTTATCATTTTCCTTCCACTTTACAATGATGTACCACTTTCTGTTGGTCTATCACATAAAATCCCAATAAAATACATTTACTTTTTTTGGTTGTAAAGCCCCATACACACGTTCTGACTTTTTGCCAACAAACTTCAAAATGAGCAGGTTTGCCAAAAAATCCTACTGTGTGTACTCTCCATTGGATAAACTTTTTTCGTTTTCATCGAACAAAAGTTTACTCTGCAAACAGACAAAAGTCTGATGGTGTGTACAGAAATCCATCGGACTTTTGTCCGAAGTGCAAAAACACATGCCCAGAACCAATGTTAAAATCAACCAACAATAGCAGAAGTTGACCAAAGGGTGGCGGTAAAGAGCAGAAAAACCACGTGATGTTGGGAAAGTTTTAGGAAAGTCTGAGCGTGTGTATGCTATGGGTGTGCCCGGCCAACTCCCTTCGGACAAAAATCCAAGGAAAAGTTTGTTTGAAGTCCGACCGTGTGTACGAGGCTTAACATGACAAAATGAGGAAAATTTCAAGGGCTATCAATACTTTTTCCAGGCATTGTAACTCCCCTGTGATGTACGATTATGAAATAATGTAGGCCCCCATTGCTGATTGCCTTTCAAAAATCTAAGACACACAGGGGTTGATTTACTAAAACTGGAGAGTGAAACATCTGGTACAGCTGTGCATGGTAGCCAATCAGCATCTAAGTTAAGCTTGTTCAATTAGGGCCCTTTCACACATCCGCCTCCGCTCGTCCGTTTTTACAAGTCCGTAAACAGACTTGTAATAGTTCCCTATGGGATTGCGTCCGTTAGCGGATGATGCATCCGCTAACGTCCGCAATGATCCGCGTCCGTCTGGATCCGGTTTTTCGGACGGAAGAAAACCCTGTTTTTCTTCCGTCCGGCGGAACGGATCGGATGAAGACAAACCGTCCGTTTTCATCCGATTCCCCATAGGGGAGAGTGGAGGAGAGACAGGGCCGTCCCTGCACAGTGTGCGGGGACCGCCCTGTCCGCCGTCAGCTGAGCGGGACCCCCCGCTAAGCCGACGGACACACACGCAGCAGATCGAAAAACGGTCCGCTCCGTGTGAAAGGACCCAAAAGCTTTGACAAAAAAAATGGAAGCTGATTGGCTACCATATACAGCTGCACCAGATTTTGCACTCACTAGTTTCAGTAAATCAACCCCACAGACTCACAGTACTTGAACAAGCTTGCAGCCACAGACACTTCAGTCTCAAATAGAAATTCTAAGAATTTTTTGAATTTTTAAATTTGGAGGAAATCATGCCAACCAAGCTTTGCTGTACCATATAAATAATGAATGTACCCGACCTGCGCTGTTTGGCAGGGACTGCTAGCTAGTGTTTTCTGCTTCTGATTTCCCTTCTAGCTTAAAGATTAAGACAAACACACATATCAATATTAAAATAAATTAATAAGCCAACATTGTTTTGTTTTTATCATATGGCATCCCAGGCTGGATGAAGATTAGCACAAATGTTCCGCTGTCTCAGCATTGTTCTTGTCTGGGTGAGCTTTAGCAGCACATTGAATGATGTAAAAAAGATGGTTTTCAATAGCGATAATGTCTTAATCACCAAACACAAAAACACCCAGAAAATGAAGAACTAAAATCAGACTTAGCAGTTTGATAAAATTAGAGTGTTTATTTTCTTTTGGCTTTGTTCCTTTTTTCTTCCTTTAACTTCTTCTTGGACACAGTTGGCGTCTTTGACTTGGAGTACAGGTGGTATCCAATCAATCCTAAGAGTGTGGGCACAAGGGCAATGCAGAGCAGGGGCAGGATATCGTCCACCAGGGTCTGCCACTGTGTGGGCTTATTTAGTGATATAACTTCAGTCTCAAACTGTAGCACAGCATTACCTGCAGATGGGGGGGAGAGAGAAGTAACAGCTTGTTAGCAGGAAATCTAGTACAAGAGTAAAAAAGTAGAAACATCTTGCTTAGCCAGGTTACTGTTGTGTGTTTATTCAGCGCATTGCTAAAACTATTTTAATAATACATATACTGTACAGTACATCAGAGCAATAGGGACATTGCTTATTCAACCTTCTAAAACAATCAGAACAGAAAGACTTCTGAAATATTTAGCATGTTTATAACTCCAACTGAATATTATCTTTGGCCATAATTGCAATTTTTGTGTGTTGTGTTAAGGCAAGCCCATCCATTTTGAATTGGTCCTTATCGAGCCTAAAGGAATGGAGAAAAAAACGGACCTGCACTAATTTTGGGCACTGCAGTGCACAGAGAATTGACAACTGAAACTATTCTTTGTTGTATATGGCGACACCAATCCAAGATACCATGAATAAGCACTGACCAAGTGTGAAACGTGTCGGCTGTATATGATTCTTGCTGTGTATTTGTGGTGCCCGCTTATGATTCTTCAATAAAAACAACTCAAAGGCCTCGTACACACAAGGGAATTTATCCGCTGAAAATGGTCCGCCCGTCTGTAGGGGCAAACGGACAGTTTTGGACGGATTCCTCCGGCGGAAAAGTTTTAAAGCATGCTTTGAAATTTTTCCGCCGGAGAGCTGCCCGTCGGATATGTCCGCTGGTTAGTACGCCTAACCTGCGGACATATCTGCCCGCACATGCGTCGTATCCTGTGAATGGATCCGACGCATGCGCGCGGAAGTGTTTTACTTCCTGGTGCGGTGACGTGGCGGCGTCAACGTCACCGCCGCGTCACAGCGCTGTCCGCCGGCGGGGAATTTGATCCGATGGTGTGTACAGCCACCGGATCAAACAGCCCGGCGGACATATCCGATGGAAACGGTCCGTCGGACCGTTTCCATCAGATAAATTACATCGTGTGTACAAGGCCAAAGAGTTCCTTGGTGTGCGGCTGTCCACCCGTCTTCTGCTACTTTTCACCAATCCAAGATAGTTCAGTTTTGGGAAAACTTGGCCTAAAAATGCCCAAGATAGGAATTTCCAATATATTTTAAAAGGGCTTTTATAGTTTTCACAAGGTAAACTCATTTCCATCGCATCCATTGAGGGACACAAAAAGTCATATACTTTCAGGTTATACTGCAGCCTAGACATGTGCAATTTGTTTTGTTCCGAATTAGTTTTTAATGAATTTCGACAAATTAGTTCATTTTGAAACATCCGAATGAACGAAAACCCATTTAGCAATTTTTTCCGAAAATTCATAAATTTGGAAAATCCGAAATAATACCTAATAAATGATGTCTCTTAGTAAACGTAACAAATACAAATTTTTCCAAAGTTACAAATTATCCGAAAATAACAAATGCCATATCTAAACGAATGGAACGTAACACATTTATAATAATAAACAACAATAATAATAAAAACTTTTTAATTATTATTATTTATTATTAATTTGTTCCGTTCCAAATATTTGTACTAAAACTATTTTTGATTACATTATTGTAGTTCTTTGATATATTAACTATTTCCCTTTTGTACCAGAAGTATTGAAATAACACATGCACATTTGGATAGGATGTATACATTTTTCTTTATACTGTATATTAGGGTTGTCAAACTCAATTTCATTGTGGGCCGCATCAGCATTATGATTGCCCTCAAAAGGGTCGGTTGCATCTTACATTAGAAGTCAAGAGCCACCCCACCATCAGAAATTGAGCCCCCCACTCTCCCTTACATCACAGTGCACCCCTTTTTATTATGCTGCTGCTGGAGAGAAGCTGGATGCATTGCTTGAAAGAAAAAAGTAAGGGTCTGGAGTAGGACCAGAGGAGGGCTGGAGCTCTCCTTCAGCTGCAGGAGAGGTGCGAGGGCCACATGAAATGGCCTGGAGGGCCAGATTCGGCCCACGGGCCTTGTGCTGACACCTGTGCTGTATATTGTCTATTTTTTTGTACCATCATTTTTCTCCAAATACATCATGGAAGCACACCCGAATGGGCGGCTATGGAAGCATTCCGTAGGCAAAGGAGCCACCCTCTTTTAGCTGTATAAAGAAAGTTTATGTGTCCTTTATATGATACAGGCGCATTCTGACTTAAAACTTGGAAGTCAAACACATTTGGTTAGCTCATTTTCAGTGGATGGTGAAGGTGCACAGTTGTGTTCCTATTCTACCTTTCAGCACATATTTACTTACAGTTTAAATCATTACATTTGGACTCAAACAAAAAGGTTGTGCAGTGTCCAATCGATTGTTTGCTTGTATATGTTTGATTTGCATTTTTCATACTTGGATCTTTAGCTCTTCACTTTTTTTGGTAGAATAACCCTTTCATTTGTCTTATACCTATCAGTTTGTCTTATAACTATCAGTACCCTCAGTAGTCAGATTGCTCTGACTGAGAAAGAATAAAAAAAGGTCTTAGGCCCCTTTTCACACATGCGGACAGTATGTCTGTATTTCATCCATCCGTTTTCGGATTAAATTACATACATACTTGTATCCCTACGTGATAGTGGGTGTCAGAGGATGAACATCCGCTGACACCCGATCTCATCGGTCCCCACTATGGTCCGACTCTGCAGACGGAGGAAAATCGTATTTTTCCCATCCGTCTTTGAATTGGATCGGGTGAACACAGACAGACAGACGTTTCGTGTTCATCCGATCCCCCCATAGAGGAGAGTGGAGAAAAGACAGGGCGGTCCTGTTATCTGGCCGATCCCAGCTGAGCAAGCGGATGAGAAAGGTACGGATCCTCACTGGATCCATACGTGTGAAAGGGGCCTTAAACTGACTTGTCTTTTATCCGTTCCTCTTGGTTCCTTTTAAGCCCCTCAGTATTGCCTTATAAGTTATATTGTATATACAAAAGGGACAGAATATACTGGGCTAGCAGATAAAGAAGATGTTGGGTTAGTTTGTGTTATGTCGTCCCAGTAGCTCATGATGGACAACTCAAAATGAACCGCAATTTATGGAACCTAAATCCCATGGTCTAATGCAGAGAGTAAGCGGGACAAGTTTTAACCACTTCATTACTGGGCACTTAAACCCCCTTCGTGCCCAGACCAATTTTCAGCTTTCAGCGATGATGCATTTTGAATGACAATTGCGCGGTCATACAACCCTGCACCCAAATTATAGTTTTTTTTCCCACAAATAGAGCTTTCTTTTGGTGGTATTTGATCATCTCTGCGATTTTTATTTTTTGCGCTATAAACAAAAAAAGACAGAAAATTTGGAAAAAAAACACAATATTTTTTACTTTTTTGTTATAATAATATCCCAATTTTTTTTTATTTTATTTTTTTTTTCCTCGGTTTAGGCCGATACGTATTCTTCTACATATTTCTGTTGAAAAAAAAATCTCAATAAGCGTATATTGATTGGTTTGCGCAAAAGTTATAGCGCCTACAAAATAGGGGATAGATTTATTATTTATATTTTACTAGTAAATGGCGGCGATCTGCGGTTTTTTTTGTCAGGCCTGTGATATTGCGGCGGACGTATCGGACACTTTTGACACAAATTTGGGACCATTTACATTTATACAGCGATTAGTGCTATAAAAATGCACCAATTACTGTATAAATGTGACTGGGAGGGAAGGGGTTAACACTAGGGGGTGAGAAAGGGGTTAAATCAGGCGTGCCCAACCAGTGGCCAGGAGGCCTCTGATGTGGCCTGCGACCTCCTGCTCTGGGATGGAATAGACTAGAATACTGTTATTAAAAGGTCAGTTTATTACTAAAATCACAATGTATATATGGGCATATCTATTCTGCAATGGTTACTGGGCTGCTTTCAAACTGATCCGCAGGTGCAGAGCAGTTTACCTGCGGGTTACCTGTTCTTTCTTAAAGTGCACCAAACCTGCAGAATATAATAGAAGTCTATTGCAAAGTGCAGGAAAGCCAAAGGCTCATTAGGTTGCACAGTTGAACATCAGTGCATCAGTGTGAAAGCAGCCTTGGGCTCCTTTCACATGGTCAGTCCGACCAATTGGACCCTCCATTCACCTCTAATTGGTGGCAGACACAAACCGACTTGTGTTCTACCTCCAATATGATCCGCTAAAAAGTATCGTAGGTTGTGTCCGCTCTGCATATACAGAGAAGACACGGACATGCCATCCACCCGCTCCGCTCATTGTGGCCCGCGACTGGTTGCCAAGGAGCTTAAGTGGCCCTCGCTCTACAAAAGGTTGGGCACCCCTGGGTTAAATGTATTCCCTGGGTGTGTTCTAACTGTGTGGGGGGAGGGGACTGACTGGGGGAGGTGACCGATGCTGTGTCCCTATGTACAAGGGACACAGATCGGTCTCCTCTCTCCCTGACAGGACGTGGAGCTCTGTGTTTACACACAAAGCTCCACGTCCCTGCTTTCACCAGCCGATCGTGTGTACCCGGCGGACATCACGGCCGCCAGGCACACGCATATGCTTCCCAGCGATGCGCCGGGCACAGTGTTTCCCCGCTGCGTGCCCCCCAGCGCGCGCACGGGGAATGTAAACAACAGGACGTTCAAAGACGTCCACTCGGCACTTGAGAGCCGCACTGTGGACGTCTTTAGTCTATAGCGCAGATCTCAAGTGGTTAATATAGCAATTGTGCACAAACCCAGCTGAGATTTGTTTCTTTATTTAAAAAAAAAAAGGCTTTAATTTTTGAGAATTGTGTTGGCGCATTATGTTTATCCTGCACTAAAATCTAAACGGCACGATCAGAAAGGATTAGAAGCGGTCAGAAATTACCTGGTATAGAAGGGGGGTATCCTCTTTTTCCATATGCCAAACTAGGTGGGATAACCACTTTGCGCTTCTCTCTGAAGACAAAATAAATACAGGATTATCAAGATGGCAAATCAATGAAATCGGCCTAAAAAAAACAAAAACTCACACACACACACACACACACACAACACAGTGTGACAGCAAACTACCCTACTGTGTTATTGTTCTAAAAGAACACAATTAAATAACCAACTCAGGAGAAGATTTATCCTGCTACAAAAAACAGGTAACGTAGATAGAAAAGTAGATTATCATGGGTGACAGACGAGGTCTATCCCCCAGGAGCTGTCAGCAGGTGGTTTTATGTATTTAATTTGTGAGAATCAAATAATTTCCCTTACCCAGCAGTTATCTACCGCAGAAAAATTAAGAAGGAAAATTGCACAGTGCTTCCAGTCTCCACTCTCCAGTAAGTATTTAGTAATTTTATTCAGCACTGACATACACTGGAATATTTTAAATGATACATGTGCAAAAAACAGTGTAGCACTGTGCAAAAACAGTATAGCACTGAACAGCAGGTACCCAATAAATTAATATATGGCAACAGATATATGTGAATAAATTAAATAGAGCAATATAGGTCATAAAATGACTGGTTCAACACATGGAGTGCAAAACAAATAAAGTCCACAAAAAAAGCAGTGGGTGTTTAACCCCTTCCAGTTCAAGTGAAAAAAAGAAGGTAGTGATGATCCAATTCAGAAGTCCACGGGTGAGAGAGAGGAAAGTTCAGGTATCAGTGACCCAACACCAGTAGAAAGGCCTAGTTAGACTTACCGGTGACGGTATTTCTAAGAGCCTTTCAGGACAACCTTGGAGAGAGCGCAGCTCCGCCCATTTCTTAGGAAACACACGTGATCCTTTAAGATCCCTCCTCTTCCACCATGGCCTCAGTTATTGTGTGGTCTCCGCCCACTGGAAAATAAAGCACAGAACAACCACAACAAAACCATGATAGACATTTCAAACAATCTTTTTATTCAAAATACCTAGGGAGGGAAATTAGCGGTTGTCCTGAAAGGCTCTTAGAAATACCGTCACCGGTAAGTCTAACTAGGCCTTTCTCCAATCGCCTTTCAGGACAACCTTGGAGAGGATAACCGAGTAACTTACCCTAGGGTGGGACCACTGCTTGCAGCACCTTCCTGCCGAAGGCCTGATCTGCAGCGGACAGTAAGTCTAGCCTGTAGTGCCGTAGAAAAGTCGAATAGCTGGACCATGTAGCTGCCTTGCAGATCTGGTCAGGCGTGGCACCGGCCCTTTCGGCCCAGGAAACTGCCGTAGATCTTGTTGAATGGGCCGTCACTACTGAAGGAGGCACCTCTCCTTTGGCTTGGTAACCCTCGGCAATGGCTTGTTTGAGCCATCTGGCCAGTGTACTTTTGGAGGCCTTCTCCCCTTTCCGGGATCCTGAGAATATCACGAACAAGGCGTTGGTTTTCCTGAAATCCTTGGTGACCGCGAGGTATTGAAGCACACACCTTCTTACATCCAAAGTATGAAAATTCTCTTCCCCTGCATTAGAGGGAGATGAGGAGAAGGTGGGAAGGACTATTTCCTGAGACCTGTGAAAGGTTGACGAGACCTTAGGGAGAAAAGCTGGATCAGTTTGGAGAACTATTCTGTCCGGCAAAATTCTTAAGAAAGGCTCTGTAACTGCCAAAGCCTGGATTTCGCTGACCCTTCTTGCGGTCGTTATGGCCACCAAAAAAATTGTTTTTAGAACTAAATTCTTCAAAGAAATCTCCTTTAAGGGTTCAAACGGGGTACCCGTGAGCCCCTGCAACACCACTGATAAATCCCAATTGGGAAAAGTTCTAAAGGCTATCGGTCTACTCCGACCTAGTGCCTTGAAAAATCTTGAAATTAAATGTTCTTTAGATAAAGTCCTTTCTAAATAAACCGATAGGGCTGCCACTTGAGTTTTTAGGGTGCTAATTGCTAACCCTTTCTCCATTCCTGCATGAAGAAACTCTACAACGGAAATTACACTATTAATCTGGAAGTTCTTGGAGGTACACCAGGAGTTGAATTTTCGCCAAACTTTGAGATAAATTGCTCTGGTCACCGGCTTCCTGCTGTCTAGCAAAGTTCTTATCACTTTATTAGAGAGTCCCTTAGCTCTTAAGAGGTCCTCTTCAGAAACCAGGCCGTCAACTGCAAGCGTTCTACCTCTGGATGGTTCACGGCACCCTGACACAGTAGGTCCTTCCTGAGTGGAAGTTTCCACGGTGGTTTCGTGGCTAAACTCTGAAGAGATGCAAACCACGGTCTTTTTGGCCAATACGGAGTGATTAAGATCAGATTGGATTTCTCTTCCCTGAACTTCCTTAGGACTAGAGGTATCAGAGTGAAGGGGGGGAAGGCGTAAGACAGCTGGTAGTGCCACTGTTGAGCTAGTGCGTCTATGGCTACTGCCTGGTCCTCTCTGTGGAGAGAGAAGAAACTTTGCACTTTCGCATTCTGCTGGTTGGCAAACAGGTCTATCTGTGGCTGACCCCACTCCTGAGCGATTGCCCTGAAGACCTCCGGGTTTAAGCTCCATTCTGCCTCCAGTATGCTTCTCCTGCTTAGCAGGTCTGCTAATAGGTTTTGAGACCCTTTTAGGTGCACCGCTGATAGGGATGCTACGTTCTGCTCTGCCCATGAGAGGAGATGGTTGGCCAGTTGCATAAGGCCTCTGCTTCTGGTCCCCCCCTGCTTTAGGACATATGCCACTGCCGTGGTGTTGTCCGACAGGACCTGCACATGTTGACCCTTCACCAACTGATGGAAAGCTTGAAGCCCTAGAAATATCGCTTTCAACTCCCTCCAGTTTGAGGATCTTCTGGACTCTGTTCTGGACCAGACGCCCTGGGCAGTCTGTCCCTCTAGATGGGCCCCCCAACCCCAGGAACTCGCGTCTGTTGTTAAACGCTTTCCTACTGGAAATACCCATGGAAGACCCTTGTTCAAATTTACTGGGTTCCTCCACCACCAGAGTGCTCGTTTTACGTTTGAAGTTAACCTGAAACATTTCTCTAGTGACTCTTGGTGTGACCAAGATTGAAGGATATTCATTTGGAGAGGACGAGAGTGTAACCTCGCCCATGGGACCGCCGGAATTGAGGCTGTAAGCAGCCCCAGGACGGCCATTGCTGTCCTGACTGACACCCCTTGGTTTGTCTGTACTTGAGACACCGCCACCATGACCTTCTCTATCTTTTCCTGAGGTAAAAAGACCTTCTGAAGGATCGAATCTATGTTGTACCCCAGAAACCTTGTTTCTTGAGAAGGTATCAAGTTTGATTTCTCGCGGTTTAGTAACCAGCCAAGACTTCCCAGATGAACCTGCGACGACTGCAGATTCGTCGCAAGTTGATCCCGGGAGTCCGCAAAAAACAGTAGGTCGTCCAAGTATGGGATGACCGAGATTGCTTTGAGCTTCAGTGGTTCTAGGGCCTCTGCCATGATCTTGGTAAAGATCCTGGGTGAGGACGACAACCCGAAAGGGAGGGCTCTGAACTGAAGATGCCATATCCTGTTCCCTAGGTCTACTGCCAGTCTGAGGAACTGTTGAGATGCTTGGGCAATCGGGACGTGCAAGTAAGCATCCCTGAGGTCCAGAGAGGCCATGAAGCAACCGGGTGTCAACAGCTTTGTTATTGAATAAATCGTATCCATCCGGAACCGTTTGTACTTTATTGACTTGTTTAACATTTTTAGGTTCAAAATTAGGCGGAATTTGCCTGAGGGTTTTTTGACCAAAAAAATGTGGGAATAAAAACCCTGACCCTCTTGATGTTTTGGGACCTGTATTATCACTCTCTGACTCATCAGATCCTGTAACAGGTTCGTCATTGCAGTAGCTTTTTCTTTGTTCCGGGGAAGGGTTGTGACATAGAACCTCGTTGGGGGACACTCTGAAAATTCCAGACTGTACCCCTCCGTAATGATTCTTTCCACAAAGGGGCTCGTGGTCATCTGTTTCCATTGTGGGAGAAAAGCAGCCAGTCTTCCTCCCACCGGAAGCAGATCGTCACTTGCTTTTGGTAGTTGGTTCTGAGGGGTTTTTAAATAAGATACCTCCTCTACCTCTCCCTCTTTGGGACCCCCATCTCCTTTTATTTTCTTCCTTACTCTTATGGGACTGTTGAAAAGGACGAAAAATTTTCTTAGGGTTCTGACCCTTTTTAGGGGGGAAAGCCTTCTTCTTATCTGCCGTTCTGTCAAGAACTTTCTCTAGGTCCTGACCGAACAAAAGGTCCCCTGAGAAAGGCAGACCACAAAGCTTGACCTTAGAGGGGATATCACCCGACCAGGTCTTTAACCAAACTGCTCGCCTGACTGAGTTCACCAGGGCTGCTGACCTTGCAGCCATTTTAATGGACTCAGCAGAAGCATCTGCCATATATTTAATGGCTTTTAAGATTAAGGGGAAGGAATCTAATAGATCCTTTCTTGAGGTGCCTGCCTCGACATGACTCCTTAATTTCTCAACCCAGCATTCTAGATTGCGGGCGACTATTGTGGCGGCCATAGCTGGTTTCAGACTGGTTGCAGTAGAATCCCAGGCCTTCTTTAGGAGGGAATCTGCCCTCTTGTCCATCGGATCTTTCAGGACCCCCATGTCCTCAAAAGCCAGGTCTGTATGACGAGACACCTGTGAGAAAGCTGCGTCTACTTTAGGCTTTTTGTTCCACACCTCTGTTTCACCACTTTCAAACGGAAACCTTCTTCTAAGGGTCTTTGAAAAAAAGGGGGCCCTTTCAGGGTCTTTCCATTCCTTCTTGATGGTGTCCGAGAGGACTTTGTGGACCGGGAAAACCCGGCTTTTAGACTCATCCAGTCCCTGATACATCTTATCGTGTATGGATAACTGAACCTTTTCTTCCTGGATACCCAGGGTAACATAAATTGCCTTGAGTAAGTCCTCCACTTCGTCTAATGACAATTTAAACTTTGAGTTTTTGCTACTATCATCTTCATCCTCCTCCTCATCTGAATCCCTGAGAGAGGGGAGAGTACTAGTCCCTTCATCTGCCGAATCCCCCTCTGTTTGACCCGAAACTGGGATTTTCGGACTGGGTGGTGGCTGCTGTGGCTCCCCCAAACTTGAGGAGCCTTGTGTGATCATATCCTTCACTGAGCCTAAAGAGCTTGCCAGCTCCTGGACTGAGGAAAAAAGGTCCTTATACTGTTGTGAAGTTTCCTCTTCCACCAGATTTTTAATGCAGGATCTGCACATTGGTTTTTGCCAAGAATCCCTTAAAGGATTTTTGCAAGACGGGCATTTCCTGGATGTATCCAAGTGCCTAGCTTTGGTTGTAGATTTTTCCTGTAACGAGATGAAACCAAAGTTACCATCTCCCAAAAAGAAAAAAGTTTTTTTTTTTTTTTTTTTTTTTTTTTTAAAAACACCCAAGTGCCGCCACCAACCAAATGCCTGGACTAAGTGCCACCACCACTAACGGTTATACAGACCAAGAGCGTTAACCTGGACTGGTAACCACAGGCTCCCTCAGGGAGGAACAACAATACACAAAACTAAGCCCAATACAGTAAGAATAAAAGGCACCGCTGTACCCCTCTTACCTGGGCCTGACCGGTGCTTGCAGCGCCTGTATCCGCCGGTGTTGTCTGTCTCTCCTCCATTGTAGAGCGCAGTCACACGAGTAGCTGGAGATTGACTCCATTTTAAATTTTCCCGGCCGCCCGCGTCATCATCGGGGGCCGGAAACGGAAGCACCGGTCACCTGACCTGCCCCACAGATGCTGCGTTCCAGGCGCTGGGAACCAGCAGCGCCACGCCCCCCCCGGAAACGGTGTCACCGTGCATGACGCGGTCGCCAGCCGGGACCCGGAACTGAGAAAGCGGACCACCGCCGACCTGCGCCGGCTACCGCACGGTCACCTGGACCTCTACCGCAGTTCCTGGGCGCAACGACACCGTCCCCTGGGAGGCCGAAAGTTCCGGTGAACCGGAGCGTCTGGGGACTCCTGAACGCCCCCTCCCCGTGAAGAGGGGTCAGGATGGTCGCCGCCAACAAATATCAGACAAAAAGGTAAGCTTAAAACAAACTCTCCGCCTTGAGAGAGACAGCTCCCTGGTTCCCTGTGATGCTTCCACCATGGCGGAGGAAACACAATAACTGAGGCCATGGTGGAAGAGGAGGGATCTTAAAGGATCACGTGTGTTTCCTAAGAAATGGGCGGAGCTGCGCTCTCTCCAAGGTTGTCCTGAAAGGCGATTGGAGAAATAAAGGCTTACCGGAAAGCCTGTGACTTTTCCCTTTCAGTGGCCCGGGGGCCACATGTGGCCCGCGGAGCCCTCTGATGTGGCCCGCGACCTCCTGCTCTGGGATGGCTGGTTGGCAAGCCCAGATCTCAGGTTGCCGACCTGCCATATGAGAGCATCAGTGTTGTGAATGAAGCCTGGGGTAGAGGAAGCAAGTGGCTTTTCAGAAAGTTCACCACACCTGCAAGATATAATTGCCATAGATGTCTAAGTGCAGCTAACCAGCGGAAAAAACACAGGTATGATGCTCCCTTTGATCAGTGAAAAGCAGTTCTTGTACTTCAGGCAGGTAGGTTGCCTTTTGTCTAGCGATAGTCAGCCTGCTGCAGGTAGGAAAAAGCATTTCCTCTGTCCCCTCTTCCCAGTAATCAGGCTTGCAACACTGTAATTATGTAGTAAGTCGCAAGGTAAGAGGCTGAGGTAGGGGCTGATCTGTGTCAGACATTTGTGAGAATCTGCTGTGAACAGGAAGAGCAAAATGACAGCTTTTTGGTAAAGCCCATCATTCTACTCATTTCAGAAAAAGAAATGAGGCCTTTAAAGAAAAGAATACAGTCAAACATGGTGGAGGTTCACTGATGTTTTGGGCTTGCTTTGCTGCTTCAGGCACTGTCATCCGGATTCACATACCTCGGCGCATCTTTATGCGGGCGTAGCACATCTTCTTTGCGCTACGCCGGCGCAACGCAGGGAGGCAAGTATGGAATTCACAAAGAAAATGCTCCCAACGTTGCGCCGGCGTAGCATATATTTGTCGACGTAAGTCAAAGTAGATGGAAGTGGGCGTGATGCATTTAAATGAAGCGTGACCCCATGCAAATGATGGCCTGAGCTTCAAACAAGTACTTAAAATGAACTGCGCATGCGTCGTACCTTGGAGGCATCCCAGTGCGCATGCTCACAATCGCGTCAAAATAACTGCCTAAGATATGTCGAAACACTGCCTACAACGTGAACGTAACCTACGCACAGCTCTATTCACGTACTACGTAAACGACGTAAATTTCGACGATGTTCGATCCCTGGTCCATACCTTTGCACGAGTTGCGCCTCCTATATGAGGAATAACTTTACCCCGGACGTAACCCTTACGCAAATCGCTTAAAACATGCGCCGGCAAGTTACGTCGGTCAGATGAAGTCAGTTTTTTGGCGTATCTTAGTTCTATGGGTACGGCGCATGGATACGACGGCGCATATTTACACTTACGCGGCGTATCTCGAGATACGTTGGCGTAAGTGCTTTGTGAATCCGGGCCTGTATGTCTTGACCGTGTACATGGCATTATTATGAAATCTCAAGACAACCAAAGAATTCTAGGGAATTCATAAATGATTTAGGGCAGGACATACATGAATCGAATTTCGAAATGATTTATTTTTTTCAAAAATCTTATCTAAAAATGTTCGTTGGAATTTCCCACCCTTAGTGAGCTGCAGCAACAGCCGATTTTCGTGTGGCCATCGAATTTGAGGGCATGTTGGAATTTTTTTGAAAAACAAAACAATTTTTGAATCAATGATGGGAGAATTTTGCGAGAAATGTAATTAAAAAAAATATGCGCATGTGCAAGAAAAGAAAAATTCCCATAAAGAAAACAAAAGATTCCCAGTCACAAAAATTCTTTTCTGTAGCAACAGGAGGTGAAATTGAAGACTTCGTTGGTTGAATTTCAAACTCAATGGTGGCACTATCGGATCACAAAATTTCTGATTTTCAAAAGAAAATTATTTCGAAGTTTGACCATGTATGGCCAGCCAAAGCGCTGGAGAGTACTGAACTGGCTAGCAATGAGTCCAGATCTAAATTCCATAGAGCACCAGTGGAGAGATCTCAAAACAGCAGTTAGGAAAAAGAACCCTTCCAATCTGAGAGACCTGGAGCAGTTGGAGATATAAGAGTGGTCTAAAATTCCAGTAGAGATGTGTAAGAAATCATATTGATGGTTACAGGAAGCGATTCATTTCAGTTATTTTTTTTCCAAGGGGTGTGCTACCAAACATTAAATTGAGGGTGCCAATAATTTTGTCCAGTACATTTTTGGAGTTTTGAGTGGAATGTGTCAGATTTGGCTTTTTGTTTCTCCACTTTTTTTGTGTCACACCAATACAAATAAAATAAACAAACGAGAATGCCTAAACATTTGTAATTGCAACAATTTTCTGGGCGAAGTGGTGGATTATCTGACAGAAATGCAGGGGGTGCCAATATTTTTGACTATGAATGTATGCAAGGGTTTGAAACCACTTTAAATTGTTTTTTTCATCACTATTAAAAATCCCTGAGGTGAATATGGACTTTAAATTGGTAGCCACCAGTAGTATTGCGATCCCTTGGTACCCAGATTTCGTGCAGGGCCCCCCCGATTTGTAGGACCTTCCTTATAGTCCCACCACAGAGTCCATCATATCTATGGGTATACTCACAGGTTCTCTGTTAATATAGGACACTCTTATTTGGGACAATACCGTGTATATACGTTAGAATACTTGTGGATCTAGTGTTTTTGGTGTGGCTGAGGGTAGACACCAAAAAAAAAAAAAAACTCACCTCATCCCAAAATCTGATTAGAAATATAAAAAGAAAGGAGGTGGGACTGTAGCGGTGCTTAAAATTGGGTAATACCATAGCAATGGAAGACTTGGATACAATTCAATTAAAAGAGTTTACAAAAAGCTTTATTATTTAGACAAAAATCAATAAAAATAGGAACGGTAACGCAATAATCGGTCATTCATAGTAAAGTGGTTCCGGGTGGTGGTTGCATTGGATAGTCAGGGGTGGGTTGAATAAACATACATTTGAATACTTGTTTTCTATGTTTGTTTTTACATATAATTATATATAAAAAAAAAAATTATACTTTATTAGGTGCTCTTTCTTTAATTTGGGTCTACTGGTGGCTACCAATTTAAAGTCCATATTCACTTCTGATTCTTTCACTCTATATTCATACTTGGATGTGGTGCCACATTCGGAGTCAGGTCTCAACAATTTTTCACTCAAAGATTTTTTTCTAGGAATACCACGCTGCAACCACAAGCCACACTTTTGGCTTGCAATTGTGGCCTTATTCACTTTGATGGGTCGCATTTGGAGGTCGTACTGCCCTCTGAATAGGACAAGGAGTATCATTTTTGCTGCAGTATGTGCAAAACCCTGTTCAGCCATCGAGAAAGCTTATCCACCTTTTTCTCTATGAATGCTTCCAGTTTCTGATTTATTTATTAAATGCATTTGAATTATACGCGGCCATTCCTAGATTAAAAAATAAATAAATCTGATACACAGACTAAAGCCCGTACACACGATCAGACCTTTGTCCGACCAAAATCAAATCGGAATTCCGACAGAATTCCATCAGAGTAAAAGAGAACATGTTCTCTATCTAAACTCTGATGGAATTCATCGAAATTTCCTATGGGGCATACACACGGTCTGGCTTTTTCCCATCTGAAATTCCGATCGTGTGTACAGGACTTAACTCCTTTATATTGAAAAGGTAAAATGAAAACATAACCACTAAACACAGAAAAGCTTATCTCAATGTCTATAGAGAAAAGCCATTTACAGTATTCCTGTATAAAAGACAGAATTCAATCATATCAGCTCCAGAACACGGGAGTTCACTTCATCGCAGTTTGATTCCAGCAGACAAAACATAATTCTATTTCTTGTCACTTGTCTGGCTCTAAGGACTCCCCGGCATGGTACGGCGATAGTAGAAATGATAGGAACGTACAGTATAAACAGTTATCAGTGAAGATGCTAGATTTCTAGAGCAGTGACCTTTGAGATGGGCCAGGTTTGTCTAAGTGAATGAATCCTTCCAGAAATACAGAGATAACCTGGCAGAATAGAACAAGAAACTGAGATTATGGCATATATAAACCATGACAGGTGTGCCCTGTCTACAAGAATAGTCTGAGACACTGACCTTGTAAGAGCGGAGAGAAAGGGAAGGCAGAGGTGCTCAGACAATCCCTCTGTTTGAAGCTGAACTAATAACATCCTTCCCTGAGAAAATCATTGCATAGGCCTGGTATAAAGTGGTATCACCCAAGAGCCAGACATACAGTGATGTGTTCTTGACCTTTATCAACTGTACGCGGGGTAGGGCGGTACAAACATGTACAGTTGTATTTAACATTATTCAACCCCCCAATGCTGTAAAGGGTTTTAGGGAATTTAGTGTACATTTGTAATTGTATTCAGAATGAAATCCTTCAAGGACTTCTTAAAGAACCATATGCAACTAAAATGGCATCAATTGGTTTTGTAATGCAGTAGTAAATGTTTATTTTGTGAATTCTTCATTTACACAATTATTCAACCCCTTAAAGACTACAGCCCAGATTCACATACAATTAGATTCGCGTAGAGTATCAGAAATACTCTACGCCGCCGTATTTCACCTGGTTCTACGTGGAATCCCGGTAGATTTTGTCCAGTAAACTACGGCGGCGTAGTGCATTTCTCCCGGCGCAAGCCATCTACGCGAGTAGGGGGCGTGAAGCATTTAAAATAGGCGCGTTCCCGCGGCGATCGAACTGCGCATGCTCCGTTCAGAAATTTCCCGCCGTGCATTGCGCGAAATCACGTCGTTACGTAATTTTTTTTTGAGTAGCGTCGTTTACGGACATTCCTATTCCCGAACGAGTTACGTAAAAAAAAAAAAAAAAAAAAATTTAATTTGACGCGGGAACGACGGCCATACTTAACATGGGCTACGCACCGTTAGACCAGCAAATAGCTGGTCTAACAGTACGTAGCAAAAAAATGACGTAAGCGATTGCGAAGGCCGCTCGTATCTTCGTGGATCGCCGTAAAAAGTCATTTGCATATCCCGACGCTGAAAACGACGCGGACTCCTCCCAGCGGCCGCAAAAAGTTTGCAGCGTAGATCCGAAGGCTTACGAAGACGTAAGCCTCTCGGATCGAAGCCCGAAGCCGCCGTATCATGGTTTGAGGATTCAAACTAGTGATACGGCGCGCGAAATTTGAAATTACTCCTGTCTAACACCAGTTAGACAGGCGTAATCGCTCTCTGAATCTGGGCCTACCACTCTGAAGAACAGAGGTTCATTGAAGTGTTTTCAATCAGGTATTGAAAACACCTGTGGATGTCAGGGAGCAGCAATAAAGCCTAAGGCCCCGTACACACGACCGAGGTTCTCGCTAGAAACCAGCGAGAACCTCGCTGGGAGCTGCATTCCAGCGAGAACCTCGGCTGTGTGTACGCTCCTGGCTCGCCCCGCCCGTCGGGAATCCCGTCGAGCGAATAGAGAGCAGGCTCTCTATTTGCTCGACGGCCCGTCGGGATGAATGGCTGGTTGCCATTCCCGACGGGCGGGTCGCCGATTTCGGCGGCCAGGCGAGAACCTCGACGGGCGGAACGATGTGTTCCGCCCGTCGAGGTTCTCGTACGTGTGTACGGGGCTTCATAAGCACCAATTAGGCAGCTTTAAAATGACTGTGATACTCAGCTCCTTCTAGACATTTACTGGTGTAGTTACAAACATGGTGAAGTCAAGAGAATGGTCCAGGAAGACAAGAGAAGAGGTGATTACTATTCACAGGAAGGGCAATGGCTATAAGAAGATTACAAAGATGTTAAACATACCAAGAGACACCATAGGAAGCATCATTCGCAAATTCAAGGCAAAGGGCACTGTTGAAACGCTACCTGGTCGTGGCAGAAAGAAGATGCTGACTTCAACTGCTGTGCGCTACCTAAAGCGTAGAGTGGAGAAAAGTCCCCGTGTCACTGCTGAGGAACTGAGAAAAGATTTGTCAGATGTGGGTACTGAAGTTTCTGCTCAGACAATACGGCGCACACTGCGTAATGAAGGCCTCCATGCCAGAACTCCCAGGCGCACCCCCTTGCTGTCTCCAAAGAATAAGAAGAGTCAACTGCAGTATGCCAAAAGTCATGTGGACAAACCACAGAAGTTTTGGGATTGTGTTCTGTTGGTTGATGGGACTGATGAAACAAAATTAGAACTGTTTGGGCCCATGAATCAACGCTATGTTTGGAGGAGGAAGAACAAGGCCTATGATGAAAAGAACACCTTGCCTACTGTGAAGCATGGCGGGGGGTCAATCATGCTTTGGGGCTGTTTTGCTTCTGCAGGTACAGGGAAGCTTTAGCGTGTGCAAGGTACCATGCATTCTCTTCAGTACCAGGAGATATTGGATGACAATGTGATGCAGTCCGTCACAAACCTAAAGCTTGGGAAACGTTGGACCTTTCAACAGGACAATGATCTCAAGCATACCTCCAAGTCCACTAGAGCATGGTTGCAGATTAAAGGCTGGAACATTTTGGAGTGGCCATCGCAGTCACCAGACTTAAATCCGATTGAGAACCCCTGGTGGGACTTAAAGAAAGCAGTTGCAGTGCGCAAGCCTAAGAATGTGACTGAACTGGAGGCTTTTGCCCATGACGAATGGGCGAAGATACCCGTAGATCGCTGCAAGACTCTTGTGTCAAGCTATGCTTCACGTTTAAAACCTGTTATAACTGTAAAAGGATGTTGTACTAAGTACTAAGATTGAATGTCACTTGGGGGTTGAATAAAACTGATAATGATGTGAGCACAGAAAATACATTTGTGGTTATTTCATTATAAATGTTATGTTATATTTGTCTGACCCACACGTGCCTCTTTGATTTAATTGTAAGCACAAAATACAGTCTTTCACTTGTTAGAAGAATAGTTTCAGAGGATATCCCACGTACTGTAGCTGCAGACATGAACCCCATAGTACACTCCACACAGGCACAGCTGAAGTCTCTGGTACAGCAATCCAGGTGGCTGTGAGCTATGCCACCAATGTGACTGGAACATTAGTGCTGCATGCTCTTATGCCCTTTGGTGGCCCGCACACCAAGTTTGACATGGGGGCCCTGTACCTAGTTGCAGCTAGCTAGCCCTCTCATGGCTGCTCTATCAGGCACGGTCCTACTGAGCAGGGGAAGGCAGGACGAGTTGCAATTTATGTTCCCTGGGAATGTCCAGAAGTCCAGGGATGATGGGAGCAAAGGAGATTGTGGTAAATGGAATTAATGGGCCCTGCTCCTGCTGATAGGGAAAACGGATAAAGGGGCACTCCACCATTTACTTTTAGTGGCTGTAAAACTGTAAAAAAAGGACTTTTACTTCAGAAGTCAGGTCTGTAATTGCTATGTACAGAAAAAATACAATGACATCATCTCTCGTTTCTACATACGTCACTCAGCCACTACGTCTCCTGAGTAGAACTATACCTCAGCACTGAGAGTGCGGCCACCAAAAGAACCTGTGTGGAGACAAAGATTCTCCACAAGTGCTTACCCCAGGTTGTCTGCAACATTTACATGGTAGCCAACAATCTCTTTAGATGTAAGTTACATAACCAAACTTTTCAAGATCAACAATCAACATTTTATCATTCGTCTACACAGGGCTTTTTTTTTAGCCAGGACTGAGTTCTACCCCTCCGATGCTAGCCCCTTGCCCACCACTCATTGCTGTCACTTCCCTAGGTGACAGGTTCCTCTGCTGTTGACTCGCAAGCTCATCTCCCAGTGGTGCCTGCAGAGTCCTCCCTCCCCTCTTTGCTGGATTGGGCTGTCTCTTTGAATATATAAGTGTGTCTCCTTGTTGGATTGGGCTGTGTCTTTGTTGGATTGGGTCATCTCTTTTCTGCATATATGTGGATGTCCCTTTGCTGGATACATGGGGGCGGTCTCTTTTCAGGATATATTTTGGGGGGAGGGGGCTGTTTATTATTGCTGGATATGGGGAAGAGGGCCTGTCTATTGTTGCTGGATGAATCTATTCTTGCTGTAGTGGGCCTAATATTGCTTTTACTTTAATAACAAACTCAAGGGCCCATGCTAGCCTCCTAAATTATACTTGGCTCCCTGTTCTCTACATGGGGTGGTTCTAGGGACGGCTCTAGGAGCGGAGATGAGTGTGACCCAGAGGAAGGAGGCAAGCTCCTTTACCTTTTTTCTGAGAAAAAAAGCCCTGCTTCTACATTACATCATAAGGGCTCTTCTGCCTTCCCTCCTTTTTTATTCTCATATGTCCTTTATTTTACTGGTCTTTTCTCAGATCAATAAATGAGATGAAAAAAAAAATTTGTAATCGTATGTTCATTTGATCTGATTTGTGTCCGGCGTATTTTTTTTTTTTTTTTTTTTTACACTTTCTCTTTTTCTTTGGGCTCCTTTCATGTGCTCCTGGTGGCTTGAAGGGCAACAAATAGTAATTCCATGCTCGAATGTCACAATCAGTACTTCCAAGACATCAAGCATGGTATCAAAAGTAAATATGATAGAATTTTATAAAAACATGGCTTCCAAAAACGAAATAGGGCATATGGGTGGATTGGATAGGCAATCGATCAGATGCCTTCTGTTTTTCTTTATCAGTTGCCTTTTGAGGTCTGCTAGCTCCCTCGGAAGCAACATTCAAAACGGCTTCTTTAAAGCAGTACTATCACAGAAATATTATACTGTAAGCTATATGTAGTTTAAAAATAATAATAATATTATTCATTATATCAATTCCACAATGTCACTGGCATACCAAGCTATTGAGGAAATACTGACAGTGACGGGGCAAACTATAACCCTGTTAGGAATACTTCAATCATTTTTAAAGATTCATATGACAGGTATAGGGAGGTAATTACTTCTTTTTATGCAGTACTGGTCCATTAATCTGACATTTGCTGCTTTTTCTATCCATCTGGTATTTAACAGCCTTGCTATAGAACAAGAAATATGCATTCTTACATACTCACAAGCACCTTCCCTGTTAAAGCTTGTCTATGATAAAAAATAAAAAAATGTAATCATATACAAGTTTCCACATAGTATTTCACAAATTTCTAGACTAGTTATATTAGTTCTTGAGTCTGTAAACTTACTTGAAGATCCCCATACAATTATTTCCTTAAATTCTATGACACATATTCACCATGCCATTTGATTGGGCACGGCAGTGTCACATTTCACAGAGCCTGCCTTCTGAACTACAGGAGGTGCTGAGAGGATAAATTTCAATACAAGAATCACTGCTTGCAGGCAGCAAGGTACCATGGGCTACATAGTCCAAAGTACCACGGGATCAGGGCCGCCATCAGGGGGGTACAGGCATTACACCTGTAAGGGGCCCGGGGGTCCCTAGGGGCCCGGATGGGAACCACCCTAAAAAAAAAAAAAAAAAAAAAAAAAAATTTTATTTTTTTTTTTTTTTTTTTAGGGGTCCGAAGATCCCCAGGGGCCCGGAGGCCACCAAGGGCCCCAGATGGCAAGCCCTTTTTTTTTTATAAAAAAAAAAAAAAAAATTATAAAAAAATATATTTTTTTATAAAAAAAATATATTTTTTTTAATATATTTTTTTATTATTTTTATATTAAAGGGCCATTTTTTTTCTTTTATTTTTTTAGAGGTCCCCAGGGGCCCAGAGGCCACCAGGGCCCCAGATGGCAAGCCCTTTCTTTTCTTTATTTTTTTTTATAAAAAAATATATTTTGTTATAAAAAAATATATTTTTTTAATATATTTTTATTTTATTTTTTATTAAAGGGACAATTTTTTTCTTTTATTTTTTTAGAGGTCCGGAGGTCCACAGGGGCCCGGAGGCCCCCAGGGCACCGGATGGCAACCCCCCTTTTTTTTATTTATTTTCTATTAAAAATTATATAGATTTTTTAATATATTTTTATTTTATTTATTTTTTATTAAAGGGCCATTTTTTTAGGGGTCTAGGGGCCCGTAGGCCACCAGGGCCCCAGATGGCAACCCCCTCTTTTTTATTTATTTTTTTATAAAAAATATATTATTTTATAAAAAAATATATTTTTTTAATATATTTTTCTTTTATTTTTTATTAAATGGCCAATTTTTTTTCTTTTATTTTTTTAGAGGTCCGGAGGTCCACAGGGACCTGGAGATCCCCAGGGCCCCAGATGACAACCCCCCTTTTTTTATAATTTTTTTTTTACTTTTTTATATTTTATTTCTTTTTTTTTTAATATATAGATGTATTTTTATTAAAGGGCTCAGAGGTCCCCAGGGCCCCATGTGTCAAACCCCCTTTTTTTATAATTGTATTTTTTATTTTTGTTTATATTTTTTTTATATATATTTTTTTTTAATTAAAGGGCCCAGAGGTCCCCAGGGCCCTGGAAGGCAACCCCTTTTTTTTATATATATAAATGTTTATTTATTTTTTTATATATATATTTTTTTCTTTCTTTCTTTTTTTTTTTAAAGGGCCCAGAGGTTTCTTTTTATTAAAGGGCCCAGAGGTCCCGAATGGAAAGCCCCTTTTTTTTGTAATCTCCTTTTATAAAAAAAAAAATAACGTCCCCGGGGCCACAGTTGGCAACCACCCTTTTTAAAAAAAAAAAATATATATATATATATATATATATATATATATATATATATATATATATATATATTATATTTTCTCTTTTTTTTCTTTATATTAAAGGACACAGAGGTCCCAGGGCCCCGGATGGCTACCCCCCTTTATTATATATATTTTTCTTTATTTCTTATTTTCGTAAAGGGGCCCCCCCCGCTTCTTAATTCGCGGCAGCAGCCCCCCCCCCCCCCCGCTTCTCAATTTCATGCGGCACCCCCCCCCCCGGTTCTCTGCTCCAGGGGGCCCATGCCTGAAGCTGTGTAAGGGGCCCCAAAATTCCTGATGGCGGCCCTGCACGGGATACATAGTCCTCATGGAAGGGCATTTTTCAAGTAAGGTTATATTAGATGGTCAAATATAACTATTGTTTGTATTGCTATTTCTATGCTGATGTTATAAAATAAAAGTGTGTGCTATGATCACAAAACTCCTTTTTACTGCCACCGATGTATGTCATACATTGTGGCAGCAAGGTTGTTTTATAGCCACTTGCAGTGTGAGTAAATTTGACAAGCTGACTGTAGGCTTTCAGATGGAAGTGATCCAATGTCTCTGCAGCTTTTGGATCGCTTTCACACACCCAGATAATGGCTGCCCCCCACGTCATGGTTTTTGGGCTCCACACACCCATACATGCACCTAGGATCAGCATGGTGGGTACCATCGGGTAGAGAAGTAGAGACTGATCTCCCCTTCTTGTTACAGACCCGGAAATGGACTTAAAAAATGTCACTTCGGGGCCCCTTGTCACTTTTAAGCAACTAATGCAGTGCGCTCTGCAGGGTATTAGTTTCACTGGAGGACAGGTGAGACCCATTAAGGAGAACCTGTCACTAAAAATGCCCCCTATGGGATGTAAAGGTCAGAAAAAAAAGAAAACAAGTTACACCCAAGCACTTAAACCCCTCCCCCCCCCAAAAGAAAATTTGATAAGCAACCCCCCGAAAATACGTACATGCGTTAATGCATGCGTCAGAGGCACCTACACACAAAAATATTGATTATGTTACAAATCATCGTGCACACTGGAGTGAGCAATATTTCGTGGCCCATTATTTGTGGGTAACTGTAAACTGATGACCTGTAGGAACTTTTAATGCATCTTTAACTACTTGAGGCCCGGGCTATAGCCGAAAGACAGCTTCAGCGAGGACCTGACAATCCAGGGCGCCCTCATTTGACGTCCGCCCCTTTCCTCGCTCCCGAGCGCGCAGCGAGGAAATTATGTGCTGGCCGTGTCCCTTGGACACAGCCAATCACAGATCGCTGTGTACGGCCAATCGGAGTGGCCGTTTGGTATGCGATCTGTGCGGCCAATGAGAGATGATCTCAAATGTAAACATATATCATATATCTCTCATTGCCGGCTCTCCCTCCTCACAAAGAGACAGCGTGTGAGGAGGGAGAAGGACCTGTGAGTTGCCTATTTTTTTGCAGTGCCCAGTAAAACTAGTGCCCATACAGTGCCAGTCTGTGTCCACCTGTGCCAGTCTGTGCCCACCCGTGCTAATCTGCGCCCACCCGTGCCAGTCTGCCCACCTGTGCCAGTCTGGGACCACCTGTGCTGTCAGTGATTTGTGCAGTGACACCTCATTAGTGCCCACCTGTGCCGCCAATCTGTGCCCACCTGTGCCGCCTCATCTGTGCCACCTCAGTGCCCACCTGTGCCAATCAGTGCCCATCTGTGCCACCTCATCAGTGCACAGCTGTGTCGCCTCATCAGTGCCCATTCGCTCAGCCAATCAGTGCCCATCTGCCCCCTCCAATCAGTGCCCATCTGCTTCACCTCATCAGTGCCCATCAGTGAAGGCTTAGCACACACCTGTGTAGTCGCATCACCACCAGCATGTTGGGCCTCTGTATGTGGCCAGGCAGTGAAAAAGTCTCACACATGGGATATCGTTCTACTCGGGAGGAGTAGCAGAATGTATTTTGGGGTGCAATTTTTGCTATGTACATGCTATGTGTTGGAAATATCTTATCAAGGACAACTTTGTGTAAAAAAAAATGCATTTTCATTTTGTTTCCACATTTCCCCAAAATTGCTGCAAAAAAATAAACCACTCAAAAGACTCATTATGCCTCATAGATTATACGTTGGGGTGTTAGCTTTCCAAAATGGGGTCATTTTGTGGGTAATTCCATTGTCCTGGTGTTCCAGGGCCTTCAAAAGTGTAATAGGTAGTCAACTAGTTAGATGTGCAATTTATGCTCCTAAAACCCCTGATGGCGCTCCCTGCATGTTGGGCCTCTGTATGTGGCCAGGCAGTAAAAAGTCTCACACATGGGGTATCGTTTTACTCAGGAGGAGTAGCAGAATGTATTTTGGGGTGTCATTTGTAGTATGCACATGCTATGTGAGAAAAATAAGCTATTACAATGACAATTTGAGAACATTTTAAAATACAAAATAAAAATCTTAATTTTGCAAAGTATTGTGGGAAGAAATTACAACTTCAAATAACTCACCATGCCTCTTACTAAATACCTTAGAATGTATACTTTCCAAAACAGGGTTATTTGGGGGGGGGCATTTGTACTTTCCCGGCTTGTTAGGGTCTTAAGAAATGAGATAGGCTGTCAGTACATCATGTGTGATCAGATGTGATTTTTTATGATTTGCACTATAGCTTGTAGACTCTAAAACTTTCACACAGACCAAATGTTGGGTTATTTTTTATCAAAGATATGTAAAAGTATAAATTGTGGCCAAAATTTATGAAGAAAAATAAACTAAGAAAAAAACATTTAAAAAAAAAAAAATTCGGACTTTTTTCATTAACTGCTTGCCGACCTGCCGGCGTCATTTTACTGCGGCAGGTCGGCTCTCCTGGGCGAAAGCCCGTAGCTATACGTCCGCTTTTAAGCAGTCACAGAGGTGAATTAGTTCGCATGCGTTGCGCTATACAAGTCATTCATTCACTAGGGGGCGTGTGCGTATCGCCGGCGCGCGCGCCCCCGCCCTCCCCCGAGTCCCGTGCACGCGCGCTCGTTTGTTACAGAGCCGGGACCGGGAGCTTTGTGTGTAAACACACAGCTCACAGTCCTGTCAGCAGGGAAACGCTGATCTTCCATTCATACAATGTATGAATGGAAGATCAGTGATTTCCCCTAGTGAGTCCACCCCCCCCATACAGTTAGAACACACCCAGGAACATACTTAACCCCTTCCCTGCCCCCTAGTGTTAACCCCTTCACTGCCAATGACATTTTATAGTAATCCAATGCATTTTTATAGCATCGATCGCTAAAAAAATGCCAATGGTCCCAAAAATGTGTCAAAAGTGTCCGAAGTGTCCATCATAATGTCGCAGTACTGAAAAAAAAATGCTGATCGCCGCCATTACTAGTAAAAAAAATATATTAATAAAAATGCCATAAAACTACCCCCTATTTTGTAAATGCTATAACTTTTGCGCAAACCAATCAATAAACGCTTATTGCGATTTTTTTTTGCGATGTAGAAGAATACTTATCAGCCTAAACTGAGGGAAAAAAATGTTTTTTTATATATTTTTGGGGGATATTTATAATAGCAAAAAGTAAAAAATATTGCATTTTTTTCAAAATTGTCGCTCTATTTTTGTTTATAGCGCAAAAAATAAAAACCGCAGAGATGATCAAATACCACCAAAAGAAAGCTCTATTTGTGGGGAAAAAAGGACGCCAATTTTGTTTTGGAGCCACGTCGGACGACCGCGCAATTGTCAGTTAAAGCGACGCAGTGCCGAATCACAAAAAGTGCTCTGGTCATTGGGCAGCAATATGGTCCGGGGGTTAAGTGGTTAATAGCGCAAAAAATAAAAAACCCAGAGGTGATCACATACCACCAAAAGAAAGCTCTATTTGTATGAAAAAAAAAGGACAAAAAAATAATTTGGGTACAGTGTTGCATGACTGAGTAATTGCCATTCAAAGTGTGAGAGCACTGAAAGCTGAAAATTGGTCTGGGCAGGAGGCGTGTTTAAGTGCCCAGTAAGCAAGTGGTTAAAAAGGAAATTATAGGGTACCTAAGCTTGTTGCATTCCACAGGCGCACACACTTTTTAGTGTACTGAAATTCGGTGTTTCATAAACTGTTGCATTAATATGCGACAGAGGAAATTAGAACTACCACCATTTTATTCTTCTATGGTGTCTGCTTTCAGAAAATATACGATTGTGGGTTTTACATAATCTTCAGGCCTAAAATTATTTTTAAACTTGGATGCAAAAAATACATCTCTGGCAGCAAAAGGGTTAACGCCCAACTGTGGATTTCTGCCCTTACATTTTTTCTTTACAAAAATGCCATCTAACTTCACCGTCACATGTCCCTCTCCACCGCCTCTTCATAGGTGATCCAATGCTGCACTCCGGGCCCCTGACCAATTGGTCTTGTTGCCACCTATCTTCATAAGGCCATTATACTGCTCCTGGAGTCTTCAGGACTTGCGAGAACACCACCAATGGTAAATGTTTACGTCATCAGGCAAGTGGACAACTGAAGGAGGATCCACTAAAGCCTCGTACACACGATCAGTCCATCCGATGAGAACGGTCTGAAGGACCATTGTCATCGGTTAACCGATGAAGCTGACTGATGGTCCGTCGCGCCCACACACTATCGGTTAAATAACCGATCGTGTCAGAACGCGGTGACATAAAACACAACGACGTGCTGAAAAAAAATGAAGTTCAATGCTTCCAAGCATGCGTCGACTTGATTCTGAGCATGCGTGGATTTTTAACCGATGAAGGTGCCTACTAACGATCCGTTTTGACCTATCGGTTAGGAATCTATCGGTTAAATTTAAAGCAGGTTTTAAAGCAAGGTTAAAAAACCTATGGGGCCCACACACGATCGGTTTTGACCAATGAAAAGGTCCATCAGACCGTTGTCCTCAGGTTAACCTATCATGTGTATGGGGCCTAACTCTGCAGCAAAGAAGAGAGAGGACTTGAGACCCAGTGCCCCATGGGACTATGGATTCAGGCCAGTATTTATATCTGGATTTAAAAGAAATTTCATCAGCAAATAGCTACAGGGGGTGGGTGGATTTTTTTTGTGGAGGTGGGAGATCCTTGGATTGAAACATAGCTTTAACATATTGTTTCCTATGGAAGCAGAGATCATTCCCTCATCCCAATAACACGAAGATAAGAAATAGTAAGTAAAACCACAAAGTCACCAAACCGTGATACACGTGGTGTCGGACAACTTCATAACACAGTTAGCGGCACACACCTATCATCCACGGTTAGTGATGTCAAATGACAATTACTGATTAGATGTGCATTTATTTTTTCTCTGTTCGCCAGGAGGTGCAAGTTTGTAAAAAAGACAAAGTCGCTAATTCCTAAAGCACCTGCTGCTTGTTTTCATAACACCAGCAGACATATTTCACTTTTCACACTTGGCTGAGCACCGTGAAATAAATAAAGTGTATAATCCTACTACCCAGCTTTTACTGGTCTGAGCTGATAAGTACGGATTGCAGATTTCTTTTTTCCGCCAGCAAGCGATACTGTCTGATTCCTGCAAACCTGCTAACTCCTGATATATCTGCTGTCTGACACTTTTTGAACATAATGTCATCATTAAAGTAAATATTTCTCGTTTCATGTATCGCTGACTATTGTGAATAACAGAAAAAAAATAATGAGTGTGAAATCCTATTACCTTACCGCAGCTTTTGCAGTTTGAGAAATTCTTTGTGTAGTTTTTCAATGTCAGTCACTGGAAGTAATTTTTTTTAGACAACTGATGCCTCCAACTGGTAATTACTTTTTACTTTTTTTCAGTTTATTTGTATCGTATTACATGTTTATTCTGTGCAGGAGAGTGTATTATGTATAAAATGGTATATACAGGTGTGTGCGTGTCCCTATCTCTCTATACAATATACAAACACACACATAAAGAAGGTAGAGAGACACATACAGAAGCTGAAAGATCACTGACGTATCAAAGTCTCTTTTTAACTGTAAAGCCCCGTACACACGGCCGAGGTTCTCGGCAGAAACCAGCGAGAACCTCGCTGGGAGCCGCATTCTGCCGAGAACCTCAGGCGTGTGTATGCTCTCGGCGAGCCCCGCCCGTCGGGAAACCCGTTGAGCAAATAGAGAACAGGTTCTCTATTTGCTCGACGGCCCGTCGGGATGAATGGCTGGTTGCGTTTCCCGACGGGTCGCCGATTCTGACGGCCGGCAGAGAACCTCGACAGGCGGCACGGTGTGTTCCGCCCGTCGAGGTTCTCTGCCGTGTGTACGGGGCCTAAGAAATAAACCTACCTAAAAGGTGTTGACAATCCGGCTACTGAGTCATGCAAGATATGGCTGCTGAGTGTTCATAGTAACAAAAGATGGTGACACAAATATGCATGCACCCATCAAGTGAATGACCCCTTTCACACTGAGGCGGTTTTCAGGCATTTTAGCACTAGAAATAGCAGCTGAAAACCACCTCCTATTCATCTCAGTGTGACTTTTCACACTGGAACGGTGCACTTGCGAAACGTTAGGAAAAGTCCTGCAAGTAGCTTCTTTGGGGTGGTTTGGAAGCACAGTAGTATAAAAATGTATTCGCTAGGGTCATACAATTCGGTGGGATTGGGGCGTACTCACTGCGCCCCAAGCCCATCCTATTTTGAAGCCTATTAGAATTTGTGGCCCTAATCGGGTGCTTAAAAAAAAAAACACACCCCCGCCATAGGAATTCATGTGCCGGCGTCCTTAAAGGGGAATGCCAGTGCGATATCGACATTCCGGTAGTGCAACTCTTTTGAAACTGTTCAATCGTCGGGTTTACTTTAAAGTAGTTGGGAAGAAATTTGCCCTTTTATATTTACGACACTGAGCTGCCACATAACACTGTCTCATTATATCAATAGATCAACAGCATGGCCTATGGCAGGGATCCTCAAACTACGGCCCTCCAGCTGTTGCGGAAGTACACATCCCATGAGGCATTGTAAAACTCTGACATTCACAGACATGACTAGGCATGATGGGAATTGTAGTTCCTGAACAACTGGAGGGCCATAGTTTGAAGACCCATGCCATATGGTCTCCTGATCATCTCTGAAGAGTTGCATAAAGTCTCATATTAGATATTCTTTTTACACAGGAGGTTGAGGCTGACTTTGCAGAAGGTTAGTTTACTAGTTTTCAGGAGTGTAGGGATGGCCCAATATGACAGGCCCAGACAGACCTGGACTTAAACAGTCGAGAAGCAGGTGACTTTTGGTGCCCCCTGATGGTTGTTTTAGGCAATCGCCTTGGCACTGTCAGACTGAACCCTGGTTAGGTGACGTTAAAGTCGAGTAGTACAGCGTTTCAGATAATCAAATCTGAGTTTCAATATTTTGATCAGAAGCCAGGCTTCGGCCAATGACCAAGTCTTATGTACCAGGTGGGTATCCAGGACTCCACCCCTACCTGATAGGCTGGTGTCTATCATGTGCAACTTCCAAGATATCCAGAGAAAGGGCTTCCCCAATTCCAGTGCTGGACTTTAAATCCACCATGCTAGGGCAAGCATGGTTTTTATGATCAGGCAAATAGTATGCTTCAGAGACTGCTTGTCTCATATAGCCAGAATGTTGAGTTGCAATGGTCTGGAGAAAGAAAATGGGCTGATGTTACAGTCTCAAAACAGGCTACCATCATACCAAAGACCTTCATGCAAAAGCAAATATTGGGGCATCTCCTGGACTAAATTGAGGGTCTGAATGTGGGAGCGAAGGACAGGAGCTTGTCCAGAGGGAGGAAGACTCTGGACCCTATCCAGAAATAGACCCAAATACTCCAAGAGGTGGGCTGGGTCCATACTTTTGGAGATTTGATATCCATTCAAACCTCTACATGGTCTGTATTGTCTGAGGGATGTTGGCTGACAAAGTTTGGACCAACTGTTTCTTTAGCAAGAGGTCATGCAGGTATTCCCTGATGGAGACACTCTAAAGCCCCATACACACAATTGGAATTTCCGATGGAAAATGCAGTAAGACTTTTTCCATTGGAAATTCCGACCATGTGTATGCCCCATCGGAGTAATTCTGATGAATTCCATCAGAGTTTAGATACAGAACATGTTCTCTTTTACTTCGATGGAATTCCATCATAATTCCGATGTGAGTTTGGTCGGACAAAAGTCTGATTGTGTGTATGGGGGCTTAAGAGGGCAGCAGAGGTAGGTCACAAGCCAACACATGTGATCAAGAGTGTGAGCCCCTTAGCCGGTCCATGGCAAGAGAGGCAAACTGGTAATGTTGCTAGCCAACAGAAAAATGCAATAATTTGGAGGGAAGATGGAGATGTGCAAGTAGGCATCCGAATTCCACAGTCTGTGTGTACTTTATGTGTAGTGCAATGGCTAATAGGCGATTCCTGTTTGATTTTTAATGTGTTTTTTTTTTTAAATCTCTATTATCACTTATGCTGTTGGGGGCAAATGTTGCTTTAATTAAAAGGTAACTAGTGAACCTTGTTAGCTCATATGTAGTACATTGATGTCAATATGCAAATGTTGTTTGCTGCTTGGAATCTTTCAATTAGATTGTATAATGGCGGGCGAATCCTCTTTGAAAAAGATCAGCGAATAGGGCAAATCCTGTTTGATAGTTGAAGGCTGTAAAGTACAGATAGACCAGGGGTGCCCAACCTTTTGAAGAGCGGGGGCCACTTAAGCAACTTGGCAACCAGGCGTAGGCCACAATGAGCGGTTTGGATGGATAACAAGTGACAGCTACTCTATAGGCCCTCCGATCCATCCAGATGGAAGGGGATTGGAGGTATGCAGGCGTAAACAGACATCTGTCGCTCTGTAGAGGTGAATTCAGGGTCCCATTTGGTCGGGCTGATCGTGTGAAAAGGTCCTAAGACTGCTTTCATACTGATGTGTTGCGGTTTGACCATACCACAAGTGCAGCTATGCAGGGGTGTATTTAGGTTTTGTGCTGCCCTAGGCCTGACTAAACTCGTGCACCCCCTAATTTAAATATGACCCACCCCTTCCTGTCACGGCCACACCCTGTGTTGTTTAAGACCCGCCCTGAAATTTTCGAGTGAGGACACTAGTCCTGAGGGCCTGGGGGGGGGGGGGGGCAATGGATTCCCTTAATTTATTTAGATTTGCTCTTACTTCCTGGTTGCCCATAGAGCAGGAAGTGAAGGGAAATCTTTGCAATGGGACAGGGATGGTAAAAGTGTTGCCTGCATACCAGAAGCAGCGCGGCCGCTTTAAGGGGGCGCTAGACTAATTTTCCTAACAGTGTAGCGCAAGCCGGCGGGGACTCTTTTTGTGCTGCCCCCTTGCAAAGTGCTGCCCTAGGCCTGGGCCTTGTTGGCCTAGGCCAGGATACAGCTCTGCAGCTATGTCTATCCTGCGAGTTAGCTGAACTTTGCTATAGACTCCACCTGTGGCAAAAGCTGGCGCTGTAGAGGAAGCATCCGCTTATGGGGCTCTGCTCCGCAGCCGCTTTCCTCCTCTACCACCAGCTTCCTATCACAACACTGATGCTGTGGTATGGTGGGTTGGAAACCTGCGATCTTTGCTTGTCAACCCGCCATTCCAGAGCAGGAGGTCGCGGGCCACATCAGAGGGCTCCGCGGGCCACTGGTTGGCCACACCTGACATAGACTAATTTCCAGCAAACATTCGCTGTGTGAATCACACAGTAAATCCTTTATAAATAAGTCCAATGTTTGAATAATAAGTAACAATGCCTCTTTTTTGATCCGGTTGTCATCATTCATCCTGACTCATTTGTGGCTGCAAAGGGCAGAATAATTACAATGCACATACACATTACGTTGTTGATTAGGTAATGGATATATTATTTGGATTATTAACTGATACATTGACTAACATGTCCCACAGCAAATATATCCAATGAACAGCACAAATTTTTACAGCTTCTTTTGCTAGCTCCAATCTCATGATAAATCCCCAGCACACTGTAATTCCACAATACCACCTGCCTTAGTTGAGTAAAAAGGTTATTGCAGCTTTGTCCTACTTCTACAAATGAAATCTTTTTCTTTATGACATGATGCTGTACACATCAATCACGCCATCATTCATCTCCAAACACATTACCTATGCTATTCAGACAACTCCAATTTATATTTTCTGAACTAAAGGACAAGAAGAGGACCAAAGCCAGGAGGATGTAAGGGCTGGCATTCATTCATTGAGAGCTTTTATCCATAGGATACAAGGCATATAAGAGAATGTGATATGTTAGAGCTTCAATAAAGCCAAGTATAATGAATGAACAACGGACAACAACAATATCAGGCTTGTTTAGCAGCTTTGCTCATCTTATTGCACTTTCTTACTGAAAAAAGTCATGGAGTCAGACATCTTTTCAGCTTCTGATGTACAAAATGTGAAAATTAAAGATATACGTTTCTGTTATCTAATCAATATTTAGACTTTAGAATATTAGTCTTTTATTGCATTTGGAAATACTTTGGTTAGTAGGTGAAAACATTCCTAATATAAAGAGAAATGGGCACTTCCTATCGCCTGTCAGATGTGCTGGAGGATTCTCACCCACATTCAGATTTATATCCTCAAGCAGCAAATAATGCCTCTATCTGGTCTCTAAAGCCCTGTAGACATGTTCGGTTTTCACAACGGTAAAAAGTCCGCCGTGAAAACTGAGGGGGAAGCCGAGAACCCGGCAGGAAAACTACCATACAGCTTTGGCCGGGAATCCCAGCCGTGTGTATGCTTCCATGAGCACTGCCTCGCAGTGTTTCCCATAGAGTATTAGTAAATCTGGCAGCAAAAAAAAACCGCAAGAAATCCCGACGGGAAAATGGAGAGCAGGTTCTCTATTTTCCCGTGAAGCCGCGTACACACGGCAGAGAACCTCGACGGGCAGAACACATCGTTACGCCCGTCGAGGTTCTCTGCCGGCCGTCGAAATCGGCGACCCGCCCGTCGGGAATGGCAACCAGCCATTCATCCAGGCGAGCCGTCGAGCAAAAAGAGAGCGTGCTCTCTTTTCGCTCGACGGGATTCCCGACGAGCGGGGCGAGCCAAAAGCGTACACACGGCCGAGGTCCTCGCTGGAATGCAGCTTCCAGCGAGGTTCTCGCTGGTTTCCAGCGAGAACACCCCCTCCCCCCACTTCTCAACTTTAATGTGACATGTCATTTTTCTTAGGGCCCCAGGAAAGTCAGGATCGGCACCGATGTATAGAATGCCTGCAAGTTGTCATATTGCATTATACAGAAAATTACAGCGCTGCAGATTAACCACTTAACCCTCGGACCATATTGCTGGTCAGTCAGAGTCAGAGTGAGGCAGAGGATTAGCTACAGGAGCTCACACGGCACACGTTCTCCTAGGAGTAGGAGCGTGCGAGCTATAGCTCCAGGCAGGTGTAGCCAGCAGGTAGTCAGGGTTCCCCTGTCCAGCCAGCCTCATCTTACCTGGATCCCGGATCTCCTCCACCTCTAGCTGCCGCCAGCCGCCTCCAGCACTCCTTCCCCCCCCCCTCTTTGGAGCATCTGAGCATACAGCCTTACACAGGTAATCCAGCCTGTCCCCCCCAGAATCAAGGTCGGCCGTCCTTCTCAGGATAACCGACCAAACCAGGCCGCAACCGAGACCCCCCTGCCCGTACCCACATCCCCCCAGCTGTCCCCCTTGCCTTTGTTCGCCGTTTTTCGCCGGTCCGCGCCAACCACACTAGGTCCGCGGGAGCCGCGGCTTAGGAAAATCCGCGGCTTCAGCGGCGGCCTAGCGGCGCTCGGCAGCAGCTTGTTTGCCTCACCCCGGGGCTTTGGCCCCAGACGCAAGGTACCCCCAACCCATCCACACATCCCCCCCACTGTAGCCTAACTGTTTCTCGCCGGTCCGCGCCAGCCACGCTAGGTCCGCGGCTTAGGAAAGTCCGCGGCTTCAACTGCGGCCTAGCGGAGCGCGGTTACAGCAAGCGGTTTCTGCCCTAGGATTTTCACCCACTCACCCCCCCCACCCACAGGGGCCCCATCCACCTCCCCAGCAGCCAACTACCCCCTCTCTGGGGTTATTTGCACCAGATTGGTGGACCAGCTTGGTGCACCCCCCAAGCAGGAACTACTGCCTTCACATCACTCCCCTCACCAGCTCATTAGATTTGATCCAGGGCTCAACCGATCGCCTCTGAGGGATCAGGAAGGAATTTTTTTCCCTGCCCAGCAGATTGGCTTAGCTGAACCAGGGTTTTTTTGCCTTCCTCTGGACCAAATAAAAATATCCTGGAGAAAGGATTCAAGGAATCTACTCCCCATCACCACCCGACCACACTTCCCCCCCCCCCCCCCCCCCCCCTGCGGAACATGGCCGTCTGGCAATATTCGGCAGAAGTCATCAGGAGCCTGAGGCAATTTGCCACGAAGCTACCAGCCGTCACTAAAAAGGCCCTGAGATTTAAGCAACTCTTGAGGATCGATCGTCGATCATCAGGAACAAAATTTAGCGACCCACCCCAAGCGAAGCACATATCATGTGCTTTGATCAATACAAGATCGGCAGTAAGGCACCGATTAGAAATCCATGATTTCATTCTACAGAACAACTTAGATTGTCTCTTTATTACAGAAAGCTGGCTTACAGCCGACTGTAACACCATTCTTGGAGAACTGGTGCCAGAACACTACCGGATTATCACTGAAAACAGAATAGGGCAAAGAGGGGGAGGACTGGCGGTGATTCATAAGACGCATCTTGTGATCTCTAAACCAGCCCTTCAGCACTCGCTTCCATTTATGGAAACCCTTACTCTGCAACTGCAAACAAACCCCCAGGAGACCGTCCGTATTCTGCTCTGCTATAGGCCACCAGGGCCTAAATCGCAGTTTTTACCTCCATGGTCAGAGTTCATCTCCACTTATGCCATAACCAGCAAACACCTTTTGCTGCTCGGAGATTTCAATCTCTGGGCCAACTCCTCACAAGACCCCGTGGCCGACACCTGTATCGACCATCTGGAAGGATTAGGCCTTCAGCAACTAGTACATGAGCCCACACATGCTTCAGGTCACACACTCGATCTTATCTTCAGACAAAATCTGAAGGTAAGTATTTTGGAAAATGAACCGTTGCCATGGACAGATCACCATGCAATTAAATTCATAATTTCCAATATGGCCCTATTAATAAAAACACCCAAGCCAGTGACAACACACTGGTCTAGATCTCAGAAGAAGCTCCATTCGGAACTCTTCAAATCTACCTTGGAAAATAAAATTAAAACAATTCAACCAGGTCAAACGGCCGCAGACATACTAGACGCCATAAATGCAGCCCTACTACAGTCAGCCGACGTAGTAGCGCCTGAACACAAAGTCCGTACCCGGAAAAACAAGGCAGGCTGGTTCAACAACCAGCTATCGCTACTGAAGCAAGAGCGTAGAAGGGCAGAAGCTGCCTGGAAAAGAAACGCCTCCGAGACGAACCTCGCCTTCTACAAAGCAGCAACTCGAAGATACCACATAGAAATCTTTGAAGCCAAGAAAAACTATTTTTCTATGGCTATCAACAGCGCTTTAAACCGCCCTCGGGATCTCTTCAAGCTGGTCTCACAGACCATGAATCCACACTGTCTTGAAGCCCCCAACACTGACACCCAAGAATTTTGCGATGAATTGTCAGATTTCTTCATCAATAAAATTGAGGGAATCCGGGAAAGCATTTCGCAAAACAATGCCCCTGAGCTACCACACAACACCCAGAGGAATACACTACTACCAACAAAGTTCTCTTTGGAACCCGTTTCCATCGAGAACACAGAAAATATCATCAGCGCATTGCGGAACAGCACTTCGCCTAATGATATTATCCCCACTAAGCTGCTAAAGGAATGTGCCGATATCCTGGCGCCTCCCATTACGCAGCTTATAAACCAGTCATTTAAGGAAGGCATAGTGCCCTCCCTGCTGAAAGAGGGCACAATCCAGCCCATCTTGAAGAAACCTACCCTGGATCCTAAGGACCCAAATCACCGCCGTCCCATAACAATGCTAAACGTTTTCTCTAAGGTAATGGAGAAAGCGGTGGTACAACAGCTGCAACAGCATCTAGATACCCACAACTTACTCGATCCACTGCAATCGGGATTCCGGCCCGGACACGGGACGGAAACTGCACTGCTCAAAATATGGGACGACGTTCTGGAGGCCGCAGACGAAGGAGAATCTTCTCTCCTGGTTCTGCTGGACCTAAGCGCAGCCTTCGACACCGTAGATCACAAACTGCTACTGACTCGGCTGACTGAGGTAGCCGGAGTCACAGAGAGTGATTTACCATGGTTTTCCTCTTTTTTGGGAAACCGATCTCAAACGGTGAAATTAGGACCGTTCATGTCTAGAAAACGCACGGTGTCATGTGGAGTCCCTCAAGGCTCACCTCTATCACCGGTGCTTTTCAACATTTATCTTCGACCTCTCTTTGAAGTCATCAGTAGTCAACAACTACTTTATCACTCATATGCAGACGATACGCAACTGTATTTTCGCATCTGCAATAGGACAGATCGTCATCTCAGCTTAGAGAATTGTCTCTCTTCAATAGAAAAGTGGATGACGAGGAGTTATCTCAAACTCAACAATTCGAAAACAGAACTTCTTCTGTTTCAGGCCAGTCGCAAGAGTCAACGCACAACAACCTGGACACCTCCGCCCATTCTGGGCCAGATCATCTCCCCGAGCGCCAAAGTCAAAAGTCTTGGGATCATTTTTGACACCCACATGACTATGGACGCACAAATAGGGTCAGTAGTCAGCGGATCGCACCATCTGCTGCGCCTTCTCCGCAGACTGATCCCATTTATTCCCAAAGAAGATGTGCCAGCCGTGGTGGGAACGATTGTGAACTCCAGACTGGATTATGCAAACGCCCTCTACCTCGGACTCCCTAAGTACCAAATCGCTCGTCTGCAAGTCGTACAAAATACGGCCGCCAGACTGGTGACTGGGAAAAAACCCTGGGAATCAATCTCACCGTCGCTGAGATCCCTTCACTGGTTGCCGGTGAAAGACAGAATTGCTTTTAAAGCACTCTGTCTGACCCATAAATGCATCCATGGAAAAGCCCCGCAATATCTTTGCGATAAAATAGAACCCCACAACCCCAATCGCACTCTGCGATCCAGTGACCAAAATTTGGTCAAAGTACCCAAAGCCAGATTCAAGTCCAAAGGAGAAAGAAGGTTTGCTGTCCAGGGTCCCAGACTCTGGAACGCTTTACCAACCAGCATTCGGTTGGAGGAAAACCACCTGACCTTCAGAGGACGGATTAAAACTCTGCTCTTCTGATGTCAAGAGAGACGGATACAACTAGCGCCCAGAGGCGATTTGGTTCGCATGTGCCGCGCTATATAAGTTTTTCATTCATTCATTCATTCATTCATTCATTCATTCAAAGACCAGAGCACTTTTTGTGATTCCCCACTGCGTTGCTTTAACTGACAATTGCGCGGTCGTGCGACGTGGCTCCCAAACAAAATTGGCGTCCTTTTTTCCCCACAAATAGAGCTTTCTTTTGGTGGTATTTGATCATCTCTGCGGTTTTTATTTTTTGCGCTATAACAAAAATAGAGCTACAATTTTGAAAAAAAAATGCAATATTTTTTACATGTTGCTATAATAAATATCCCCAAAAAATATTTAAAAAAAACATTTTTTTCCTCAGTTTAGGCCGATATGTATTCTTCTACCTATTTTTCGTAAAAAAAAAAAAAAAAAAATCGCAATTAGCGTTTATTGATTAGTTTGCGCAAAAGTTACAGCGTTTACAAAGTAGGGGGTAGTTTTATGGCATTTTTATTAATATTTTTTTTTTTACTAGTAATGGCGGCGATCAGGGTTTTTTTTCGGTACTGCGACATTATGGCGGACACTTCGGACACTTTTGACACATTTTTGGGACCATTGGCATTTTTATAGCGATCAATGCTATAAAAATGCATTGGATTACTATAAAAATGCCATTGGCAGTGAAGGGGTTAACACTAGGGGACGGGGAAGGGGTTAAGTGTGTTCCTGGGTGTGTTCTAACTGTATGGGGGGTGGCCTCACTAGGGGAAATCACCGATCTTCTGTTCATACATTGTATGAACAGAAGATCAGCGTTTCCCCCGCTGACAGGAACGGGAGCTTTGTGTTTACACACATAGCTCCCGTTCCTCGCTCTGTACCGAGCGATTGCGCAGGGGCGAGCGTGGGCGCGCCGTGCAAACACGCGCGCCCCCTAGTGGCCTTTAAATTGCCGACGTAAAGCTACGGGCTCTCGCCCAGGCGTGCCGACCTGCCACAGAAATATGACGCCGGCTCCTCGGCAAGCAATTAAAAAGAGAAAAAGTAATTTTTAATAACATTCAATTACAATAGGACTTGTGCAGCAATTGTTTACGCACTTTTTTTAAACCAATATAAAAGTGCAGAAATGTTTTGAAGACCCACCCCTCTTATATGCTTTATTTATTTTATTTGCTATTTTTCTCCCCCCAAAAAGGTGGAGTTACCATTTAAGTCACCCCCCCCCCCCCGGTCTCCTCCTCTTTCACATTTTCATTACCACACCTGCGGTTTCATTCGCCTGTCTGCTGTCCTGTTCCCCTTTTCTGTGACCATTCTTCCACCAGGATGATATTTACCATTTTCCTCCTTAGTGTACTTTTTTTTTTTTCTGTGCTCCCTGTCTAATCTGATTTATCATTTATAAAAATAACAAACATGTCATACATGCCTGCTCTGTGCAATGGTTTTGCACAGAGCAGCCCCAATCCTCTTCTTCCCCCACCAGCGCTCCAGACTCCTACTCTTCATCGGGTGCCCCCAAGGAAATCTGCTTTCCATGGGTGCACCCGTGTGGGCTCGCTCTTGAGTCCCGCTGCTGCATCCACTAACACGGACACTGGGACTCTGCCCCGCCCCCCGCGTCACAGCTCTTCTGCTATCAATCTGTCTAATGAGGAGAGTGACAGCAGGCGGAGCCACTGTGCTCGTTCACATCGTTGGATCAGATCGGGCTCTGGTAAGAAAAAAAAAAAAAAGGAGGGTCTGGGGGAGCTGCCTCAAAGAAGGTTTTTCACCTTAACGCAAAATTTTCGCACAACATTCAAGGACTGAAGATTCTTTGCACATTATAGACTCATGGCTTATATCAGCAAATCTCCTGAGTTAGCTAAACTAGAGGCAGTATACATGTATATATGGCAAATACATACTGAATATATGTAAAAAACAGTGAATGTAACATCACCCAACATTTACTGCAGGCAAATCAATCACTGTCATTTAAAACACATGCACCAGGGATATTCACCTGCAGAGAATGTTTGGTGAAAGTCACACTCATTTCTTTATAAATGGACAACCATCTAATAAAACAAAAAGAAATAACATAACAGAACAGCATGCATTAACAAACGTAGACAAGAGAAAGTGCTTGTAAATCTCAGACATGAAATATCAACAAAGCATATCCCTCTATAGTGTGTACTTGTCTGAATCCAGAGCACTAAGACCCCTTTCACACTTGGGGCCGTAGATGCTAACGGAGCGCTTTTACCCCCAAAGAGGTTAAAAACTCCAGTGTTGAGGCGCTTCTAAAGCTCTTTTCAGGTGCTTCCGAAATGCTGCCCAGTCATTCCAATGGGCAGGGCGTTTTAGGAGTGCTAAATACAGAGTTCCCGAACCACCCTATAGTTGTTGCTTGCAGGACTTTCTGGAACATCCCACAAGCACACCGCCCCCAGTGTGAAGTTACACTTGAATGAATGGGAGGCGGTTTTCAGGCGCTTAGCAGAGGCTATTTCCAGCGCTAAAGCACCTAAAAAACCGCCCATTTTTGTCTGATGTTCTGTTTCTTTGCTGTCAGCATGAGTCACTCCTGACCATTTTTTTGACACCAAGAGATAAAAGGTGACGGGGAGGGAGCTCCAGCACGCAGCCTGTGATCGACAGTCTCAGCTCTGTTCCTATGTGCTGTGTGAAGGGGGCGTGTCCCTTCCCTCCAATCAGCTCTCAGAACTCACTGAGCTCTGCAGAGTGTAATTTCAGTGCTCTGTCCCCTTTTTCCTGACGGCTCAATCGAGCTGTATATGTAGAAAAGAGAAGACCGCAGATAAAACAGTTACAACGTATTTGTTTCATCTCTGCGTATCATCTGAGGCCGGTCACTTCACTTTTTTCCAAAACGTTAATGCAAAAAAAAAAAAAAATTGTCAATTTAGCAAGTCATCATCCAAAACTGAGCAATAGTAATACAAACCGGTTTTCTTGAGTGATTGAGAATGATTTTCTTTGAGATGATACAGTCACAAAAAAAAAAAAAAAAAAGATGAAGGCCATAAATGACATCTAATTTAAGGCTTCAACTTTGGTGGAAACACTGATGATACCCAACTTACCCAACACACATTCCCAGCAGACTCTTCTCTAGACCTGTAGATACAGAGAAAACATTTAATTAGTATATAAAGAGAGTTTACTTTCTGCATACTATGCATATTACCAGCATATGCTAGGCAACATCAATATGGATTATCTCTAAGCTACCTCTTCATAAAAAGCAACTGTGCGTTTATCTGCATGATCAATTGCTGGCAAGTTACCCATGATAACTACAGATGTGTTGTAGCCATTCTGTTTAAGCCCTGGTTCACATTGATGCAGTTTAGCATGCGATTTGAAATGCCAAAACGGCGGCAATGGCAGCGTCTGAATCGGTGCAACGTCACAATTGTGGTGCTGCACCGATTCTCAAAAGGCGTTTCTGTACTACTTTTGGCGATTTCGGGGGGTGCGATTACTAGGGTTACCCTGATACCACTTTTTTAAGATCGAGTACTGATACTTTTTTTCAAGTACTCGTCGATAACGATTATCGATACTTTTTTTAATCTCATGGGACAGTGGCACATGTGTCAGTATTTTTTTTTTACGTTTTCTTTTTTTTAAGGGGGGTTGGACAGTGTCAGTGTGTTTTTTTTTTTACAATAAATTTTTTTATTATTCATTGCTATTCTTTTTTTTATCAGCCCTGTTGGGGGGGCTTTGGTGAGATATCAGGGGTCTTAACAGACCTCTGACATCTCCCCTTTGAGACAGGGAAAGGGACTAAGGACACAGATTCCCCAGTGCCTTTCTCAGCAGCCTCAGCTGCACTGAAAATTAATGAAGAGAAGACAGCGGCTCCTCTCCATTCATAAACTGAAACATTGTAAACACAGTAATCTGTACATTCTGAAAAGGTAGGAGCCGGGTTTACCTCCGCTCTCCATCCTTACAGATCGAGGGGACAGGAGCACGGAGGGGGAGAAGCGAGGGGGACAGCAGCACTGAGGAGAAGAGAGGGGGACACGGAGGAGAAGAGAGGGGGACAGCAGCACTGAGGAGAAGAGAGGGGGACACGGAGGAGAAGAGAGGGGGACAGCAGCACGGAGGGGGAGAAGAGAGGGAGACAGCAGCACTGAGGAGAAGAGAGGGGGACACGTAGGAGAAGAGAGGGGGACAGCAGCATGGAGGGGGAAAAGATAGGGACAGCAGCACGGATGAGAAGAAAGGGGGACAGCAGCACAGAGGGGGACACGGAGCAGCACAGAGGGGGACACGGAGCAGCACAGAGGGGGACTGGAGGAGGATACAGGGACAGTCAGCGGTGATCGTGTGTGGGAGAGTTACAAGCACCAATCACCACTCATTTCACTTGCAGTGGGAGAGTGCTTGTAATTCCCCCACCGCACTGATCACCCTGACTGCCCAGGTATCGGGTGAAGCATCGGAGCATTTGCCCGAGTACAAGTACTTGGGCAAATGCTCGGTATCGGTACCGATAACCATACTAGTATCGGGACAACCCTACTGATAACCATTGGCATCTGTGCAGAAACCCACACAGATGTCTCTGAAATCGCCCCCGAAGTCGGGACTGAAATGCGGGAATGAAATTGTGTGAGTTTAGCTGAACTCGCAAGATTTCATTCCCGCAATCAGTGTGAACCTGGGCTTAAGTCTGGATCTACTGACCAATAGTGATGGGCTCAGGCATGTTCGGGATCGTAGTCCAAGCCCACCTGAGCGCTCCCACCAGGAAGCGGACACTGCATACCGCCAATCATAGGCAGTGAGCCATTTCCCGGTCTGCAGCTGCAAAGGAGAGCCCATCACTACTGACCAACTGTTTACACATGAAGATGAATAAACTATAATGCTAACATATCAGTGATCATGCACAAATGGTAACATGCTCAAAAGGATCTTATTGGACATATGTCTTTTTTTAATCTAACTTTGTAACTCTTCATAGACTATTCCTTTTATTGTGCAAGAATATTAATAGAAATGCACTAAAATGCTGAATGGAATATTATTTGAAAAGTACATACAGTAGCTCTGGGCACAGACTTGTTGGTACTTTGCAGTTGAGTTGGCCGTATGAAGATCAATCTACAGTGGATTGCTTTTCACTTGGCGTTTGTCAGGTTTTGAGGAGACATTATGTCACTGCTTTAACCCCTAAAAGCCCAAACCACTGCAATGGATCACATTTGAACGTGACAGCGGGAATAACGTTTGCAGCACCACAAAGTATCATGGCCGTGTCATGTGTATACACACGTACTGCTGCCTTTGTGGTTTAGGGGGAGCAGATGGGAAGACCAACAGTAAGTGTAAACATGCCCTGCAGAAAAAAAAATGTGCGTTTATTATTTTTTCCCTCAGGAGCCTGCCAAACATTGCACCCGTGATCAATGAATCACGGGTGCAATGTGTGGATCCTGCAGACAAGCCCTGCAGGTCTCAGCCCATATCTCTGACACAGGCTGACTGTTTACAAGCTTCAGGGCTTGTGATTGAACTACAAGGCTGGTCATCAGCCTCTCGCAGTCCATTGAGAACTACAAAATTATTTTCTGTGAGGACTGCAGGTGAAGATTTAATTCTGGTTGTTTATGATCAGGATTTTGTGTTGTTTTTATAGTATGTTGCTATTGTGTTGGTTATTATTTGGGGTGGTGTTAGAGAAAGTGGTGTTATTTGTATTTGGTTGTGTGCCTGTTATTTTATTCTGTGTTATTTATTCTATGTTGTATTTTAATTGTATTTATTTTTTATTTGTAGCATAGTTTTAATTTTGTCATTTGGTGTAATGGTTGTTATTGGTAATTTTGTTGCGTTTTTGCATCTTGTTCAGTCTATTGTCGCGATCTTGGGTTGTCTTTGTGTGTCTGTGCCGTAACAATTTACCTTTGGGATTAAAGTATTCCTACTGCTCATGCTCGAAGCGCGCTGTGCTCTCCTAAAGGCCCGAGAGCAAGGGAAGAAGGAGGGAGGAAAAGTGGGCCAGACTTCTTACGTACCTTGCCGCGGTGGTGTCCGACGGAAGTGGGGACAGGGTACCTGTCAAAAACAGGTACCCGCTCCCCCCCAAATGGTGCTAAATGTGGCACCTTTTGGGGGGGGGGGGGACAGATAAGCGGAATTTCCACTTTTGGGTGGAAGATCTGTTTTAACTCAGTGTGTTTGCAGATTTTACAAGGTGGCTGAAATCCTGAAATTCAGCTTTAAAATGTACTGAGTAGCATCTTGTATATTACCTTGCTAAAATTGGGACAATGCTTTATCCTGTGCGTCGTGTTCAATGCATTTATTCTGAGTCTTATAAATAAAAAAACACAGCTTCGTTATTATAGAGGTACTTTATTGTAAATCACGTGTCTTACCTCGCCTGTCTCATTATATAAGGCCAGGTTCACAGGTGTGTGTTTTTGGCGTAAAGCTGATTTAGGCAGGTCTTACATGTGTTTTTAGGTGATCTCCTATTGACTACTATTACAACACCAGGTGCCAGACGCGTGAATTACAACGGCGGGGGAAATTTTTTTAAGCACCCGATTAGAGCCAGAGGCTCTACTAGGCTTTAAAATAGGGAGGGCTGTTTGCAGCCCCCCCAAACAAAATTACCACTGGCCGCCACTGCTTGAAAGTGCACATGCAGGACTTTGATGCCCCTTCATGAAAACACCAGTTCTAGGGGAGCCCACCTAAAAATGGGGTAGACTCTCCGCTTATGCAAAGTGGACATGGACATAGCCTCTATGGACAATCGAATGTCAACAGACCACCTGTCCATTTACCCCCGACAGCCATCTGATCTAATCCGATCCGTTGGACCGAAGGTGAATGGTTCCCTATTTGTCTTTTTTTTAGCAGATCGGATTGGATGTAGGTGGGCGTAAATGGACACACATGCGTTTGCACCTGTCACTCCACATAGGAAATTGGAGGTTCCAATTGGGCCCGCCTAAACAACAGAGAGGTTGGCCCGATTGGAACGTTCGTGTTGAAGGTGCCTAAAAATGTGCCACGCCAAAAAAAAAGAAGAAAAAAACAAAAAACAAACAGCATGCACATGAACACGACCTAATATGCTTAGAACAGGTGGTTGGATCCTCAAGGAGGATTTATGGGGAGACCATTATAAACATGACAACCCAGTGCTTGCACATTTCCACTGCTTGTAGGGGAGAAGACAAGACTGGAAATGTGCACAGGCCCCAGAGATGAATATCCCATCATTCCTGATCTGAGGTCTGTTTATATGCATGTCAATGTCATGAAGTGAAGGTGCATTTAATGACTCTTGATTAATATTTTAGTGCCACTATGTGAACCATAACAATACCAGCCCAACCATCTATGTTGCATTACATTGTCTGTCGGATTTATTAGACCGATATACATTATATTGTCTTAATGATAAAACATTAAAGGAAGCATGCAGCCATGAAACCCACCACCTACATTTGTCTGTAGCCATTTATATTTCATATATATATATATATATATATATATATATATATAGATAGATAGATAGATAGATAGATAGATAGATAGATAGATAGATAGATAGATAGATAGATAGATAGATAGATAGATAGAGATTTGTATCTAACAGGAGTTCTCAGACAACAAATAGGGACAATGACCCGGATTCACAGCCATGGGCGCATCTTTATGCCGTGAAAGAAAGAGAAAGAGAAAGAGAGAGAGTTCTCAGGAGTTCTCAGACAACGAAGAGGGACAATGGCCCGGATTCACAGCCATGGGCGCATCTTTATGCCGCCGTAGCGTATCTTCTTTACGCTACGCCGGCGCAACGTTAAGAGGCAAGTATGACATTCACAAAGAAAATGCGCCCAACGTTGCGCCGGCGTAGCGTATAGTCCTTCGGCGTAAGTCGAAGTGGGCTGGAAGTGGGCGTGATGCATGGTAATGAAGCGTGACCCCATGCAAATGATTGGCTGAGCGTCATCCAAGTACTTAAAATGAACGGCGCATGCGTCATAACTTGGACATATCCCCGTGCGCATGTGTACAACCACGTCAAAACAACTGGCTAAGATACGTCAAATCACTGCCTACGACGTGAACGTAACCTACGCCCATCCCTATTCACGTAGTACTACGTAAACGACGTAAAATACGACGGCTGTTCCCTGGTTCATACCTTCGCATGGGTTGCGCCTCCTATATGAGGAATAACTTTACGCCGGACGTAACCCTTACGCAAATCGCTTAAAACATGCGCCGGGCGCATCTACGTTCGTGAATCGGCGTATCTCTCTCATTTTCATATCTGAATCAAAACTTCCATATGCATCCAGCGTAAATATGCACCCACGACACGCCGGCGTACATTTGTACTTTGTGGGTCTGGCGCATAGATACGACGGCGCACATTTGTACTTACGCGGCGTATCTGTAGATACGTCGGCGTAAGTGCTACGTGAATCCGGCCCAATATGTTTTTACTGTGCATCTACCTACATCTTGTCTAGTCCCCCAAAGTAAGCACAATTCTCTATATCAGCCCTTACGAAAAGAGAAACAAGAAAGACATGTTTAGTCTGTTCTACTTCTTTTGTTGCATCATTTGAAATGAAAGTCTAAATCTAGAAGCAGCAGAGAATTCCAAACACGGAATGAAATTGCTTGTTAAGTATGTCTTTCACAGCACAGGCTGGTAAGGTGCTATGATTAAAATGACGAGAAATGTTTTTTTCTTCCCAAGTGCAACTTCAAAAGAACATTTCTGACACTTTAATAAATAGGTTACTTGGACTTCTGCTCCAATAGAGTATTTACAGAAAACACAGGATTCTCTAGTCTAAAATATAAATCTTTGATTTTCTCTTGAAAACAATGCAGTAATGGATGCCCCATGGGCCATCATCTATGACCTTCTGGCTGCTATGGGAGCCTGGAAGAGGGTTTAGGATTGCTTATCCCTCCTTCATGGTAAGATCAGGCAGTGCGCTGTAATTGTCCTGCAAGCAATTTAACTATTCATAGCTGTAAAAAATAAGTGTTTTCTAGGGTAAGGTGATTTTTAAAATGAAATCCGGGGACATATTTTTTGTTTACTAGTAATGGCAACAATCAGCGACTCTTTGCCTGTCGCCGCCCGCCTCACAGCCTGTCAAGTCTCACTCTCCGTGCCCAGGCTACTACTGGATGGGGAGCGGAGGAAGATCACTCCACCAGGGAAGGCAAGGAGATGGGCAGGTGGCTGGCCAGGATATGAGCCAAGGCAGAAGAACATGCAAGCGAAGCTGAATGGGCATGCGCCCGAAACTGAAGAAATATTCCCTCCACTCCGACCAGCACGTGATCATCAGAAAGGGGCACAGATAATGGGAAAAATACAACCCCCCTATGCTAGTAGGCACAGCGGAGCGGGGGGGGGGGGGTGTAATTCAATTATTTTTATTTTAATGATGCACTGATTGTCATTGAAATTGCCCCAGCCCCCTATTAAATCCAACCCGGGGACAAAACCAGGGACAGACTTGGTCCGGGGACAGTGTCCTCAATCAGGGGACTGTCCCCTGAAGCTGGGGATGTCTGGTCACCCTATTCTAGGGATTATGTAATCATTTTAACCAGCACCAGAAACATTGGTCACGTGAATAGCCAGCATGAGGCCAGAGTTACTTTAAGGCAGGGGTCTCAAAGTACCGGGCCGCGGGCTATTTACGGCCAGCGGACTGGTAATAAATGGCCCGCAGGCAGGGCAGGTGCCGCGGAAGTGTAGATCGAGGTGCATGAGGAGTAGGGCAGGAAGCGTCTGTCAGATGTTCACTTCTCTCTCATGTCACGCTGCTACTCCCCGGCGGCCCCTCCTCTCTTCTCGTCCATCCCCATTTGCTTGTGACATCATCTGGGATGGATGAAAAGAGAGGGGGCCGCCGGGGAGTAGCAGCGTGACATGAGAGAGAAGTGAACCTCTGACAGACGCTGACTGCACTGCTCTGCATCTGAAGAAAACAACCAGTAAACGCTGACCTTTGCCCTGATGTGCTCTGATTGTGCCCCATGTGCCCTGATGTGCCCCATGTGCCTCATGTACCCCGATGTGCCTCATGTACCCCGATGTGCCTCATGTACCCCGATGTGCCTCATGTACCCCGATGTGCCTCATGTACCCCGATGTGCCTCATGTACCCCGATGTGCCTCATGTACCCCGATGTGCTGGGCTCTGTACATCATGGTACCCTGTGCCCTGTACCCTGATGTGCCATGTACTGATGTGCTGTGCCCTGTCCTGTACCCTGATGTGCCATGTGCCTTGTCCTGATATGTCCTGTACCCTGATGTGCCATGTGCCTTGTCCTGATGTGCCGTGCCCTGTACCCTGATGTGGCCTGTTGTGCTGTACCCCTATGTGCTGTGCTCTGATGTGCCCTGTACCCTGTTGTGCTCTGATGTGCCCTGTACCCTGATGTGCTGTGCCCTGTACCCTGATGTGCGCTGTGCCCTGTACCCTGTTGTGCACTGTGCCCTGTACCCCGATGTGCACTGTGCCCTGTACCCCGATGTGCACTGTGCCCTGTACCCTGATGTGCTGTGCCCTATGCCTTGATGTGCTGTGCCCTGTACCCTGAGCCCTGATGTGCTGTGCCCTGATGTGCTGTGCCCTGATGTGCTGTGCCCTGATGTGCTGTGCCCTGATGTGCTGTGCCATGATGGTGAGTGGTCAGTGTGTAGTGTAGTGATCTGTCGGCAGTGTGCAGTGGTCCGTGTGCAGTGGTCCGTGTGCAGTGGTCCGTGTGCAGTGGTCCGTGTGCAGTGGTCCGTGTGCAGTGGTCCGTGTGCAGTGGTCCGTGTGCAGTGGTCCGTGTGCAGTGGGTCAGGGTTAATAATGCGTTTGCTGACACCATTACTAGGGGTTAATAATGATCATCATGCGCACATCTGTCCGTAATCACCCGCACACATCTGTCCGTGATCACACAAACCAATTATTATACACTTAACATGATTTTTTTAATCAAAGACATGTAGCAGAATTCATTTTGGCATAAATTTATGCCAAAATTAGATTTTATTGGATTTCTTTCAAAATAGAAAGTAGAAAATATTGTTGTTTTTTCAAATATCCGCTCCTTTTTTTTTTTGCTTATATCGCAAAAAATACAAAACAAACAGAGTCGTGAATACATACCACCAAAAGAAAGCTCTATATGTGTGAACAAAAATTATAAAAATTTAATTTGGGTGCAGCGTTGCATGACCGCGCAATTGTCATTGAAAGTGCGAGAGCGCTGAAAGCTGAAAATTGACCTGGGAAGGAATTACGGCAAAACTACCCAGTACTGAAGTGATTAAGCACTAGTGAGAGCGGTGTGAAACATGTTACAGGTTTGCATTTTATCCTGTTTGTGGATGGACTTGGATAAAGGAATTTTCTTGTGCTATCTGGATCCATTTTTTGCTTATATGCATCATACATACTGAGCCAGTGTTCTGACGAGAAATGCCCTCTGAAGAATAATACCATGCGCAGCGCTTGTGCAGTACGGAGCCGCCGAAAGCCTCCAAACATCAGAATTTGCGATCAGCTGTAGACGGCACTTGTGCCCAATAGCCAACATTGTGCCACACACTCCCGATGCTCGTGCAAGTCTGCAAGGGGCAGATTACTTCATGATGGGTGCGTGTGAGGGGCGGATTGTGTAATGATGGGCAGTGCTGTTGAGATGGGGCGGAATTTTTCACGAAACACAAACACATCTCCTAAACAAATATATCTCTGCTATTACACGTGTTTATGGGGTGTGTTTAGCCAACTGAAGGTCCGGGTTTTCAATGTTGATGGATGGGTTTGCAGGGCCTATTTAGCTAGCTAACACAAGCAATAGCACTGCCCATCATTACAGAATATGCCCCCTTCTGTAGGCTTCTGCCCCTCACACGTGTCCATCATGAAGTAATCCGACCCTTGCAGACTTGCACCAGCATCGGGAGTGTGTGCCACAATGTCGGCTATGGTGAGCAGGCGCCGTCTACAGCTGATCGCAAATTCAGATGTTCGGCGGCTCCGTACTGCACCTGCGCAGTTTCGGATGGGCATTTCTTGACAGGGGGCATTTCTCGACAGGACACTGGCACCCTTTGGCAATGGAAGGCGATATTAAGGATTAGACACCTGGAGTGGGTTTTCTTCTTAAAGCGGGGTTACGGGCATAATTTTTTTTTTTTTATGCAAGTTAAAATTACAGTAAAACCTTGGTTGGAGAGCGTTTTGCAAGACAAGTAAAATGTTTTAATACATTTTGCCTTGATATACAAGCGATGTCTTGAATATAAGAGTAGTGTAGAGTATAAAAAAGAAGAGCGGAGCCTCCAAGTGTAGCAATATGGTTATATGTAATGTATATGTGAAGGTACAACATTTAGCAACTTATTGCCACACTTAGAGGTGCTTCTCTTCTCTTTTATACCCTGTAAAAAAAATGCTTTGATATACAAATGTTTTGGATTACAAGCATGTTTCTGGAACGAATTCTGCTCACAAACCAAAGTTTTACTGTAATTACAATAAATATTCCATTAAACATATTAACCACTTCCCTACCGGGCCATAGGGGATTAACGTCAGTGTCAACCCCTCGCCGATGAGACTGGACGTCACACAACGTCCCTTCTTCACGGTGTTCTAGGGCACGCGCGCACCCGTGGCACCACGCGCGATCCCGCACGCGTGCCCGATGGCCGCAATTGCCGCCGGGCACCCGCGATTACTGCTGATCACGGCAGGAGTGTGCATCTGTGTGTGTAAACACACAGATCCACCTCCTGTCAGCGGTGAGGAGACTGATGCGTGTTCCCAGTACAGAGGAACACACATCGGTCTCCTCCCCCTGTGAGTCCCCCTCCCCCTACAGTTAGAACACACTTTAGGGAACATTTTAACCCCTTCAGCGCCCCCTTGTGTTAACCCCTTCCCTGCCAGTCACATTTACACAGTAATCAGTGCAGTTTTATAGCACTAATCGCTGTGTAAATGTGAATGGACCCAAAAACATGTCAAAAGTGTCCGATATGTCCGCCGCAATGTCACGGTCACAAAAAAAAAACGCAGATCGCCGCCATTACTAGTAAAAAAAATAAAATAAAAATGCCATAAATCTATCACCTATTTTGTAGACGCTATAACTTTTGCACAAACCAATCAATATACGATTATTGCGTTTTTTTTTTACCAAAAATACGTAGAAGAATACGTATCGGTCTAAAATAAGAAAAAAAAAAGTAAAAATAAAAAATTAAAAAAATTGTGATATGTATTAAATAAAAAGGAAAAAATATTGTGTTTTTTTTTTTTAATTGTCGCTCTTCTTTTGTTTATAGCGCAAAAAAAACAAAACGCAGAGATGATCAAATACCACTAAAAGAAAGCTCTATTTGTGTGGGGAAAAAAACATAACGATTTAATTTGGGTACAGTGTTGCATGACCGCGCAATTGTCATTCAAAGTGCAACAGTGCTGAAAACTAAAAATTGGTCTGGGCAGGAAGGGGATGAAAATGCCCTGTATGGAAGGGGTTAATAGCTCCCCAATCGATCAGAAAATCATTGTAATCACTTGCCTTATATGCTCCAGCTCATGTTGTGGCCGTTTCCATCATATGTGTGGGCATCTGAAGCCCAGTTCCTGTTTCTTCCTTTTTTTCGGGGAGAGGTGCATGCTGGGTAACCAGCATGCACCTCTCGATCTCGCACATGCTCAGTAGAACGGCGCTCGTAGCGCAGTTTGTTTGTTTTGTTGTCATGACAATGGGCAGTGACGTAGGAACATCTCGCCCCATTGTTATGACAACACAGGGCGTTGTTCCCTTTTCAAAAATGGCACTGAATTCCGCCTTAATCACGTCATTTCCTGTAGGGTAATAATGCAATTTTTAGGCACAGTAATGCCCAGAGACTCTTGGTAAATGAGTGTCATCATTTCCCAGGAGGCAATGGGGTCTTAGGACAGGAAGTTGAACCACCGAGGACTAGGGACTAGGAAGATTCAGAAATCTGCCTAGTAACAGCCAGATAGAAGTGAGTAAAAAATGATTTATTTATTTTTAACATTAAGGGCAAGCTGTTCATAGAAAGTACATTTTTAGGGTGGAAACAGTTTTGCAGGAAACAGTCTGAAATCTACCACAAGCTTTCTTCTTACCTGGTATCACTTGTTTCTTTCCAAGTATCACTACAAGTGGATCTCGGGATAAAGAGCTGTCAATTACACGCCCATCTTCCAGCCTTCCCTAGAGACAAAAAGAGTCAGTCAAATTATACCCAACCTCCTTCCCGAGCAATGCTGAAAAATATACATGGGTAAGCACACACAGATACGCTATTGGGATTATTCAATGAGGCAAACGCAACATTAAGACGCAAAGTGCATTAACCTGGCAGTGCAGATGGTATTAAAAATAGTCAGCCTTTGTATTCTTCAACAGGATGACTGGGCAGGAAGTCAGCCGTGCTGGAAACTTCTTTCACCCAATTATACCACATTTACTTTAAATATACTTCATACCTTAAATATAATTATTCCGATGAGCTTCTGAAGATGAATAGATAAAATTCTATATAAAACCCTTCACAATGGAATAAAAACTATCATAAATTCCAGTGAAAAATAAGTCTGTAAAATATAATCTTTATTTCCAGCATTTGCATTTGAAAACATGTATATTTTTCCCTCATAATGTATAGTAATTAGTAACAGTTAGGGAAGAATTGTGTCCTCTTCACACATTAGAAAGAGATTTTGTCCTCGCCTCCGGTAATGATATCATTTACAATGTGCTAGAAGACCTGGAGAGAGAAAAACGTTGTCTGATAATACATTACATGACTATGATATGCTTACCATAACACAGATTGTTGCAATTAACTGCCTTTTTATTGTCAGCGAGATGCTGCGCTTATGAAAACGGATTGCCCGTAATGTAGATTAATGGCGCTTCTTCCTTCACACGAGATAAAAGGCCGATCCTGCAGATTTCTCTTGTCACTGCTATTGTCAACATTAACGTTTTATTTCTATTTTTAAGAAGGCCAGTTTGACACCTTACAGCAAACACCATCAGAAAAGTAAAGCTGGACTCATTTTGTTATGTTAGAGCAGGCATGTCCAAAGTCCGGCCCGGAGGCCAATTGTGGCCCCCGTTACAGTTTAACCACTTGCTTACTGGGCACATATACCCCCTCCTTCCCAGTTGAAATTTCAGCTTCCGGCACTGCGTCGCTTTAACTGACAATTGCGTGGTCGTGCGACGTGGCTCCCAAACATAATTGATGTCCTTTTTTCCCCACAAATAGAGCTTTCTTTTGGTGGTATTTGATCACCTCTGCGGTTTCTATTTTTTGCGCTATAAATAAAAAAAAGAGCGACAATTTTGAAGAAAAAAAAAAAAATTTTACTGGTTGCTATAATAAATAGCCCAAATTTTTTTTAAAAACATTTCTTTTCTCAGTTTAGGGCGATACGTATTCTTCTACATATTTTTGGTAAAAAAAAAAAAAAAAATCGCAATAAGCGACTGGTTTGCGCAAAAGTTATAGCGCTTACAAAATAGGGGACAGAATTATTAATATTTTTTTTTTTACTAGTAATGGCGGTGATCTGCGATTTTTATTGGGACTGCGACATTATGGCAGACATATCGGACAATTTTGACACATTTTTGGCGCCATTCACATTTATACTGCGATCAGTGCTATACATATGCACTAATTACTGTATAAATGTGACTGACATTGAAGGGGTTAACACTAGGGGGTGAGGGAGGGGTTAAATGTGTACCCTGCATTGTGTTCTAACTGTGGGGGGGAGGGGGGGGTGACTGGGGGAGATGACCGATCTATGTCTCTATGTACAAGGGACACAGATCGGTCTCCTCTCTCCCTGACAGGACATGGATCTGTGTGTTTACACACACAGATCCACATCCTTGTCTCTGTAACCGCCGATCGTGAGTGCCTGGCGGACATCTCGGCCGCCAGGCATGCGCATCAGCATGTCGGTGATGCGGCGGGCACCCGCACGACGCCGGCGGCGCTTTGGTGCCCCCCAGTGGCCTGGAGGAGCGGAGGCCGTAAAAAGACGGCGACTCAGAGATTTAGAACCACCCTGCGGCCGTATATAGTCGTAGGGCCGTCAGGAAGTGGTTAATGTGGCCCCCCTGCAAATTTGGATATATACTGTCTTTATCCGCGCTGCTTTGGAGGGGACAGGGAGGAGGGAATGAGTGCTGTCAAATTTCATACAGGAGAATCTCCTGTTTACTCAGGGGCATCTGTAATAGGAAGTCCCATCTCCTGTGCTGCCATTGGCAGACTCCTCTGTCCATCATAGGAGGTGGGACATTGTATTTAAAAGGCTGCTGTGTAAACAGGAGATTCTCCTGTATGTAATCTGTTGGCGCTCCTCTTGCCCTCCCCTCTGAGGCTGCAGATGGGCATCGATCAGGCTGCATTCATGGCAATGGAGAGGCTGCAGATGGGCACTGATTAGGCTACATTAATGTGCAATGACCCTTATTTTGCTTCACAGTTCTTTATTTCCATTTTTTTCCCTGAAACTTCCCTCCTAAAGTGAAGGTGCGTGTTATACTCCGATAAATACGGTATATCCAAATAATACGCCCACGCTCATCTCTTCGCCACACACAGCCACAAAGGCAAGAGAATTGTTGTTGGGCCATGTATTAGTGCTCAGGAGAACACTTAGACCACATTTTAATGGTTCAAAGAATGTCAGGCAAAATAGTCGGCCCTCACGTATGCTCACTTCATCAAATCTGGCCCTCTTTGAAAACAGTTTGGACACTCCTGTGTTAGGCCTCGTACACACGAGGGGATATGTCCGCTGAAAACGGTCCGATGGACCGTTTCAGCAGACATCTCCACTCGTGTGTATGGGCTAGCGGACAGATTTCTCCACCCGACAGATTTCAAAGCATGCTTTGAAATCTATCCGGTGGGAATCTGTCCGCCCGACATGTCTGCTGGTTAGTACACTTACCAGCAGACATGTCGTCCCGCACCGCCGCCGCCGAATGGATTCGGCGCATGCGCGGAAGTGTTTTACTTCCTGGTGCGGTGACGTATCGGTGACGTGGCGGCGTCAACGTCACCGCCGCATCACCGCCGCGTCACCGCCACGTCACCGCGCCGCCCGGCGGCGGGGAATTTGATCCGATGGTGTGTACACGCCATCGGATCAAACTCCCGATCGGACATATCCGATGGAAATGGTCCGCGGACCGTTTTCATCGGATAAGTCCGATCGTGTGTACGAGGCCTTAGAGTCTTATTACAAAATGGATCCAATTCATTATTTTCTTTCAAAATTCTTCAAACAATACCACATAATGACAACGTGAAAGAAGTTTTTTTGAAATCTTTGCAGATTTATAAAAAAGAAAAAAACTGAAAATATATATACAGTAAATGATCATAAATAAATGTACAAAAATACTCTATATAAGCAATTATTTTATGCCAAAAGAACTGGTGTTTTTTTTAAGCCCAGTGTTAATGGAACCTTAAAATATTGCATTTTTAGGTGTCCGTGTGCAATAGGCCTGAGGTTAGCTCATTAACAGAAAACTGGTCCCTGCTCAAAAGTTTTGGTAGGACCAGAGGACCAGGCCACAGTGGTCTGTCTGTCTATAGGTACCCATTTACTGAATGTATATTGAAAGCGACTGATCTTTTAAAGTGGATCTAAAGGCAGAACGTTTTTCATTTTAATGCATTCTATGCATTAAGATAAAAAAAAAAAAAACCTTCTGTGTGCAGCAGCCCCCCTTATACTTACCTGAGCCCCATCTTGATCCAGCAGTGGCTGTCCGGGACTCTCCCTCCTGGTTGTCTGAAACACACAGCGGGTGCCATTGGCTCCCGCTTCTGTCAATCAAAGTCAGTCAGCCAATGAGGAGAGAAATGGGTCGAATGAATGGACACACAGAGCATCGGCCCGGCTCGGCAGCCCCCATAGCATACTGCTTCCGGTGGGGGTACTTGGCAGGAGGGAGGGGCCAGGAGAGCCGGGGAGGAACCCGAGAAGAGGATCTGTGCAAAACCATTACATAAAAGGCAAGTATAACATGTTTGCTAAAAAAAAAAAAAAAAAGGCCTGGTTCACACCTATGCATTTATTTCGCGTGTTTTAAGTTTTCCAGAAACACACTACAGCCCATTTAACATGGTTTCCTATGGATGTAGTTCACATCTGTGCATTTTATGGAAAGGGCCAGGGACTTTTTTCTGGTTTTTGGTTCCATAGACTTTCAGGCCGGGTTCACACCTATGCGAATTGGTCGTGGCTTAAACCGCATCTAATACGCATGAACATTTCGAAATACATTGTTTTCAATGAGGCTGGTTCACATATGTGCAATGCATTCGCACTGCGCATTGCAGAAAAAACGTGTGCGGATTTTATATCTTGCGGTGCGGCTCAGGTGCAAATTCAGTCCCATTATCTTCTATGGGTACACAGCTGATTCGCAGATGTGTTCAGTTCTTTTCAGGAATTTCTCTCATTCAGCTCAATACACTTCTTTCCCACTCTCCTCTCACCCGGAACTTCTCCCAGGTCTCCAAATTCGCAGCTAAAAATGGAGCTAATCTGCTGAACACTTCCCTTATCTATCTGCAAAGATAAGAGAGCTGAAATTCTCACTGCACAAGTGTGAACCCAGCCTAATGGTTGAAAAGCATGTATTGAAAAACGCAAAATGTACCTGCAATATGCAAACTGCAACCTGCATAGGTGTGAATCAGGCCTAAAACCATTTCCATTGGACTGCTAGGGAAAACAGTTACAACGTTTTGTATATATAAAGACTAAAAAAAAAAAAAAAAAACAACAGGTTTGCTATAGGTGAGCTACATGTATGGAAAAATTGCGCGCTGATGCACAATATGTCCGAATACGCATTGACAGCTGTTGGGTATTTCACAAGACTTCCCCATGCTATTTCAGCTCGAGTCTTTGGGAAGTAATCCCTTCTGCAGCCTGCCACTGCCATGAATTAATGTACAGCAGAGATGTAGCAATGCAGTAACCTCACATAGAAGGGAGTGCACAACTTTCCTACATTCCCCTTGTACTCACTATGTCCCTGCATTGTCACCTCAGCCAGTCAGCACAAGAGGGGGCTACCAAGTGAAGGATTGCTAGATGGCAATTTACGGCATGTCAATATTTGGTTTCATGGTGCGGTGACTAGGCACACAGATTTAAAGCAAACCGTATGACAGCCGATAAAAGCTGCAAGACCTCTCTGTTTTATTACCTGTCTAGAGACATCAAACCTCCCGGTAATTCTTCAACGCTCTGAAATATTTTATATTGGTGGATCAGGGAGCAGAATATAACATCAGCTGGGTGATTAATAGTGTCCCAGGTGGAGCTAGCTGTCACAATCAACTATTTAATCCTCATTATAATCACATTAAGCCCCCGTTTATATCGGCGCGATTTGACATGTCAAATCGCAGCCTACCGCTGGCAACAGCACTGTCCCAATTTGCGGCAGCGCATCGATTTCCAAAATAATTTCCTGGATTATTTTTGGCGACTTTGAGGGCGATTTCAATAGACATCTGTGCCTAAACCCGCAGATGTTTTTCAAATCGCCCCCAAACTCGCACTGAAATGGGGGTTTGAAATTGTGCAAGTTCAGCTGAGTTTGCGCGATTTCAAACCCACGTTCAGTGTAAACGCACCCTCAAACCAAATAATGTCCAGGTTAGGTGCTGAGCTGTTAATTACTTTAACCACTTCCCGTCTGGCCTATAGCAAAATGACGGCCGGGCGGTGGTTCAGTTATCTGGAGTGGGCGTCATATGATGTCCAGCAGGATAACCGCTGGCACGCGCTCATCGGTGTTGTGGTGTGTCAGTCTGATACACCGCTACACTGATCTCGGTAAAGAGTCTCTGACGAAGACTCTCTACCATGTGATCAGCCACGTCCAATCATCGTGCAAACAAAAAGAAATTTGTCGGCTTTTCCTCATTCGCATTTGATGCAAAAATAATGGAGCCGATTAGCGGCTCTCCTGACAGGGCTGGTCTGCACTGATTGTTTAATCTCTGTATTAATTATTAGATTATCGTACGATTTTCTGATGGTGTGTATGACCCTTTAACTGCTTAAGGACCGCCACACAACGATATACGTCGGCAGAATGGCACGTTTGGGCATAAGCACGTACAGGTACGTTGCCTTTAAGAGCCCAGACGTGGGTCGTGCGCACTCGTGCCCCAGCCTTGAGCTCCGTGACTATTCCCGTGGGATCCGCGGACCCGATCGCTACCGGTGCCCTGCGATCAGGTCACAGAGAGGAAAAAAGGGGAGATGCATGTGTAAACAAACGTCTCCCATCGCTTCCTAGTGAGCCTGTCACTGATAAGTTTGTACCCTGTCATAGGGAACGACGATAGTGATGTCACAGGCCCAGCCATGCCCCACCCCGCCACAGTAAGAATCACTCCCTTAGGGCACACTTAACCCCTACAGTGCCCCCTCCTGGTTAACACCTTCACTGCCAGTGTAATTTTTACAGTAACCAGTGCTTTTTTTTAGCACTGTTCGCTGTAAAAATGACAATGGTCCCAAAATAGTGTCAAAGGTGTCCAACATTAATGTCGCAGTCACGATAAAAAAAAAAAAAAAAAAAATAATAATAAAAATGCAATAAAACTATCCCCTATTTGATAGACTCTATGGGCCAGATTCAGAGAATCGGGCGTAAATTTCTGCGGACATAGAGTATGCTCTTTACGCTACGCCTCCGCAACTGTTATGGGCAAGTGCCTTATTCAGAAAGCACTTGCTCAATAAGTTGCGCCGGCGTAGCGTAAAGTGGCCGGCATAAGGGCGCCTAATTCAAATTAGTAATGTGGGGTCATGATTCATGTAAATGAATCATGACCCCACGTAATTTACGTTTTTTCTGAACGGCGCTTGCGCCGTCCGTGGACGTATCCCAGTGCGCATGCGTGAAATCACGTAGCAAGTTGTCAATGTAAACGACGTGAATGTAAATTACATCCAGCCCCATTCCCGAACGATTTGTGCAAACGACGTACAATTCGACACTGTCTCGACGTCCATACTTAACATTCGCTGCGCCTCATATAGCAGGGGTAACCTTACGCCGGACCAACGCTTACGCAAACGACGTAAACTACGACGCCGGGCCGCAAGTACGTTCGTGAATCTCCCTAATTTACATATGCTACATGTAAATCGACGGAATCGCCACCTAGCGGCCAGTGTAAATATGCAACTAAGATACGACGGTGTAACAGACTTACGCCGCTCCTATTTTAGCTGAATTCCAGCGTATCTTGTCTTCTGAATACAGAAAAAAGATAAGCCGGCGCAGAATAGACTTTACGCGGCGTATCCATAGATACGCCAACGTAAAGGCTATCTGAATCTGGCCCTATAAATTTAGCACAAACCAATCAATAAACGCTTACTGCAATTTTTTTTTACCAAAAATACGTAGAAGAATACGTATCGGCCCAAACTAACGGAAAAAAAAAAAAAAAAAAAATGTTATTTTTTGGGGGGATATTTATTATAGCAAAAAGTAAACAATATTTCATTTTTTTTCAAAATTGTGGCTCTATTCTATTCTAAATAAAAACCACAGAGGTGATCAAATACCACCAAAGGAAAGCTCTATTTGAGGGAAAAAAAGGACACCAATTTTGTTTGGGAGCCACGTCGCACGACCGCGCAATTGTCAGTTTAAGCGACGAAGTGCCGAATCGCAAAAAGTGGCCTGGTCCTTTAGCTGCATAATGGTCCGGGGCTTAAGTGGTTAAAGACCCATTCAAATGAATTATCTGCCTTAAAGGGGTAGACAAGTCGTCAAAAGAAAAAATTCCTTCTGCAAGGCAATGTTATAATGTGCTAGTATGCATCACATACTAGCACATTATGTGAAACTTACCATAAAACTAAGCCCTCCAGCAGCACGCTGTCACTGCTGACACGGATTCCGTCTCCACCTGGTATTCCCTCCAGGTTGGTAAACTCCTGTCCTTTCAATGGAGAAGCAACAATAACGTCACTTCCGCGCATGCACACAGGATTCGTTGTTCACGCCACAGGGCTCTGAATGAACGAGCTCCTGCGCCAGGGGGAGATTAGCGGCAGCTTTACAAATAAAAATCTCCCAAACATCACAAGTTTAGGAGATATTTACTGTACGCATAGGTAAGCTTTATTATAGGCTAACCTATAGGTAAGAAATGACCCAAGGGAGTTTACTCCCACTCAAAGTTAACACGGATGCAATTCACCTCACTTTTCATTTCTAGGTACACTTTGTAATTTACTACAACATGTTGTATAAATGCTTTTTCTCTTATGCAGACATAATCTAAGTATGTCTCAAAATCTGTCCTTACTAGTCTCAGAAATAGCATTATTTTTCATTAGAATCGCACCTGTCACAACAGAAATGGCGCTGTTAAAACTGCACTGTGAAATTGCATCAGTTTTGGACTACATCAGTGTGCACCGAGGTTATAGGCATTCAGGAGAAAATCCAACACCTTGTGTACATAGAGCCTTAGGCTGGGTTCACATATATGCGAATTGGATGCGGGATTGTCCACATCCAATCTGCATGACAGCAGAGCGTGACCGTCTCTCACTGGAGCCGGTTCACACAGGTCCGGTGCGGCCACAGTCTGGATTGCTGAAGGGTCCTGTGCGTCTTTGGGTTTGGTTCGGATGCAAATTCAAGCAAAAATTCGGACACAAATTGCACATGAACTGTTGCACAGAAACGCACCAGAGCAGACCCCCTGCTGTGAATCGCAGCTGCACATATGCAAACCCGGCCTAAAACCTTGTACACATGATCGGATTTTCCGACAGGAATTGTGTGGCAGGATGTTGACGGATAATCCAACCATTTTTCATGTCCCATTGGATAATTGTTGTCGTGATTTCCGACAACAAATGTGGGACAGCATGCTTTAAAATGTTCCCACAACAAATGTGTCTTGTCGGATTTTCCGATCATGTGTACAGAAGTCCGTCGGAAAAAAATCCAAAGTACAAACACGCATGCTCACCATGAGACGACATTAGCAGAAGTTGCCCAAAGGGTGGCGCTAAAGAGCTGAAAAACACGTAATTTTGTGTTTGTTGGCCAACAATGTTTTTCCGTTTGTATGCAATACAAGTTCACCAACGCCCTTCAGACTAAAGTCCTACGCTTTGTCCGATGAAAATCCGATTGTGTGTATGAGGCTTTACACTGTCACTGCCAACTGCAATCAGTCTCTTGTGCTCATAAGCAGTAACAAGAACTTATTTGCTTGATTATCCACATTCACATGGTAGTAGATAACCAACCACTGTGCAAGTAAATTAGAGGGAAAAATTATACAGCTGATCGCTGCCGATCACAGATCCTAATGGGAGTGCTAATTTCCACTTTAAACTAGCTGCTAGCAGGCTTCAGCACTTCTTGAAGCTTGTTGAAAGCCTGCTGACCCGCTAATAGCTTTCTTAAAGTGGCAATCAGCACTGCCATTAGGATCTGTGTTCAACATTTACAAACTGGAATTGAATGGCACTTTAAAAGCTTCAAACAAAGCTTGCTTAAAGCTCTTATATATGCTGAAGCCTATGTAAAACAGGCCTTAGTCTGAGAACTGAATGATCACATGACCGCTGATCACTTTGTTCTCAGTCCACTGAGCAAGGAGCGGTGACAGGGCCGGATTCCAGACAAGTCCACCGAGTCCAGGCCTCTGGGCGGCAGTGGGTGCAGGCGCCGTGGCAACAGGGGGAGGGATGGACTGGCCATCTGGACTACTGGGAGTTTCCCGGTGGGCCGATGGGCTCAGTGGGCCGGTTACAGCGGCCGTCTAATCTGCATCGGAGGTCCGTGACGATCTACCCGTCAATCGCCGACAGCTGGCACCCGACGGGTATATCAAGATTTAGCTAGCATGCAGTGTAGCGCAGGAAGTGTGTGTAATAAGTTCTCTCTCATGTCACTCTGCTCCCCGGCGGCCCCTCCTCTCTTCTCGTCCTTCCCCATTTGCTTGTGACATTATCTGGGATGGACGAGAAGAGAGGAGAGGCCGATGGGGAGCAGAGCGTCATGAGAGAGAACTTATTACACGCTTCCTTCGCTACTCTGCATGCTGGCTGGTAAACAACGTGCCCCATAATGTGCCATGTGCCCCGTGTCCTGATGTGCCCCCGTGTCCTGATGTGCCCCGTGTTCTATGTCCTGATGTGCCCTATGTCCTGATGTGATCTGATGTGCCCCGTGCCCTATGCCCTGATGTGGCCAGTGCCCCGATGAGCTGTGTCTCAATGTGGTGTTCCAAGATTTGCTGTGATGCGCCCCGATGTGCTGTGCCTGTACTCTGATGTGCTGTGCCCTGATGTGCTGACCTCTGTACAGTGCCCTGATGTGCACTGTAACCTGATGTGTTGTGCCCTCGGCATTGAAGGACCCGGCGGCAAAGGGAGTAAATCCGGGCCTGAGCGGTGACTGTTAGTCACCATCTCTCTGCTCTGCCCTCCAGTGCTCACTGATGTGCTGAGCTGTGCAGGTGCTGAGAGCTTCTAAGTCAGGTTCTCAGCAGTGCGCTGAGACGCTGAGCCAGCTGCCGATCAGACATCTGCCTGAATCCCACCATCCCACCAAGAATCCCACCATTATTGATGGGATCCTTCTATAGCCTGGAGCGAATCTGTGGATTCAGCCAACGCCAGGGGAGGGGTGGTGAAATTCCTCTAGGGTGCCATCAGACATAAGATAAGCATCCTCAATATCTGGTTCAGTCAGGCTGTATTGTCACCTTTAGGGCTCATTCACATGGGCATCTAAAATGCCACGTTATATATATATATAACATATATACACACACGTGTATAGTTTTATATTCATCTGAACTTGGCACTATAGGAATCAGCAGCTTCTACAAACAAAAATGTGCACTGCGATTGGCACCAGGAAAAGACAAAGTAGGACACAGCTGAGTCCGGGCCGTACTGATATGCAGACTTTACACGTGTGCAAATCTAAACTACTGTTAATAACTGTAATGGAATGGTAATGCATATACACATACATGGATAAAGTCAATAGAAAAACTGTATATGCTGAAATGCTGTATACCCACTTGGGGACCGCCTATCACATGTAAATATACGTGATCCGCTTCTTCCGGATAGGGGGCGTGCACACCCACCGCCCTTGGCTGTGATGCCATTTGCTGCACCACAAGCCAATCAGCGGGTCCCAGCCAATGATTTATGCCCGGCACCTGCTGATCAGCTAAGCAAATGACAGAAGAGTGCTCTGTGTAGGTAAAAAACACATAGCTCCCTTCTGACAGTTGCGATGTGCCTTTTTTCTTCTCCCTGCAAAGCAAGGAATAAAAAAAAAAGACACATTGCCAAGTAAAAACACAACATAGCACACACAGTAAAAATTGTAGTCACACAGTTAATCCTTTAATTGCCCTTAAATGTTAACCCCTTCCCAGCCAGTGTCATTAGTACAATGACAGTGTATATTATTAGCACTGATCACTGTATAAGGCCGGTTCACATTGATGCGACAATCGCTCCGACTTGCTGCATCAGAAGTCGGCCCCTATTCTGGTAATGGAACCTTTCTAATCGGTGCGACTCGAGTCGCTCCGACTTGTAAAAAGGTTCCTGCACTACTTTTGGTCCAACTTGCATTGACCTCTGTTAAAAAAGTCACACTGTGGTCCGATGCAGAAGTCGCAGGCAGTGTGAACCTGGGCTCAGTGTCACTGGTGATGTCAGTGGCAGTCAGTCAGAGTCCACCAGCGTCATTTTGCCCCCCTGCACTATCGCAGTCCCACAATAAGTCCCTAATCGCCACCATTAGTAGTATAAAATAAATCCATTTTATATAGCATTGTTTGTAGACGCTATACCTTTCACGCAAACCAATTAATATACACTTACTGTTTTTTTTTTTTTTACCAAAGAGGTGAAGCCCAGTGGCACAACCCCTTTCTGATGTCACATGCAGGGGGCGGTGCCACTAGGTGACATACCGGGTGGCCCCGCCCTTGCCAATGTAAAAGAGCTGTCTAACCCAAAGAGAGCTCATACGTCGGGAGACCTCTTAGGAGGCGAAGCGTCTTTTAAATTTGTTTCTATTTTTTGGGTCGGTGGGCGGTGTAATTGACTGTGGATGGACATCAAGGGACACTATTTTTTCTTTCTTTAAATAAAGGATTTGTCAAAAACGCTTTCCTGTTTTTCCTACTTTTTGGTGAATGGTTACCGGTACGACAGTGGGAGGCAGGGCTGGCAAAACGGCACTACCACCTAGTCGGCGGGTGTTGGACTGCGGGCAGCAGCTCTGGTGTCCTCAGGGTAGTGGGTGGCTGGTGGCAGGCTAGAGCAGTGGCTCCGGTGTCCTCAGCATGGCGAGTGGCTGGCAGCGGGATGGGAGCAGCTGCTCCAGTGCCCTCAGCGCGGCGAGTGGCTGGCAGCGAGATGGGAGCAGCGGCTCCAGTGCCCTCAGCGCGGCGAGTGGCTGGCAGCGGGATGGGAGCAGCGGCTCCAGTGCCCTCAGTGTGGCGAGTGGCTGGCAGCGGGATGGGAGCAGCGGCTCCAGTGCCCTCAGCGCGGCGAGTGGCTGGCAGTGGCATGGGAGCAGCGGCTCCAGTGTCCCCAGCGCGGCGAGTGGGTGGCAGCGGGATGGGAGCAGCGGCTCCAGTGCCCTCAGCGCGGCGAGTGGCTGGCAGCGGGATGGGAGCAGCGGCTCCAGTGCCTTCAGCGCGGCAAGTGGCTGGCAGCGGGATGGGAGAAGCTGCTCCAGTGCCTTCAGCGCGGCAAGTGGCTGGCAGCGGGATGGGAGCAGCTGCTCCAGTGCCCTCAGCGCGGCGAGTGGCTGGCAGCGGGATGGGAGCAGCTGCTCCAGTGCCTTCAGCGCGGCGAGTGGCTAGCAGCGGGATGGGAGCAGCTGCTCCAGTGCCCTCATCGCGGCGAGTGGCTGGCAGCGGGATGGGAGCAGCGGCTCCAGTGCCCTCAGCGCGGCGAGTGGCTGGCAGCGGGATGGGAGCAGCGGCTCCAGTGCCCTCAGCACGGCGAGTGGCTGGCAGCGGGATGGGAGCAGCGCCTCCAGTGCCCTCAGCGTGGCGAGTGGCTGGCAGCGGGATGGGAGCAGCGCCTCCAGTGCCCTCAGCACGGCAAGTGGCTGGCAGCGGGATGGGAGCAGCGGCTCCAGTGCCCTCAGCACGGCAAGTGGCTGGCAGCAGGATGGGAGCAGCGGCTCCAGTGCCCTCAGCGCGGCGAGTGCCTAGTAGCGGGATGGGAGCAGCGGCTCCAGTGGCCACAGCACGGCGAGTGCCTGGTGGTGGACTGGGAGCAGCAGCTCCGGTGTCCTTTCCTCCATTGCTTCCGCCGTGTCCCCCCTCCTACTAGGCGTCCAATAGATTCATGATTGACAGGGAGGAGATTTAGTGTGAAAATAGCAAATATTAATCGTCACACAACTGGGTGGGCTCGGAGTGCAGTGCTCTGCGACCCAAGCCCACTCTTTTTTGAAGCCTGCTTTCCTCTGGCTCTAATCACATGATTCAAGCATCCGGCGTCCTGTATGTAGATCAGGGTGCTGGACATATGGATATGGGGGGGGGGGGGGGGGGGGGGGGGGTCAGTGCCCGGGCGTCCTCTAATAATGGATGGGCCGCTACTGGTTCCTACCCAAACAAAACCACCAGTCTGTGTGTCTCTCCTCCACAAGCATAAAGGTGTACAGGAAAGCTGGGTATACACTGGGTTTTCACTGTAAGAATATTTGTTGCTCGAATCATTAGTGGGGTCAAAACAACATTTGTTTTTGACTGCAGTGAAATTCGAAGGAGCAGGATGGATTTTTTTTTTTTGAATGTACGAATTCTAAAATCAAAATCTTAAACACTTAGTTCACCTTTCAAAAAAAAAAAAAAATGTAATGCACACATTTTTTTTTTTTTTACTGGTGCCTGCAAGGCATTGCACCCGTGATAAGCAGATTGCTTTGTGACCGTATCGCGGTAAAGGCTTTCAGTTACAAAGCTAGAAGAGTGAATTAACTATGAGCATCAGCCTATTCAAACTTAAAAATGTTTTGCACACATTTTTGAAGGAGCATATTTATTTTTATTTTTCCTGGAGCCTGCAGAGCATTGCACCCGTGATCAGCCGATCGCAGGTGCAATGTCAGGCTTCTGCACAGTCTTCCTCTAGCTTTGTGACCGTATCACCATGAAGGCTTTCAGTTACAAAGCTAGAGAAAAAAATGCATTAACTATTAGCATACTGATCATCAGCCCAGAACCTTGGTTTACGAGTAACGCGGTTAACAAGCGTTTTGAAAGACGAGTGTTGTCCCGCAAAACAAGCAGAATTAAAGTACCACATTTGGCCAGAGATGCGGTGGCGCCGGTGACAATCGTTCGGAGGCGGTCGGAAATACTCCGTTCCCAAGTGTTTCTAAACCTTTCCGAGGGTTTCAGAGATCAGCCAAGCTGTCCCCGAGCATTTCCGAGGCTCTCCGGCGCCCCCCCACCTCTGGCCACATGCGGTATTGCATGCCATAGAAGTCAATGCGGAACAAATTATCTTTGTTTCCATTGACTTCTATGTCGAAACTCGCTTTGATATGCGAGTGCTTTGGATTACAAGCATTCTCCTGGAACAGATGATGCTCGTAATCCAAGGTTCCACTGTATGTGTTTTTACATTCATGGGAAAAAGTGACAGCGGGTGCAGGAAGAAGGTCCTCCGCCTGCTGTCACAGAGAGGGGAGCGTTGGTGGTGAAGAGGGGTGCATTACACCTTAAATATGGGTGAAACATCCCCTTATTTCAGATCTTCCCCTCAGTGACTGCACTTGTAGTGGTGCACAGTGATTTGCCATTTGTAAATCAACCCCTATGGGGGTGATTTACTAAAGGCAAATCCACTTTGCACTACAAGTGCACTTGGAAGTGCAGTCGCTGTAGATTCGAGGGGGACATGCAAGGAAGATAAAAAACAGCATTTTAACTTGCAACATGATTGGATGATAAAATCAGCAGAGCTTCCCCTCATTTCAGATCTTCTCATCGGATCCACAGTAACTGCACTTCCAAGTGCAATTCCAAGTACACTTGTAGTGCAAAGTGGATTCCCTTCAGTACATAGCCCCCCCTAGTGTACATGTTTAAGGAGAAGTTTGAAGACAGCGTTAGATCTGCTTTCCCGTATCTGTCGCCCCTTTAGTTTGAATGCAATTAATTGCTTCATTTGGTTCCAATGTTATTCTGCTAATGAATGGGATAATGAAACCTCTGCTATAAAGCAATTAGTAGGCCACACAAGGATGCCTGCTACAGATCCTGAATGTGCAGCTTCAATGGTGGGATTGCCTGTAGGACAGATTTGGGAAAAGCACGATTGTCATTTAATTACACATCTTCCATACGGGGGGGGGGGGGGGTTAGTCCATCTAGAATCACCTGGGATGACCCCAGATGAATGTGTTAGTGCTCCCCCTCCCCTCGCAGGCATGCTAGGTACTAGTATAGTGTGATCTGAATGGGATAGAGAGGGCAGGAGGGGCCCCGCCAGATCTCCACCTCCATCATCTCCTCCCACCCCTGTGTGTGCAGGCTGGGCCCTAGTGCTGACGTGTTCTTGTTGTTACAGATGTTCCCGTCTCTGGCCCAGATGTGGCCTGGGGGGGGGGGTAAAACACTCACCGTGTAGTGAAGCTGAATGGTGTCCCCCATTTCCACTTGGTCCACACAAGACTCTGGCTTCTCCTGTTACAGGAAAGAGACAAGTCATACAGGGGGCACAGCAGGGGGCACAATCACAGAGAGCAACAGGAGAGATAGAATGGGCTTCTTGTGGGAGCACAACTACAGGAACAATACAATCTGGGAGTAACAGGTACCAGAGAAGGGAGGTTATTGCAGCTGGTGAGAGGAAAGCAATAGGATGAGAGGAGTAAAGCATGCTGGAAGATGTGTGACACACAGACACACAGGTAGTGACAAGGGGACACAGAGAACAGGTGGAGGAGCAGAGCTGCACACATCCAGGACTGATCAGTGTCTGGACATCGCTGGGCTGCCTGTGCTGAGCCTCAGAGACAGAAGAAAGGTCCCAGCTGGGATGTCAGTATAGAGAGTGACAGGAGGAGGACAGCTACCAATGACAGCTGGAGGGGCCAAGTCACCCCCCACCTGTGACAGCTCACTAATAACACGTGTACTGCTGGCACCGCTTACCACAGTCTCTATGCTGAGATCGGTGCCATTGTCACTCTCCTCTTCCTCGGTGTCCGCCCAGATCAGTGCAGAGGAGGAGAGCAGGAGCAGCAGGAAGAGAGCCCTGAACATGATGAGCCCAGGATGGAGGGAATGTGACAGCTGCGAGAGAGAGAGAGAGAGAGAGAGCGGGGATCAGTGGGAGCGTGGCAGGGAAAGGAGGAGGGGAGGGGCTGTCTGCAGAGTCCGCCCATCAATTCCAGTCATCCAACCATTCGTGTCCTGTCTGTCAGCCCGCCTTACATCATACCCCGCCCCTTCCATCACACACACATCGAGCCGACCTGTGTACAGAGCTTCGTCACTGTTATCACCATCCTCTACACACACCGGGCATTGTCTCCTACACCGGAGACTGGACACTGCCTCTCCCTGCACACCAGGGAACCCCATACACACCAGAGACCCCCCCCCCCCCCTACACACCAAGAGCCCCCCCCCCCCCCCCTACACACCGGAGACTGGACACTGCCTCCCTCTCCCTGCACACCAGGGACCCCCCTACACACCAGAGACCCCCCCCCCCCTACACACCAGAGACTCCCCCCCCCCCCCCCCTACACACCGGAGACTGGACACTGCCTCTCCCTGCACACCAGGGAACCCCCCTACACACCAGAGACACCCCCCCCCCTACACACCAGAGACCCCCCCCCCTACACACCAGAGACTCCCCCCCCCCTACACACACCGGAGACTGGACACTGCCTCTCCCTGCACACCAGGGAACCCCATACACACCAGAGACCCCCCCCCCTACACACCAGAGACTCCCCCCCCCCCCCTACACACCGGAGACTGGACACTGCCTCTCCCTGCACACCAGGGAACCCCATACACACCAGAGACCCTCCCCCCCCCTACACACCAGAGACTCCCCCCCCCCCTACACACCGGAGACTGGACACTCTGCCTCTCCCTGCACACCAGGGAACCCCCCTACACACCAGAGACCCCCCCCCCCCTACACACCAGAGACTCCCCCCCCCCCTACACACCGAGACTGGACACTGCCTCTCCCTGCACACCAGGGAACCCCCTACACACCAGAGACCCCCCCCCCCCCTACACACCAGAGACTCCCCTCCCTACACACCAGAGACTTCCCCCTACACACCAGAGACCCCCCCCCTACACACCAGGGAACCCCATACACACCAGAGACCCCCCCCCCCCTACACACCAGAGACTCCCCCCCCCTACACACCGGAGACTGGACACTGCCTCTCCCTGCACACCAGGGAACCCCATACACACCAGAGACCCCCCCCCCTACACACCAGAGACTCCCCCCCCCCCCCCCTACACACCGGAGACTGGACACTGCCTCTCTCCCTGCACACCAGGGAACCCCATACACACCAGAGACCCCCCCCCCCCTACACACCAGAGACTCCCCCCCCCCCCTACACACCGGAGACTGGACACTGCCTCTCCCTGCACACCAGGGAACCCCCCTACACACCAGAGAAGACCCCCCCCCCCCTACACACCAGAGACTCCCCCCCCCCCCTACACACCGGAGACTGGACACTGGCTGCCTCTCCCCTGCACACCAGGGAACCCCCTACACACCAGAGACCCCCCCCCCCCCCTACACACCAGAGACTCCCCTCCCTACACACACACCAGAGACTTCCCCCTACACACCAGAGACCCCCCCCTACACACCAGGGAACCCATACACACCAGAGACCCCCCCCCCCCACACACCAGAGACTCCCCCCCCCCTACACACCGGAGACTGGACACTGCCTCTCCCTGCACACCAGGGAACCCCATACACACCAGAGACCCCCCCCCCCCCCCCCCTACACACAGAGACTCCCCCCCCCCCCCCCCTACACACCGGAGACTGGACACTGCCTCTCCCTGCACACCAGGGAACCCCATACACACCAAGAGACCCACCCCCCTACACACCAGAGACTTCCCCCCCCCCTACACACCGGAGACTGGACACTGCCTCTCCCTGCACACCAGGAACCCCCTACACACCAGAGACCCCCCCCCCCCCCTACACACCAGAGACCCCCCCCCCTACACACCCAGAGACTCCCCCCCCCTACACACCGGAGACTGGACACTACTCTCCTCTCCCTGCACACCAGGGAACCCCATACACACCAGAGACCCCCCCCCCTACACACCAGAGACTCCCCCCCCCCCCCTACACACCGGAGACTGGACACTGCCTCTCCCTGCACACCAGGGAACCCCATACACACCAGAGACCCCCCCCCCCCCCTACACACCAGAGACTAGACCCCCCCCCCCCCCCCCCCTACACACCGGAGACTGGACACTGCCTCCTCTCCTGCACACCAGGAACCCCCTACACACCAGAGACCCCCCCCCCCCTACACACCAGAGACTCCCCCCCCCCCCTACACACCGAGACTGGACACTGCCTCTCCCTGCACACCAGGGAACCCCCTACACACCAGAGACCCGCCCCCCCCCTACACACCAGAGACCCCCCCCCCTACACACCAGAGACCTCCCCCCCCCTACACACCGGAGACTGGACACTGCTGCCATGCCTCTCCCTGCAACACCAGGGAACCCCATACACACCAGAGACCCCCCCCCCCTACACACCAGAGACTCCCCCCCCCCCCCCTACAACACCGGAGACTGGACACTGCTCTCCCTGCACACCAGGGAACCCCATACACACCAGAGACCCTCCCCCCCCTACACAACCAGAGACTCCCCCCCCCCCCTACACACCGGAGACTGGACACTGCCTCTCCCTGCACACCAGGGAACCCCCCTACACACCAGAGACCCCCCCCCCTACACACCAGAGACCCCCCCCCCCCTACACACCAGAGACTCCCCCCCCCCTACACACCGGAGACTGACACTGCCCTCTCCCTGCACACCAGGGAACCCCATACACACCAGAGACCCCCCCCCTACACACCAGAGACTCCCCCCCCCCCCTACACACACCGGAGACTGGACACTGCCTCTCCCTGCAACACCAGGGAACCCCATACACACCAGAGACCCCCCCCCCCCCCTACACACCAGAGACTCACCCCCCCCCCCCCCCCCCCCCCTACACCACCGGACTGGACACTCTACACACTGCCTCTCCCCTGCACACCAGGGAACCCCTACATCACCCAGAGAGATCCCCCCCCCCCCTACACACCAGAGACTCCCCCCCCCCCCTCCCCCCCCCTCACACCGGAGACTGGACACTGCCTCTCCCTGCACACCAGGATCCCCCCTACACACCCAGAGACCCCCCCCCCTACACACCAGAGACCCCCCCCACCTACCACCCAGAGACTCCCCCCCCTACACACCCGGAGACTGGACACTGCCTCACTCTCCCTGCACACCAGGGAACCCCCTACACACCAGAGACCCCCCCCCCCTACACACCAGAGACTCCCTCCCCCCCCCCCCTACACACCCGGAGACTGGACACTGCCGTCTCCCTGCACACCAGGAACCCCCATACACACCAGAGACCCTCCCCCCCCCCTACACACCAGAGACTCCCCCCCCCCCTACACACCGGAGACTGACACTGCCTCTCACCTGCACAGCACAGGGAACCCCCTACACACCAGAGACCCCCCCCCCTACACACACCAGAGACTCCCCCCCCCCCTACACACCGAGACTGGAACACTGGGCCTCTCCCACACACCAGAGAACCCCCTACACACCAGAGACCCCCCCGCGCCCCCCCTACACACCAGAGACTCCCCTCCCTACACACCCCGGAGACTCCCCCCCCCCCCTACACACCAGAGACTCCCCCCCCCTACACACCAGAGACTCCCCCCCCCCTACACCAGGGACTACACACCAAGACTCCCCCCCCGACACACCAGAGAACTCCCCTCCCCCTACACACCAGAGACTCATCCCCCCCCCTACACACCAGAAAACTCCCCCCCCCTACACACCAGAGACTTCCCCCCCCCCACACACCCAGAGACTCCCCCTCCCTTCACACCAGAGACCCCCCCCCCTACACACCGAGACTCCCCCCCCTACACACCGGAGACTGTCCCTGCCCCCCTTCACACCAGAGACCCCCCCCTACACACCAGAGACCCCCCCCTACACACCGGAGACTCCCCCCCTATAAACACCGAGGAACTGTCCCCCCCTCCACACCGGAGACTCCCCCCGCCCCCTACACACCAGAGACCTCCCTACACCCCGCCCCCCCCTACACACCAGAGACCCCCCCCTACACACCAGAGACCCCCCCCCCTACACACCAGAACACCCCCCCCCACAAAGACACACCAGAGACCCCCACCCCCCCCCCCCCTACACACCAGAGACTCCCCCCCCTACAACACCGAGACTGTCCCCTACACCGGCGAGACTGGGACACTGCCTCTCCCTGACACCAGGGAACCCCATACACACCAGAGACCCCCCCCCTACAACAACCAGAGACTCCCCCCCCCTACACACCAGAGACTCCCCCCCCCCCCCTACACACCAGAGACTCCCCCCCCTACACACCAGAGACTCCCCCCCTACACACCAGAGACCCCCCCCCTACACACCAAGACCCCCCCCCTACACAACCGAGACTCCCCCCCCCCCCCCTAACACACCGAGACTCCCCCCCCTACACACCGGAGACTGTCCCCCTACACACCAAGACTTCCCCCCCCCTACACACCAGAGACTCCCCCCCTACACACCAGAGACCCCCCCCCCCTACACACCAGAGACCCCCCCCTACACACCAAAGACCCCCCCCTACACACCAGAGAACCCCTCACCCCGCCAACACCAGAGACTCCCCCCCCCCCCCCAACAACACCGTACACTGTCTCCTCCCCTACACACCAGGACGACTGACACACCCTCTCCCTGCACACCAGAGAACCCCATACACACCAGAGAACCGCCCCCCCCCTACACACCAGAGACTCCCCCCCCTACACACCAGAGACCCCCCCCCCCTACACACCGGAAGACTTCCCCCCCCCCACCCTACACACCGAGAACTCCCCCCACCCTATACACGGAGACTGTCCCCCTACACACCAGTGCTCACCCCCTACAAGAAGAGACCCCATACACACCAGAGACCCCCCCCCCTACACACCAGAGACTTCCCCCCCTACACACCAGAGACTCCCCCCCTACACACCAGAGACTCCCCCCCCCCCCTCCTACACACCAGAGACTCCCCCCACCCTATACAACAGGAGACTTCCCCCCTACACACCGGAGACTCCCCCCCCCTACACACCCAGAGACTCTCCCCCCCCCCCCTACACACCAGAGACACCCCCCCCCCCCCTTACACACTGGAGACCCCGCCCCCCCCCTACACACCAGAGACTCCCCCCCCATTCACACTAGAGACTCCCCATCCCCCCCCTACACACCAGAGACCCCCCACCTACACACCAGAGACCCCCCCCCACCGAGACACCACCGGAGACCCCCCCCTACACATCCGACACCACCAGAACCCCCCCCCTACACACCAGAGACTCCCCCCCTACACACCAGGACCACC